>CM042189.1:33726974-33745058 GCA_023539305.1 Ilex asprella
GAGAGAGAGAGAGAGAGAGAGAGAGAGAGAGAGAGAGCAGTGTGTGTATGAGATTCGGAGACGTGCCCTTAATGTTAAGAGGACTTACATTATATAGTTAGGGTAAGACGGTTAGACAGTGACGTGAGGGAGAAGTCTTCCAACCATTTTGGTAAGTGTAGTTATAGTAGGAGATCTCCGTGCCTATCTCGATATCTTCTCCCTCGTGCTCCGATTCTTTCGGAGGAAGACTCTCAACTGGATTGAACTTGTTCATCGTCTTGAGCTCAGACTTGTCTTGAGTTGGTGTAGCTTGAACTTGGATTGGAGTTCCAAAGTGACAAGGAGCAAAGATGAGAGGCGCCCAAGGGGCTGCTATGGGCGGTGCCCAAAAAGGGGGTGTCCTCTTGCTTTGGGCGTTGGCCGCTTGACCTCGTTGGACTCCCCTCTCCACTATTCAACTCCAACTTCACTATTCAACCCTATTTCACTATTCAACTCCAACTCCACTATTCAACTCATATTTCACTATTCAACTTCAACTTTACTATTCAACTCCTCATTTCACAATTCAACTCCAACTCTACTATGCAACCCATATTTCACTATTCAACTCCAACTTTACTATTCAACCCCTCATATCATGCGTTGATCCAGCTCCATGGGTTCTGACGTCTTGGGCTCTTTCTTGGGTCCTGAATATTTAGGCCTTTTGTTGATTCATTTTTACTAGGCCAGACCAAGCTAATATCGGGCTCATCAAATATTATTTCTCATTCCTTTTGTGCTATTTTTTTTGAAAATAATGAAAGAGAGAAAGAGAGAGAATGAAAGAAATGAGAGAAAGAGAGAGAAAATATTATAATTTTTTTTTACATATCGCTACAGTGATATTATAAATATAAAGTATCACTGTAACAAAATGTTATTTTAGATATTCTGAAGATAATATGATAGAATGAAAATTTTAGATTAAATAGCTAAAATTTGAAGATTTTGTGTGTTTTAGATCATCTGTTGGGATGTTTTTAGAAGACTACATTACCAAAAATAAAAAAAAAACTTTTATGACCAAGTTATAATTTTTAGTTTACTTAGCATCTATTCTATAATTCTTAAGATTAATCCAAAATAACCACAAAACTTATAAATTATTCTTAAAAGTTATGAATGTCTCTCAAAGATAAATGATATCCAAAAATTGTAAGTTAGCCGTCAAAAGTTCTAATTGACCCTCTACTTTGATAAAAAAAAATTTGTAAAGCTTATAAATAACAGTATGATATCAAAATTTAATTTTTTTAGTAAGTAAATTTCTCCACAACATTAACATAGCCGATAGTTGGATGTAATGTTTTCACTTCTTAATCTACAATTTTTTTGGATAACATTCGGTGCCCTCCACCCATAGTTGGTAGCCCCACTTATTTTATGGTTCATGTGGTACGAAGGATGGAAATATGAATGATGTAAATATAAGATATAAAATTTTCATCCTTACATGAAAAAAAACTACTTTCTCTCTCTTTTTATTTGGTACGGTGAATAGAAAGTTAGATGAATAAATTTATTATTGTTTAGTACCAGAGTAAAAATGAAAGGAAAAGAAATATATACAAATTTAGTTTACCATTATACCCTCACTAATAATTTTTTTTCTACCCTTCAATATAAATAGTTGATTAATTTCTTTCTCAATTTGATAAAAAAAAAGACTATTAACAACAAAATTAAAAAAAATTATAAGAAATTTATTCTTCATGACCTAATCATAAAAAAATTATTAAATTTTAAATTAAAAATATTTAAATTTATAACTCATCTCAATTTTTATTGTAGATGAAGCAGCGTTCATTTTACAGTTTTAGATCTAGGGTTTGGGATCTTGTATAGTATAGACGACCATGAGCAACTTTGAGGTTTCAAAGAGTGCGTGAAATTATGCATATTTTGTGCGCTTCGAACAAAACTGCCATGGATGTGGGCCTTTGCTTTTGAAATATCCAAGTGGGTTGTGGGCAATCGGATGGCAGGACTGGCTTTTTGGGTAAATGTCCTTTGAAGAAAAAGTGTTTGCCTTTTTGGGTGAGTGTATCCTTGAAAGAAAAAACAAAAAAATGTTCATCTTTTATTTTTTAGGGTGCGTTTGATGACGTTTTTATTTATATATTTTTAATAAAAAAATAGAACAAATTTTATTTTTTTGTGATAAAAATTAAAAATTTAAAACATGTTTGATAGTCATTTATATTTAAAAAATTATAAAAATAAAAATAAAAAATATGTTTGGTATTATACAAAAACTTTACCTCCCAACACCCAGGGCCGGCCCAAGGCCTAGGCCACTTAGTTGGCCGCCTAGGGCCTCCAATTTTTGCAAAATTTTGGGGCCCCCGATTAAGAGTTTTAATTATGAGTATATATATTTTGAAAAATATTATGTTTCCTAAATTTACAACCTAAATTTGCATTTCAAATAAAAGGAGACTGTTGTATGAGTGAGTCTCATTAACTTTTTAAAATGAAATCCACTGATCTGATTGTCCCATTTTATTTGGGATGCAAATTTGTGTTACATAACATTGCTCATATATTTTGGATAGGCTGGTTTAAGAGGGCCCAATTTTTATTGATAAGTCCATTAACACACTAACAACTTACTTAGAAAATTTCTCCACTTTGCGAACTGCAGTAGATTGTTAGACTTCTACAACAAGGAAAGACACTTTGCGAACTGCAGTAGATTGTTAGACTTCTACAACAAGGAAGGATAATGTCTCTCTCTCTCTCTCGTCTGTGAAAGAATTAAGTAAATCACATATTTAACGCTAGATTTTTTATTTTTTATTTGATAAGGATTTAACGGCAAATTTTATTTTTATTTTTTGTTAACAATACTAATGACAGTTGTTTCGGATGAATTTTTTTTTTCAAAATTAAATTAATTAAATTTTATCTCCGATCAACTATGTCACAATAAAGATTAAATGAATTAGCTATATTATCTATTGAAAAAGATATATCAACAAACCTTGAATATAAAAAATTTAATCAATATTTTTGCATCTCAAAAAGCTAGAAAAATATCTTTTAAATGAATATATTTTAATAATTATTACCTATTAATAAGGCCCATTTTCATATTCTCGCCTAGGGCCTCCGAATTTGATGGACCGCCTCTGAAGTATAACCTTTCGATATAGATTGCAAGAGGAACAAAAGTAGCTGCAGCAAGCAAATATGAAACCATAGGCGACCAAAACCCTCGAACGCATTCCATCATTTGCAGCCAGTACTGTTGTTAGAAAGACATTCAAACCTGCCATTGAAATTTGAACAGTCATCATCAGAATAGTTGGCTTCAACCCATTGCATATTCTTCCCATTTTGCCCTCTCTCTCTCTACATCAAATGCTCACCAACTCAAGATAGATATATCTCTCTCATCTCTAGCAGTATAAATTTATCGACAAAAAAGAAAAAAGAAAAAAGAAAAAGATATGGATTCCTAGGGCTTCTAAGAGCCAGTGAGAAGATAAAGAAATATATGAGTGTTTGGTTTCCGTTTAGAAAACTGTTTTTTGTTCTCAAAATTTTAAAAATATCAAAAACTTGTTTGTTTAGCATTTTTGTTCTCAAAATTTTGAGAAAAAATGAGAATTGAAAAAAAAAATAAGTTTAACTTGTTTTCAGAGTTTTTTTTAGAAATTTCGGAAGCACGGAGACAAGCTTTGCTCATTAAAAAAGTCTGTCCTTCAACAAATAAGGTCCTCATATAAAAGGTATTTTTTTTGCCGGTTCTCTCTCTTTTTTTTGCCCCTCCCTTTCTCTCTACTTCGTCAAAACTCGAATAAAGGAACGACCACACTCTCCGACGACTTTGTCTTCTCCGGCAAAAGGATATTCTCCGGTGACCGTAGATCGTCTTCTTCGACGACTGGGAGCTCTCCGGCTCAACACGATTTTTTTTGGGTTTATTTTTGTTTTGATTTTTCCATTATCCCTTCAATACTATAATATATCTGTTGCAATAGATGATCCCATTTTTTGGGTCTGCTTGGTTTGATTTTGATTTTTCGTTTTTGGCACGATCTGTTAGGTGGTTCTCAGTTTGGGTGGTGGTGGTAGTGGGTATTGAGTGGTTTTCGGTGTGGGTTGTTGCTGGTTGTGGGTGTTGGGTGGTTCTCGGTTTGGGTTAATGGTGGTTGTGTGTTGTGGGTTGACGGTGGTTGTGGGTGGTGGGTTGATGATGGTTCTCGATTGTGGGTGTTGGGTGATACATAGTGAAAGAGAGAGAGACAAAGAGTTGAAGGGAGTTAGGATTGTAGATTATTGTCTAAATAAATTTTACAATTTTTGTTCTTTAAAACTCGACCTTGACCCCCCCTGACCCGACCCCTACCTGGACCTAACCTTGAACCGTTTGTGTGTGTATGTATGTTTTGGTGAATTATGTGTATGTGTGTGTTTTGGTGTATGAATACGTATTTGAGTGTATTTTGGTGTACTAATATGTGTGTGTAAGTGTGTTTTGTATTAGTGTATGCATGTTTATTTTTTGATGTATTAGTATGTATATTTTTTAGTATATTAGTATGCATTTAATTTTATTACTTTTGTTATTCAATAGAAAGATAAATATTCAACCCAATGAATACTCATTTATAATAAATATTAATTTTTTTAATTAAAATGAGTCCTATTACTCAACCTATTTAGGACCCACATTAATTAGTATAGATACCTAGCCTATTAATTTATGAGTGGATTTGACGTGTTGATGAATAATGAGTTAAGATTGTTACATCTTGTTATTCTTCTACACAGTCTAAAGCTTGATTAGCTGTTGTTATGAGGAAATTTGGAGCGATCCCCATTATGTTGCTACTATCGATGCTTTTGTTATTTTCGACTGGGGAGGCCACAGCCTCATCAGTTTGTTGTTCGGTTTCTCTAGAGCTCTTTGATGGCATCAGTTGAGCAATCCTTTCCATCTCCTTGCCTTTTCCCCATAGCACCACGTAGAATCCGCATACTATGATCACAGCTCCTAACACACTGTAAAGAGTGAAACATGAAGTAATTAAAATCATTTAATGTTGAGATAAAGCTATGTATTTGGATCAATTTGTAAAAGTACATGTAAGTGGTAACCTAGTATGCAATGAAATTTAGGGAACATCTACCGGTGATCCTCTTTTAGTAGTTTCGTCAATGTTAGCTAGCAACATATTTCGTTAAAGAAAAAAAAACAAGAAAGAAAGAATGATTAATATCATTTTTAGTTCCTAAAATATGTATTTTTTGTCAGTTTAGTTCTCATTATATCAATTTGGTTAATTTGGTCTTTAAAATATTCAATCTGTGTTATTTTGATCTCTAATCAGACATTTTGTCAAGTTTTTTAACTGAAGTGATAACGTGTCATTTTTTTAGACGGTATCATGTGCTCAATAAGTGATCATTTCGTAAAAAACTTAGCGGCCTATCTATGTAGGGACCAAAATGATCCGAATTGAATACTTTACACACCAAATTGATAAAATTAATATAATGAGGACTAAACTAACAAAAAATATATATTTTAGGGACTAAAAATACTATTAACCCATAAAAATGGTGCATATTTTGGTTTTGTACAAAAAATATATTCCCAAATTTATCGGATTATTTTTCATGACTGATTAAAAAGTTATTAAGATCAAAATGGTCAACCTTATATTACATTCATTTTTCTCTGATAACTTTGATCTTAATCTAATTTGATGATGCACAAAATAACTTTGCACACTATCTGTTAAGTAACAGTATTAAATGCAGTAATTAATAAGTACAGAGAAGACGAGGATTATAGTGGTTCGGTCAATACGACCTATGTCCACTTCTGAATGGCTTGGCTCGCTTCACACTTTATTATATCAAGTGTGCAGGGAGGAGATAATACAAATTTAGAGGTAGATGAGTGAGTTGTGCTTAGGTAAAAGTGTGTTGTCCCAAGTATTGATCGGACTTACAATTTATAGGCGCCCCTTAACAGGTTGAGGCGACTTTACAGCAACTAAGCAACTATTTCGGTGAAGCTCACGACTTCCTCTCAACGGGCGAGGTGGTTGAAGTGTTCTCCATGAGATTCGGTCCAAGGGGAGGTGAGGGTGGACTGTTTCTCCAACGGTGTAGATAAGGCTCCCGTGTTCTTTCTTTTGATGTAATCGAGCTGACGAGTTTGATTGGAGTTGGACCATATTGGGATTGGTGAATTTTATAAAGTTGGACTCTTTAATCGAGGTTGGACTTTTCACATAAATTGAACTATTTGGGCTTGACCCGTCATAATTGATTGTCACATTTTTTAGAAGCATGAATCGACGAATTTAGCCTAAAGGTGGTAAAAAGATACTTTAAAGTTTCAAAAAAGATTAGAGAAGAAATCTTATATAATTTTGCAGTATTGGTAGCTGGTAATAGTATAAAAAGGAGCTTTCCGCGGTACCACCATACGCTAATCCTAGTGGAAAACATTAGATCATGTCATTCTATGTATATATAGATAGAAGGTTTACCTTCCCAAATGTAACTTCTCATTCAATAAGAAACACCCAACAATTGTCACGAGAACAAACATTCGAGGGATGAAAATAGAAACAAATAAAGGACCTCTCATGTGCACACACCACATAATGAACGTAACCATCAATCCTGAGGCAATGGCTCCCTATAAACATGGGTATATTGTATAAGAAAATCAACATAAAATCTGTTAGCAATGAAACTACAACAGATTAGAACAGAAGGCTTTGATCGTGTATTCACTCTCCTTAAGAAAATTATGCCCCTACTATGTTGCTGCTAGATTTATGACAGATTCCTCTAGAATTAACAAAACCAAATAGAATTTTAGATAGCAAAACTCTAAAATTCTCCCCAAGAACAAAAATAGAGAAACGTTTTCATGTGTATATTCATTGAAGATTATGTACAGGTATTATAATACCTTAGAGATGTAAGAGAAGAGACACATCTCTTAGGCCAAGAGACATGAGACACAACTCTAGGCCAAGAGGCATAACTCTTGAGCATAATTGCTTAATTAATAATTAATTAATTATTTATAAGCTTCAAGCCCAAGATACAAAATAATTAATTTCGGCCCAAGCTTTAAATTGTTGAATTTGATCGATCAAATTGTTGCAAATGTCCCCAGTATTCTACATTTGCAACAATTTGATCGATCAATATAAATTTTTGATCAATCAAATTAACTTACTACATATTGATCTATCAAATCTCCCAACGATCAATCAAATCTCCCCATGAAATTGTAAATATTCTCATTAAAATTCATTGAAGTTGTAAATATTTTCATAAAAGTGATAACTGATCAATTGAAGTTGTATATCTTCTTGGATTAGTTGTAAAATATTCATAAATTAAGCACCACACACATGTGCGTATTGATCGAATCTCTCCATGACCGATCAAATCACCCCACGATTGATCAAATCTCCCCATGAAGTTGTAAATACTTGAATCCATTGAAGTTGTAAAAATTTTCACAAATTTGGTAAACATACCATTGAAGTTGTAAATATTTTCACAAATTTGGTAAATATACAACTAAAGTTGTAAATATTCTCACAAATTTGAGAATTTTATTCATTACTGTTGTAATTTTTTTACTAATGTTGTAATTTTGTTTACTATAGTCATAAATTTTTCACTAATGTTGTAATTTTGCCCTTAATTGACTTAATGACTGCTTTTCAGTATGTCTTATTTTGTCATTTTAATGTCTTGTCTTATCTACCAACCGATGTAAACAAACCATAAATTTAGTAAACATACCACTAATGTTGTAATTTAGAATTTTCGGTATGATACCAAAAATTTTCTTGGATGTACTGTAGCCTTCTTCCATACATTATGGATGACGTCAACACTCAATAATGTTGACAGTCAACTCTAATGACAAAAATTATTTTAACTACTCAAAAAGTAATATTTTCTATTTTAACTACTCACTTTTTTAATACACATTTTAACAGATCTTCCATATTTTTAACTACCTTTTTTAAATATTGATGATGCACAAAATTGTCTTGTGCAAGATCAACAGTCAAGTATTTGAACAGTTGCAATCGATGAGCAGTAAATAGACAATCAATGACAAAACGGTAAATAAAGGATAAACACATGATTTATAGTGGTTCGGTCTCGGATGACCTACGTCCACTCTCAAGAATGACAGCGGTGGTTTGGTGTTTTATTGATGAACAATGGTTACCGAAGAGTTATTTCGGGAGTATTACAGTGCTTTTGAGAGAGAGAGAGCAGTGTGTGTATAGGATTCAGAGGCACACCCTCAATATTGAGAGGGCTTACATTATATAGTTAGGGTAAGGTGGTGACGTGAGGGAGAAGTCTTCCACCATTTTGGTAAGTGTAGTTATGGCAGGAGATCTCCGTGCCTATTCCGATATCTTCTCCCTCGTGCTCCTATTCTTTCAGAGGAGGAATCTCAACTAGATTGAACTTGTTCATTGTCTTGAGCTTGAACTTGTCTTGAGTTGGTATAACTTGAACTTGGATTAGAGCTCCAAAGTGACAAGGAGCAAAGAGGAGAGGCGCCCAAAAAGGGAGTGTCCTCTTGCTTTGGGCGTTGGCCAATTGACCTCCTTGGACTCCCCTCTCCATTATTCAACTACAACTTCACTATTCAACCCTTATTTCACTATTCAACTCCTCATGTCACTATTCAACTCCAACTCTACTATTCAACCCATATTTCACTGTTCAACTCGAACTTTACTATTCAACTCCAACTCTACTATTCAACCCATATTCCACTATTTAACTCCAACTTTACTATTCAACCCCTCATTGAATGGGTTGATCCAAATCCATGGGTTCTAACGTCTTGGACTTTTTCTTGGGTCCTGAATATTTGAGTCTTTTGTTGATTCATTTTTATTGGGCCAAGCCCAGCTAATATCGGGCTCATCATTTGCCCCCATGCCCTGAGCCTCTGATTTTTGTCGAGAGGAAGGGGTTGTGGACATGTGCATCGTCTTCATCTGAGTGAGCTCCACAGTGTCTTTTTCATCTTCAAGGACTTGCTGGGTTTACAGTAGAGGAAAAAAGAAGAGTTCACACCCTTGATCTCATAGGCGACTCCCAGGAGATGAATTAGGCTATGCCCATGTTGGAGATGGAGAGGTGAAGAATGCCTCAGTGCATGTTAGAGATACATTGAGTGGTGTCCATGTGGAGATGCATTTGGGCAGCGCCCATGTTGCTAGGTTCTTGAAAAGATCTTGCCTATATATAGAGAGATCTTTAGTCTTCTCTCTTCCAAATCAAAACAAGGTAGTGAGAGCTATGAACTCGAAAGAGGTTAGGAGCTTGTGGAAGATGACAGCTGGAGAGCCTAAGGAGGGAGGCGGCGCCCATTGTGGGGGCCTTGGAGGTGGCACCCAATGGACTTGTATAGTGGGTAGCGCCCATGGGGATGCATCTCTAATTGATGGCTCCAAGGGTGGCGCCCAAGGCGTTGGAGATAAGGCCTCTGTTGGCGGCAGTAGAGGAGACCATGCGTTAGGTCCTTCGTTAAAGACTCCCATGGTGGATGTGTAATTGGTGATGAGGGCCACGTCCAAGTGAAAGGCGCAGAAGTTGGCTAGCGAGGGCTCCAGGTTACTGGGAGTGGGAGCTATTGGCAAGGGGCAAGGATGCCAGGTTGGCGTGGGCGAAGGTGCTGATAGGCGTGACTGAGGTGGGCGGCGCCCAAGGTAGTGACATAGGCGCCCAAGTGGCTGAGGTGGGTAACACCCATGGGTGAGAGGGATTGTTGGGCGGTGCCATTGCGAGAGGAGCTGTTGGAGTATTAAAACAACCGACAAATCTTCAAATGACCATAACTTTGCGCACGAGAGTCTATTTGAGGCAAATTTTTTTTTTGAATTTGGGAGTTTTTTTCGAGATCTACACCATACAAACTACCGTAGGCATTTTGGTCAACAATTTTTTTAAAAAATACTTCTATCTCTCTGAATTCGAGTTTTAAGCATAGTAAAATCGACAGTGATGGAGAGCTGCGTTCAATCAGACAGCTGTTAAGCATTAATGGGCGATGAATTATCATTTGGATTTTTGCCAGAGAGGGAGACTGTGATAACCTTCGATTATGCTAGTTCTTGATCTTGTCTCTAATTTCAGGAATTCTTATTGATAGAACGATGGTGGAGACTTTTTTTTTGTTTTTAGAGTGGTGTCTTCCCCTCTTTTCAAGAGGGTGAGGTGTAATGCCCCAAATATTTCTTGGTCAGGGTTCGATTGTCAGATTGTTTCCCGTGAGATGGGTCTCGTTGATGCCCCCACTCTTTTTCAGGCTGGGACTTCTATGCTAGACTTTGTACTGCTATGGGAGTTGAGACTCCTGTGCGGTCTTCTACGGAGACTGTAGCTCCATAAAGCTATTCTATTTTGACTTGACTTTGGTGAGCGTGGTGCTTTGGAGGTTTGTAACCCTTGGATATCAGAAAGGCATGCACGAGGACCGCTGAAGAGCAAGTAGGGCTCGAGTGATAGGCACGAGAGGATGCCTTAGAGCAGTAGGGCTCGGGCAACAGACACGAGAAAATGCCGCGAAACAAGTAGGGCTTAGGTGGCAAGCACGAGAGGATACCACAGAGCAGTAGAGCTCGGGCGATAGACATTAGAGAATACTGCGGAACAAGTAGGTAGAGCTACGTATAACTCAGAAGAAGGCTGCCATGGAAGAGACTTATTCCATTGAGATGGAGATGAGGAGGGCTTTGAGGAGCTGGGCATATGAGACTCATTCCATTGAGATGGATATGAAGAGGGTGCTCTCATTCCATTGAGATGGAGATGAAGAGGGCTCTGAGGAGCTAGACGCCTGGTGCCTAGTGTTGGGTGCCTAAAGATGGGCGCCTGGTGAGACCCATTGTCTAGACAATATCATCTGAGGCACCAAGGTGGAGAGGACGAGGCCGTTATAGAGGCGCCAAAGGTGGAGAGGATGAAACCACTCGTCAAGGCGGTATCAAGAGGAATGCCGAAGGTGGAGAGGGCGAGACCCCTTGTCTGGTCGTCTTTTGACTTTTTGTTTACCTTGTTGTTGTTAGATCGTAGGCTGTTTGAAATGAAAACAAGACAATTAATAATCTTGCAAAATTTGATTTCATAAAATAATGAATAATCAAATAAATCAACTAAACCAATAAGAGATAGATAAAATTCTCAGGTGTTCGGTGTCCCATAGGTGGGCAAAGATTTTCCTGGCGGAGTTCGAGTCAACTCCTTCTCCTGGTACTCAGGAGATCGTTTGGATTTTTCTATGGGGTTGTTGGTATTCTCTATCATCCTGGTCCTGACCAGGTGGTAGGGCTTGTTCTCTGCCAACAACGTACTGCCTCAACTGGCCATACTGTATGAGCTCCTTGATCTGTCGCTTAAGCTCATAGTAGTCTTCAGTGTCGTGGCCATGGTCGCGGTGGAAGCTACAATACCTGCTGTGATTTCTACGGTTTGGTGCAGACTTCATTTTTCCCAACCATCGGAGTGTGGGGTCATCCTATATCTGAAATAGGATGTGCTCCACTGAGGTATTGAGTGGCGTGAAAGGCTGTCGGTCTCTCGGGGGTACGAACCAAGACAGTCCATGACAGAAACTTTTTTGGCTCTCTGTCTCTTGTTTTCTGCCTCTCAGTTGTCTTCGCGGGTGTCTTTCCTCTTCTTCCCTCCCTGAGAAGACTCACCTCAACGGGCATTGGTGACGTCCTCGAAATTCATGTACTTTTGCGCCCTTGACAGTAGCTCGGGCATGCTAGAGGGAAGCTTTTTGAGTACTAAGAACATGAAGTTGGAGGTGCGGAGGCCGTCGATAAAGGCAGCAAGAGATACCTTGTCATTTGGCTCCTCGATCTAGAGAGCCTCCTCGTTAAAGCGGACGAGGTACTCCTTGAGACTTTCATCTCTGTCTTGCTTGATGATGAGCAGGTAGGTCACTGGTTTTTGATGTCGGCGTCCCCCAATGAAGTGGGAGATGAAGGACCTACTCAGCTCTACAAAAGAGTGGATGGAGGAGAGTTTGATCTTGGAGAACCAGTAGCGGCTGACCCCTTCAAGGTGGTAGGGAAGACTCTACACATAATCTCATCAGGTACGTTATGGAGTTGCATGAGGGACTTGTATGAGTCAAGATGGTCAAGGGGATCATTGGTGTCATCGAAGATCTTGATGGTAGACATCTTGAAATTCGAGGGCAATGGATAATTGACAATATCAACAATGAATGGAGCATTAATGCGCCTTACCAGACAGTCTACCGTCTCGGGCGCTTGTGCCTTGAAGGCGTTGAGGGCATCACTAAGTTAGTTTTGCACTTCTCTAAAATTCTCGTCCCACTAGTTGGGGACCTCCTCGATCGGGTGATGGTATTGGCTCTTGTGGTCCCCGTATTGACTTTCTCAATCGTTCTCCTGCATAGACACATGTGAATGGTGAGCACGTGAGCTTCCTGCACATTGAGGAGGGGCTGTTGGACGAGGGACACCCTTATGTGACCTTGGAGCATTCTAGCGAGGGTCTCCATGGTGGGGGATGTCTGGAGCCTAGAGAAGACAAACAGTGGCTCATCTCTAGTTGGAGGGAGTGGGACTCTTCCCACGAGGTGAAGGGCGACGCCCATTTGGGTGAGCATAACGTGGATGATCTGCTAGTTTTGATTCACCAGAAGCTGCATGGTTTAGAGGAGCTGTTGTCCAATGACGAGGGTTACCGTGGCAGACGGCTCCGATAGTGTGATGGGAGGTGGAACCTTCTCCTGGTGGGCCGGGTTGTTGTCTCCCGACTGTTGGCTCATTGATTTGGTCGTGATTGTCATGGATTAAAAAAGTAGAAAAAATCGGTCGATTCCCACAGACGGTGCCAAACTTGTGATGCACAAAATTGTCTTGTGCAAGATCAATAGTCAAGTATTTAAACAGTTGTAATCGATGAGCAGTAAATAGATAATCAATGACAAATCAATGACAAAACGGTAAATAAAGGGTAAACACAAGATTTATAGTGGTTCGGTCTCGAATGACATACGTCCACTCTTAGGAATAGCAGCGGTGGCATGGTATTTTATTGATGAACAATGGTTACCGGAGAGTTATTCTAGGAGTATTATAGTGCTTTTGAGAGAGAGAGAGAGAGAGAGAGAGAGAGAGAGAGAGCAGTGTGTGTATGAGATTCGGAGACGTGCCCTTAATGTTAAGAGGACTTACATTATATAGTTAGGGTAAGACGGTTAGACAGTGACGTGAGGGAGAAGTCTTCCAACCATTTTGGTAAGTGTAGTTATAGTAGGAGATCTCCGTGCCTATCTCGATATCTTCTCCCTCGTGCTCCGATTCTTTCGGAGGAAGACTCTCAACTGGATTGAACTTGTTCATCGTCTTGAGCTCAGACTTGTCTTGAGTTGGTGTAGCTTGAACTTGGATTGGAGTTCCAAAGTGACAAGGAGCAAAGATGAGAGGCGCCCAAGGGGCTGCTATGGGCGGTGCCCAAAAAGGGGGTGTCCTCTTGCTTTGGGCGTTGGCCGCTTGACCTCGTTGGACTCCCCTCTCCACTATTCAACTCCAACTTCACTATTCAACCCTATTTCACTATTCAACTCCAACTCCACTATTCAACTCATATTTCACTATTCAACTTCAACTTTACTATTCAACTCCTCATTTCACAATTCAACTCCAACTCTACTATGCAACCCATATTTCACTATTCAACTCCAACTTTACTATTCAACCCCTCATATCATGCGTTGATCCAGCTCCATGGGTTCTGACGTCTTGGGCTCTTTCTTGGGTCCTGAATATTTAGGCCTTTTGTTGATTCATTTTTACTAGGCCAGACCAAGCTAATATCGGGCTCATCAAATATTATTTCTCATTCCTTTTGTGCTATTTTTTTTGAAAATAATGAAAGAGAGAAAGAGAGAGAATGAAAGAAATGAGAGAAAGAGAGAGAAAATATTATAATTTTTTTTTACATATCGCTACAGTGATATTATAAATATAAAGTATCACTGTAACAAAATGTTATTTTAGATATTCTGAAGATAATATGATAGAATGAAAATTTTAGATTAAATAGCTAAAATTTGAAGATTTTGTGTGTTTTAGATCATCTGTTGGGATGTTTTTAGAAGACTACATTACCAAAAATAAAAAAAAAACTTTTATGACCAAGTTATAATTTTTAGTTTACTTAGCATCTATTCTATAATTCTTAAGATTAATCCAAAATAACCACAAAACTTATAAATTATTCTTAAAAGTTATGAATGTCTCTCAAAGATAAATGATATCCAAAAATTGTAAGTTAGCCGTCAAAAGTTCTAATTGACCCTCTACTTTGATAAAAAAAAATTTGTAAAGCTTATAAATAACAGTATGATATCAAAATTTAATTTTTTTAGTAAGTAAATTTCTCCACAACATTAACATAGCCGATAGTTGGATGTAATGTTTTCACTTCTTAATCTACAATTTTTTTGGATAACATTCGGTGCCCTCCACCCATAGTTGGTAGCCCCACTTATTTTATGGTTCATGTGGTACGAAGGATGGAAATATGAATGATGTAAATATAAGATATAAAATTTTCATCCTTACATGAAAAAAAACTACTTTCTCTCTCTTTTTATTTGGTACGGTGAATAGAAAGTTAGATGAATAAATTTATTATTGTTTAGTACCAGAGTAAAAATGAAAGGAAAAGAAATATATACAAATTTAGTTTACCATTATACCCTCACTAATAATTTTTTTTCTACCCTTCAATATAAATAGTTGATTAATTTCTTTCTCAATTTGATAAAAAAAAAGACTATTAACAACAAAATTAAAAAAAATTATAAGAAATTTATTCTTCATGACCTAATCATAAAAAAATTATTAAATTTTAAATTAAAAATATTTAAATTTATAACTCATCTCAATTTTTATTGTAGATGAAGCAGCGTTCATTTTACAGTTTTAGATCTAGGGTTTGGGATCTTGTATAGTATAGACGACCATGAGCAACTTTGAGGTTTCAAAGAGTGCGTGAAATTATGCATATTTTGTGCGCTTCGAACAAAACTGCCATGGATGTGGGCCTTTGCTTTTGAAATATCCAAGTGGGTTGTGGGCAATCGGATGGCAGGACTGGCTTTTTGGGTAAATGTCCTTTGAAGAAAAAGTGTTTGCCTTTTTGGGTGAGTGTATCCTTGAAAGAAAAAACAAAAAAATGTTCATCTTTTATTTTTTAGGGTGCGTTTGATGACGTTTTTATTTATATATTTTTAATAAAAAAATAGAACAAATTTTATTTTTTTGTGATAAAAATTAAAAATTTAAAACATGTTTGATAGTCATTTATATTTAAAAAATTATAAAAATAAAAATAAAAAATATGTTTGGTATTATACAAAAACTTTACCTCCCAACACCCAGGGCCGGCCCAAGGCCTAGGCCACTTAGTTGGCCGCCTAGGGCCTCCAATTTTTGCAAAATTTTGGGGCCCCCGATTAAGAGTTTTAATTATGAGTATATATATTTTGAAAAATATTATGTTTCCTAAATTTACAACCTAAATTTGCATTTCAAATAAAAGGAGACTGTTGTATGAGTGAGTCTCATTAACTTTTTAAAATGAAATCCACTGATCTGATTGTCCCATTTTATTTGGGATGCAAATTTGTGTTACATAACATTGCTCATATATTTTGGATAGGCTGGTTTAAGAGGGCCCAATTTTTATTGATAAGTCCATTAACACACTAACAACTTACTTAGAAAATTTCTCCACTTTGCGAACTGCAGTAGATTGTTAGACTTCTACAACAAGGAAAGACACTTTGCGAACTGCAGTAGATTGTTAGACTTCTACAACAAGGAAGGATAATGTCTCTCTCTCTCTCTCGTCTGTGAAAGAATTAAGTAAATCACATATTTAACGCTAGATTTTTTATTTTTTATTTGATAAGGATTTAACGGCAAATTTTATTTTTATTTTTTGTTAACAATACTAATGACAGTTGTTTCGGATGAATTTTTTTTTTCAAAATTAAATTAATTAAATTTTATCTCCGATCAACTATGTCACAATAAAGATTAAATGAATTAGCTATATTATCTATTGAAAAAGATATATCAACAAACCTTGAATATAAAAAATTTAATCAATATTTTTGCATCTCAAAAAGCTAGAAAAATATCTTTTAAATGAATATATTTTAATAATTATTACCTATTAATAAGGCCCATTTTCATATTCTCGCCTAGGGCCTCCGAATTTGATGGACCGCCTCTGAAGTATAACCTTTCGATATAGATTGCAAGAGGAACAAAAGTAGCTGCAGCAAGCAAATATGAAACCATAGGCGACCAAAACCCTCGAACGCATTCCATCATTTGCAGCCAGTACTGTTGTTAGAAAGACATTCAAACCTGCCATTGAAATTTGAACAGTCATCATCAGAATAGTTGGCTTCAACCCATTGCATATTCTTCCCATTTTGCCCTCTCTCTCTCTACATCAAATGCTCACCAACTCAAGATAGATATATCTCTCTCATCTCTAGCAGTATAAATTTATCGACAAAAAAGAAAAAAGAAAAAAGAAAAAGATATGGATTCCTAGGGCTTCTAAGAGCCAGTGAGAAGATAAAGAAATATATGAGTGTTTGGTTTCCGTTTAGAAAACTGTTTTTTGTTCTCAAAATTTTAAAAATATCAAAAACTTGTTTGTTTAGCATTTTTGTTCTCAAAATTTTGAGAAAAAATGAGAATTGAAAAAAAAAATAAGTTTAACTTGTTTTCAGAGTTTTTTTTAGAAATTTCGGAAGCACGGAGACAAGCTTTGCTCATTAAAAAAGTCTGTCCTTCAACAAATAAGGTCCTCATATAAAAGGTATTTTTTTTGCCGGTTCTCTCTCTTTTTTTTGCCCCTCCCTTTCTCTCTACTTCGTCAAAACTCGAATAAAGGAACGACCACACTCTCCGACGACTTTGTCTTCTCCGGCAAAAGGATATTCTCCGGTGACCGTAGATCGTCTTCTTCGACGACTGGGAGCTCTCCGGCTCAACACGATTTTTTTTGGGTTTATTTTTGTTTTGATTTTTCCATTATCCCTTCAATACTATAATATATCTGTTGCAATAGATGATCCCATTTTTTGGGTCTGCTTGGTTTGATTTTGATTTTTCGTTTTTGGCACGATCTGTTAGGTGGTTCTCAGTTTGGGTGGTGGTGGTAGTGGGTATTGAGTGGTTTTCGGTGTGGGTTGTTGCTGGTTGTGGGTGTTGGGTGGTTCTCGGTTTGGGTTAATGGTGGTTGTGTGTTGTGGGTTGACGGTGGTTGTGGGTGGTGGGTTGATGATGGTTCTCGATTGTGGGTGTTGGGTGATACATAGTGAAAGAGAGAGAGACAAAGAGTTGAAGGGAGTTAGGATTGTAGATTATTGTCTAAATAAATTTTACAATTTTTGTTCTTTAAAACTCGACCTTGACCCCCCCTGACCCGACCCCTACCTGGACCTAACCTTGAACCGTTTGTGTGTGTATGTATGTTTTGGTGAATTATGTGTATGTGTGTGTTTTGGTGTATGAATACGTATTTGAGTGTATTTTGGTGTACTAATATGTGTGTGTAAGTGTGTTTTGTATTAGTGTATGCATGTTTATTTTTTGATGTATTAGTATGTATATTTTTTAGTATATTAGTATGCATTTAATTTTATTACTTTTGTTATTCAATAGAAAGATAAATATTCAACCCAATGAATACTCATTTATAATAAATATTAATTTTTTTAATTAAAATGAGTCCTATTACTCAACCTATTTAGGACCCACATTAATTAGTATAGATACCTAGCCTATTAATTTATGAGTGGATTTGACGTGTTGATGAATAATGAGTTAAGATTGTTACATCTTGTTATTCTTCTACACAGTCTAAAGCTTGATTAGCTGTTGTTATGAGGAAATTTGGAGCGATCCCCATTATGTTGCTACTATCGATGCTTTTGTTATTTTCGACTGGGGAGGC
>CM042189.1:33759188-33772568 GCA_023539305.1 Ilex asprella
TTTTTTTAATTAGTACAAACTATTATAAAATTATTAATTTATAAGAATATATTAGCGTTGAGTTTTCTTAAGAAATAAAAAAAAATTAGTCTTGAACTTTTGATTCAAGATATGTGTAAGACATGTTAGTTTGAGATAATTAATTAAATAAATAAAATTTAAATTTAATTATATTCAATGTAAATGTGTTGAGTAGAACCCTTGTTTTTTTTTTCCATCTTAAATTGATGTGTTTTTTTTAATCTAATTGTGTCTTATACAAATTCAAAATGTTACATTACACAGATGATATTAATGACAAAATTGACCAATTTAATTATTATGTTAGAGAAAATTATGTATTCCAAGATTAGCAGTAATTGTTGACTTATTGGGAGAAAAATATTAAGGAAAAAATTATAATTTCTTGACCGTTGGATGAATAAATTTGAGATCGTAAGATGTGTTACAAGATCAGCCGTAATCGATCACTTTTTTAAGAGAAAATATTAAGAAAAATAATGATAATTTATTGACTGTTGGATGAATGAATTTGACACCGTAAGATCGGCTTGTTGAAGCCGCCCTGTTTTATATTATAGACTAGTAATTGTTTGTGCTTGAAGGCACAGTGTAATAAAAAATGGTAAATAATAAATATATTTGTATTCATATCCAAAATCAAATCACAAATATAATAGAGGTGTAAAGTGGTGGACGACAATAATGGTAGTAGGAGACGACGATGGTTGTAATGGGTGGTAATGACCATGGTGGTGGCGGCGAGGGCGACAGTGGTGGTGGTGGTGGCAGCGAGGGCAACAATGGATGCAGTGGTAGTGGCAGTGGCAGTGGCGATGGTGGTGGTAGATGTAGTGGTAGGGCGGTTTTAAATATTATTATTTTTTTAAAAGTATTTATGAGAAATAATTTGTAGAAATACTTTTAAAAAATCATTGCAAGCACACCTTTAAGGACCTATTTTTTTTTATTAAGTTTGGAGTGTTAATATTAGACGTTATATTAACTTTAAAGTAAAATTTAAAACGATCTCAACTGTAAATACTAAAAGTTATTTTGTTTATATTTTGAGATTTGAATTGTAAGCTACTTTATTATATAAAATTTTAATTACTTAAAAAATTTGGGAAAATAGTATTTTAAATTTTTTTTTGCGTTGTGGTGGCTTTCTCGATCTTTCTAATAGTAATCACTTACACATGTACTAAATTACATCGAGATCATTTTTTGGAAAATAATAGTTAAATAAAAGAGATTCTAAATAAATAACCATCAGGAAATACATTTGGCCATGTTGCATACTAACTTACCCGATTAACGTAAAAAAACAAATAAAAATTAACCGAATAACGCTGAAAGAAATGCTTGCCAGAGCACCATCCATGTCAGTTTTGGCCTGTTTTTTCTACAGTATTTATTTAAAAATAACACCAAAAAAAAAAAACAAGTTCCGATCGATCTGTTCTAATATTATGTTGTTAAGCTACTAACTGATCGCTGCTGTTGGAGAGAGGTACGTTTTTCGAAAAATAGAACAAAAAATGGATGTATAAGTATAACCTTTCGATATAGATTGCAAGAGGAACAAACGTAGCTGCAGCAAGCAAATATGAAACCATTAGATAACTCGTATTTGAAGGCACGGTGTAACGTTTTTATGTTTAAAAAAAATGACAACATATTTACGATACAACGTAGACTAATCGATTAATTTGGAGAAGTGAAGAGTAAAGATCTCTAATAGCATTGACGGAGCCAAAAATATGACATAAGGTGGACACAATTTAATTATAATAGATAAAAATAATATGATATATTTATATTTTTTTATATCGAATTTGATACTTAAAAATTCATTAAACATAAAAAAGGTATGCTTGAAAAAAAATTAATAAGATAATATTTATACATTAATAATCAATTATATAATTTTTTTGACACAAATAGAAGCAATATTCTGTAATTTTTAATCTTCTTACAAATTCCACCTTTTACTTATTTTTGACTATATATTCCTTAATTTTTTAACTAAATAAGACTTCAATAAATCATACTACTATTCTAACGAATCAATTTCAGTTTGTTAATTTTAAAAGATTTTGTATAAATTTTTTGTTTTTGTTTTTTTGTTCTAGTATACAACTTGTTTGACCTAATTAATTTTGTTTTCACCAATGTTATTGGGACATAATTTGGGAATTAATGTATTATGACCATTGAATTGATAGTGTTCGAATTTAGTGATAATTTAATGTTGAGACTCGTTAACAATCTAATGATCACAATCATTAAATTCTCAAATTATATCCCAATAGCATTACTCGTTTATTTTTCATAAATCATTATAGCAGGCCCAATTAATTCAAAAAAAATATATAAAACATATATATCTAAAAAAATATATATATATTTTTAGGGTGGACCCAGACCCCTCCCCTCCCTCCTCACCCCGCCACTGCCAAACAGAAAGAGTGAAGAGTAAGTAAAGGAAGGATAAATTCAATTTGAATAATCTTAATAAAAATGTTGGTGACCGTTAAATAAGTTTTTTGAAACCGTCAGATGGGGCTTGTTGCAGCCGTCCTATTTTATGTTATAAATAAATTAACGAATTATGATAGAATTGACTTAACAAAAAATATTAATTTATATATATAGAATAAAAATCGAATATTAATTTATATACATACAACCAAAATCGAGTTAAATCTAATACAAACTAAACATTTAATTTATCAAAAAATATATTGCCAAAATATTTTACATCAAAAAATTATCTATAAATATAAAATATTATTTTTTAATTAGTACAAGCTATTACAAAATTATTAATTTATAAGAATATATTAGCGTTGAATTTTCTTAAAAGATAAAAAAATTAGTCGTGAACGTTTGATTCAAGATATATGTAAGACATGTTAGTTTGAGATAATTAATTAAATAAATAAAATTAAAATTAATTATATTCAATATAAATTGCCCTTGGTTTTTTTTTTCATCTTAAATTAATGAACTTTTTTTAATCTCTTTGCGTCTTATATAAATTCAAAATGTTACACTACACAGATGATATTAACGGCACATTTGACCAATTTAATTATTATATCAGAGAAAATCAACAGTAATTGTTGAACTGTTGGGAGGAAAATATTAAGGAAATGAATTATAATTTCTTGACCGTTGGATGAATAAATTTGATATCATAGAATGTGTTCCAAGAATAATCGTAATCGTTGACTTTTTTAAAAGGAGAGATATTAAGAAAAAAAAATTATAATCTCTTGACCGTTGGACGAATGAATTTAAGACTGTAAGATGTGTTACAAGATCAACCGTAATCGTTGACTTTTTAGATGCATGACTATTAATAAAAAATAATAATTTTTTAAACGTTAGATAAATGAATTTGAGACCGTAAGATCGATTTGTTGAAGCCACCATAAAACGCATTCCATCATTTGCAGCCAGTTTGTAGAAAACATTCAAACCTGCCATTGAAATTTGAACAGTCACCATCAGCATAGTTGGCTTCAACCCATTGCATATTCTTCCCATTTTGCCCTCTCTCTCTCTACATCAAATGCTCACCAACTCAAGATATATCTCTTTCATTTCTAGCATTATAAATTTAGAGTAATGTTACATTGATTAAATTTTAAAATTAAATTTAGAGTTCAAATGACATGGCAGCTGAGTTGGGCTTTTTCATTTGGTGTCATGACATTTGGGTCTCAATAAAAACTTCAAATAATATGTTGTCATGTCATTTGAGCTCAAAATTTAGTCTTAAAATTTGATCAGTATAACATTACTCATAAATTTATCGACAAATGCAAACAAGAAAAAAGAAATAAGAAAAAAGAAAAAGATATGGGTTCCTAGGGCTTTTGAGAACCGATGAGAAGATAAAAAAATATGAGTAATGTTATAAATCCTAAATTTGTATCTCAAATATTCATTCCAAATTAATGGGAACCATTAGATGAATAGGTCCCATTAATTTTTTTCATTGGGACCATGCATCTAATGGTTTTCATTGATTTGGAATGCATATTTAGGATACAAATTTGAGATACAAAGCATTACTCAAGAAATATATATGTTTGATCGCTCCCAACAGGGGGTGGCTCGAGAACAACTGAGGACTAAAGCAATTAGTGCCAATGAATTTTTATTTTTTTTTTTAGTAATATTTTTTAAAAATAATTTATTAATTATTTTTTTAAAATTATGTTAAAATCTTATTTTAATTGATTGTATGAGTTTTTATCACAAATATTTTAATAAGATTATAATTTATTGCCTCATTAATTTTTTTATATTCTTGTTGTTTGTTTTGTTCCTTCTTCATCCAAATTGTGGAATTACATGATTAAGAAATTAAATTACATTTTATTTTGGATCAATAGTTTAGCTGGTATTTTGTGTTTAAATCACAACAAAATCGAGTTCGAAAAAAATAAAAAATGGATTGAGTTTGTTTTACTTTTGTACTGAGATTGATGTTTATTTTATTTTATTTTTAGGTCCAAGTGATTTGTCTGTTCAATAAACATGTGCTGTGTCTCTCGTTTGATGGAGGATGTTTGTTAAATCAATAGTACGAGGCAGGTTCTGCCCACGTTATCTTGTCTGAGCATGTGTAGGTCAGTTTATAATTTATAGTGTTAACGAGTCATCTTATTTTTGAAATTAATTTTAGATTTAAAATATATATAGTTTAAAAAATTTCTCACATTTATTACAACCCTTGGACAACCATATAAAACCATGAAATCATGTACAGGCCTAGAAAAAACAAGATGATGGTAGTCATAAAAAATTTCGGTATAATATCAAAAAATAAATAATAAATCTTTATTGTATGCATTTGAAACCAAATGTGTGAGCCTACTAGTGTGAGGATAGAATCACGAGCACTGAATCATGTGATAGAAAACATAAAAATATATTATTTTTAAATAAGGTTAAGTATGATGTAATTCGTTATCAGATGAGATAATACATCGAAAGTTTTTAGTCCGTTGATGTAGATACAATATATCAAAGTAGATATGTTGTATCGAATTACATTATATATTTGTGTTTTTTTATCATTGTTTTCCTACCTTGAATTTTTATCTACAAAGTTAACTTCAAAAACTTTATTTCAACAAAATTTAAGATGCTTGATCAAAAAAAAAAAACAAAATTTAAGATGACTTTCAAAATTTTAATCTAAAAATCAATCCTTAAAGCAAAATATTATTTGCTAGGACTATTCTCACCCTACAAATCTTCATTCTCATTCTGTTTAATTTCTTGTTATCAAACTATTAAATTCACCCCTTCTATATCCACTCAATTAGTAACTAAGTCCATCCCATACTACATACACCCTCTTTATATAAGTAAATCCACTTTATATTTTTTTATAATTAGGGTTTAATTCTCTATCTCATCTTATGCACTTACAAAAAAACTTTTTTAATATGATTTTTTCAGTAGATACAAGTTAGTATTACATCTCAATTTAATTATATGTTTGATTTCATATTTGTTATACGAATTTTCATTATTTTTTGTATGCTTTGATATCTCAGTCAAGTTAATAATTTTTTATTTAAAATTTATATGTGTGTATATATATGTATACTTTCAAATTATTTGTTTTATTTATTTAGTTAAGGTTTTGCATCAATACTTGTTATTTTTTTTCTTGTTTGATTTTGTGTTTGTGATTGATTTTTTTCCAGATTCGGTTTTGCATCTTGTGGTTTTGCATTTTTTAATTTTGCTTATTCTTTTAATCTTTGTTTGTATTTTTTCCTTCTTCTTTTGATTTGTTTCTTTTTTTTTTCCTTGTTTTGTTCTTGTTTCGATCTGCTTCTTTCTTTCTTTTTTCCCTTGTTTTGTACTTCAATTTTGCTTATTTTTTTAATTTTGTAAATATATTTATGCATTTAAACTAATTGTCTTCTTTTATTATTTTTTTGTTACAATGATTTCTTTCATTAAAGAGATATATATAGAATGAGTGAACTTAACTATTAATGGGGTGTATGTAGAAGTGGTATCAAATGTGTTAGGTTAAACGGGCAACGGATGAAAAATATGTAAACATGTACACGACATGTTTAATAAACGGGTAAAAAATATCAACACGAACACGACTCGTTTAATAAATGGCTAATACGACACGATTTGTTTTAACACGTTTAATTTTAAAAAATATATATTAACAAATTTTAATACACCACTTTTTTTTTACTGTCAATTGTATTTACTTCCAAAAAAAAAGAATTTTTAACCAAATTTCACATAAAAATTAGATTTGAAGGCTAAAAAAAAAAAAGTAAGAAAGCATTACTTTTTATAGGCAAGACAACCCTTCCCATCTCTCCTCATTTGCCGATGTGTGACAAAAACAAAAGGGGTTGGTTGACCTTTGTCATAAACTACTTTTCATCTCTTCTCATTTTTCTTTGAACTACTATTTTACTTCTTTTTTTTAATGTTGATTTTTTTACTTTTTTTTGGTTAATTTTTTTAAAAATAATTATTAATTTATTATTATATTAATTTTATTTAAATGGTTAAACGTGTAATAAACGGTTTGACCGGTCTCACTCGAACATGACCCGTTTACTAAACTTGTCTGACAGGTCAACCCGTTACCACCCAAATCCGTTAAGATCTCACCTAAATCTGCTTAATTCGTGTCGAATTTTGACAGATCTAGTATGTAGCATGGGGTCATCTTAGTTACTAATGTGGTGGGTATATAAAGGATGAACTTAGTATTTTGATAATGAGAAATTAAATGAGGTAAAAATAAAAATTTGTGGGGTGGGGATAGCCCCACCCAATATTATTTAGCAAGCACCATAATATAACAATTCATTTGAGGTTTGTTTGAACAAGACCTTCATTTTTATTGTTCTTATGGTTGTATTAGCAGTGAAAAATGGGCGAGTTGGGTGAATTATGAGTAGGTTTAAATTAGGTTAGGTGTAAAATAAATCTAATCTATTTTCAACCCACTAAATAAACGAGTTATAATAGATTAAATCATAACGGGTAAGGTTAAACTTATTAATCTGTAAAATAATTAAAACTCTAAATATAACACACATACTTATATATCGATTAAAACACACTTTAATGCACAAAAAAACATAGACACTAATACATAAAAACATACACACACACATACGCACACACATAAATACAAAAATACACACACACACTAATACACCAAAACACATACATGTACACACACGCATACTTATATACCAACACACACTAATACACACACATACTAAGACATCAAAACACAGACACACAAATACACTAAAACACACATATTAGTATACCAAAATACACTTAAATATGCATTCATACACCAAAACACACACATACACATAATTCACCAAAACACACACATACACACAATTCACCAAAACATGCACATGCACACACAAACGGTTCAAGGTTAGGTCCAAGTAGGGGTCGGGTCAGGGGGAGGGTCAAGGTCGGGTTTGGGAATGGGGTCGGGTCTAGATTTAGGGTCTGGGGGCTGATCTGTGTGCAGAGGCGAGTTTGTCTTAGGTCTGGGCTTGGGGTCAGGTTCAAGTCTAGAGTCAGGTTCGGTCTGAGTTCAGAGTTAGGGTTCATTCCAAGTTCGGGGTCGAGTCTGGGGTCGGGTCTATTTATTGTACTAGTGTGTGTATGTGTGTTTATTTTTTGATGTATTAGTGTGTATATTGTTTAGTATATTGGTGTGCATTTAATTTTATTACTTTTGTTATTTAATAGAAAGATAAATATCCAACCCAATGAATACTCATTTGTAATCAAAATTAATTTGTTTAATTAAAATGAATCATATTACT
Organism: Ilex asprella; assembly: GCA_023539305.1. NCBI lineage: Eukaryota > Viridiplantae > Streptophyta > Magnoliopsida > Aquifoliales > Aquifoliaceae > Ilex > Ilex asprella. The sequence goes on from CM042189.1 coordinate 33,767,063, forward strand.
CAACCTGTTTAGGACCCACATTAATTAGTATAAGTATCTAACCTGTTAATGGATAATGAGTTAAGATTGTTACCTATATCCTCCGCTTACAAGAACACTTCACTTGTACTCCTTTTCCTCGTAATCGTTTAAATTTGGAGGCAACAAGCACAATAAGAATTATGCTTAGAAACCTATTTCAAAGATACTTCAATGAAAGACTCAGCATCTTGAACAAAACATTTTCTTACATAAGATCAGATGTCATTAATTACCTCTTTCTAAATTCACAAGAATAAAGTGAATAGTACAATGAAAAGAGTAACATCTTTATGCCAACCAAACATGCCCTAATACATACATACATATATATGTATATACACTTATTGGGCAATATGGTTGACAACATGCAACTTTCTACAATAAAACATAAAAACTCTTATGTCTATTATAACCCATTAATTGTTTATTTCAAAGAGTAATATAGAAACAAATGAAATTATCTCCTATGTATACTTAGACATTCACACTAAGGTTGAAATTCCCTTCTTCTTCTTCATCCTGTTCTTCTTCTACACAGTCTAAAGCATGATTAGCTGTTGTTATGAGGAAATTTGGAGCGATCCCCATTATGTTGCTACTATCGATGCTTTTGTTATGTTCGACTGGGGAGGCCACAGCCTCATCAGTTTGTTGTTCGGTTTCTCTAGAGCTCTTTGATGGCATCAGTTGAGTAATCCTTTTCATCTCCTTGCCTTTTCCCCATAGCACCACGTATAATCCGCTTACTATGATCACAGCTCCAAACACACTGTAAAGAGTGAAACATGAAGTAATTAAAACCATTTAATATTGAGATAAATCTATGTTTTGGATCAATTTGTAAAAGTACATGAAAGTGGTAATCTAGTAAGCACTGAAATTTAGAGAACATATACCGGTGATACTCTTTTAGTAGTTTAGTCGATGTTAGCTAGCAACATATTTCGTTACAGAAAAAAAAAATGTAAGAAAGAAAGAATGATTAATAGCATTTTTAGTTCCTAAAATATGTATTTTTTATCAGTTTAATTCTCATTATATCAATTTAGTTAATTTGGTCTCTAAAATATTCAATCTATGTTACTTTGATCTCTAATTAGACATTTCGTCAAATTTTTTAACGGAAGTGATCACGTGTCATTTTTTTAGACGGTATTATGTACTTAATAAGTGATCATTTCGTAAAAAACTAAACGGTCTATCTATAATGAGGACTAAATTAACAAAAAATACATATTTTAGGGATACAAAATACTATTAACCCATAAAAATGGTGCACATTTTGGTTTTGTACAAAAAATATATTCCCAAATTTATCGGATTGTTTTTCATGAATGATTAAAAAGTTATTAAGATCAAAATGGTCAACCTTATATTACATTCATTTTTCTCTCATAATCGACGAGTTTGATTGGACTTAGAATATATTGGGCTTGGTGGATCTGTACAAGGCTTGACTCTTTAATTGAGGTTGGACTTTTCACATTAATTGGGTTATTAGGGCTTGACTCATCATAATTGATTGTCGCATTTTTTAGAAGCATGAATCGACGAATTTAGCCTAAAGGTGGTAATAGGATACTTTAAAGTATCAAAAAAGGTTAGAGAAGAAAGCTTATATAATTTTGCAGTATTGGTAGCTGGTAATAGTATAAAAAGGAGCTTTCCGCGGTACCACCATACGCTAATCCTAGTGGAAAACTTTAGATCATGTCATTCAATGTATATATAGATAGAAGGTTTACCTTCCCAAATGTAACTTCTCATTCAATATGAAACAGCCAGCAATTGCCACGAGAACAAGCATTAGAGGGCTGAAAACAGAAACAAATAGAGGACCTCTCATGCGCACACACCACATAATGAACGTAACCATCAATCCTGAGGCAATGGCTCCCTACAAACATGAGCATTTTACATAAGAAAATCAACATAAAATCATCATCGGTCACAAAAATACGAAGGAATTAATCTGACTGTCATTCAAACATTGTAAGGTGTTTTAAAAACTTTATTATAACAGGTATACAGAGTGAAAAGTAGTTAGCAAAGCAACCAAATATAGCATACTGAGTAAACTACTGAAAGGAGTCTGATGTTCCATCCCAACTGCCATTGACTCCAGTCTCTCTCCATACAAAGTGCAAAAACAACGGATTGAAGTGACCCCATCAGAGAAATCAGAGCAGTACTAGAGTAAAGATAAGGGTACGTCTGGCTCATCTTAGCCTGCGACCACAATGACAGGTAAGAAAATCTTCTCATCTCTCTTCCCCTTTCTCTCTAAAACTTTTTTCTCTCTCTATAACAAAACAATAGAAGAAGATCATGTATTGTAAGAGCATGTGACGACAAGATTACCTGAACTATCAAAGAAAATGCATAAGAGAAGCAACTGGCAAATGCCAATAAAGGACCTAAGATGTGATTAATAGACTTCTGGTGTGATGTTGCCACGTTTACACCCTGATGTTGACTCTCATGCAAAAGGTCAACATGTATTGACCCAAGGTTAATCTCAATCCCTTTGTAAAATGTGAGGAGCATTGCCCCAACTATGCCCAATACTGTTCCCACAACCTTTGCTTTGCCTGCCGTTGCACCCAAGTTCAGCCTCTCCAACCTTATTGGTACCAAATTCCACAGATCAGACGGCTATGATGCAATGTACACAGAGTAATGCTAGATGGACTTAAAAATTAGACTTAAAAAATTGACTTGATAATCTCAACCATTGAATAGGTAGTAGGTCCCAATAAATACAGGGACCTACAGTGAAATCAATGGTTGTAATTATCAAGTCAATTTTTTAAGTCTACTTTTTAAGTCCATGTAGCATTGCTCATGTACACAATATATATATACCGAAATTAATTTGTAACCATAACCATGTTTTGATTCAATTGTAGCCACTGCTTACAAAAATATATAATAATGTAAAGTAGAATAATAAAATAAGATAATTTTACACGGTATATATATAAGGTGAGTTGTATATGCCAATGTTATCAGAATCGGACCGGTCATCGAACCGGCCAGGGGATTGGGTCAATGGTTCACTGGTTCAACCAGTGGGTCACTGGTCGGACCGGCTATATAATAAAAAAAATAAAAATATATATAATAATTATAAAATATAATAATTTAACTAAAAAATATAAAATATGTCTAAAATACATACAATTTGTCATAAAATTAATAAAGTTAAGTAAAACAAACATTCTTGAGAAATAAAGTTAAGTAAAAAAACTCAATATTAAATTTAAAATCTTAGCGAGGGAGATCATTTGAGATATAATTCCTGTTTAAAAAAAATCAAGCTATCATCATATTTTAGAGGTTAGAGCAATAAAAAGATCAAAAGGTTGAGAGTTGAGATTTTAAGGGATTAGAATTTTTTTTTTCATTTCGTCATTGAACCGGCCGATTTTTATAAAACCGCCGGTTCACGGTTTTTCACAAGAACCGGCTGGTTTTTTGATTTTTAACCGGTTCTCTTCCTTAAGCGGTCCAATTACAGAACCAGACCGGCTAAGGTCCCGGTTCACGGTTGAACCGGTCGGACCGGCCTGTCCGGTCCAGTCCGGTCCGGTTCTGATAACACTAGTATATGCATATATATATAGTGATGTATGTACCCAAAGAATATGGCCATGATGAAGGTGATGGCCGGAATAAGATTAGTCATAGCAGAAGTAAACGTTGCTGAGGTTAAGACCAAGCACTGGGCGTATAAATTTTGAGTTATTGTTCCCCTGCATGCAAATATAAAGAAAGTTAATAAAGAAAGTGTTCAAATGCAATGCAAATTTTTTGTTATTTAATTCTTAAATGTGATAAAAACTTTCTCTGGTCTTCTTAAAGAAATAGACAGGTTAGTCGATGAACTCAATTAGCACTGATGATACTAAATATCTCATTAGAGATTACCTAAATCTGCTAAACAATGAAGTGTAAAAAGAGAGAGAGAGAGAGAGAGAGAGAGAGAGAGAGAGAGTACTCTGTTTCATTTGCCAAGTATAGAAAATAGTTTGCTTGGCCATATTGGATACTAACTTACCCGAATAACGCACAAAGAAATGATTGCCATAGAACCATCAATGTCAATTTTTGTCTCTTCTTCCTACAGTATTTGCATGACAATATTGCTTAGAAAAACATTATGTGAAGAACCTTCAATACTTTATGACCTAAAAAACCATTTTGTGTTGTGACTTGGGACGTCACCTTTCGACAACGAGAGCAAGAGGAACTACCGTAACAGCAGCAAATAAGAATCTATAGGCAACCAAAACCCTCAAGTTCATTCCATCATTTGCAGCCAATTTGTAGAAAACATTCACTCCTGCCAGTGAAATCTGAACTGTCACCATCATCATCGCCGGCTTCAACCCATGTATCTTGTTGAATATTCTCCCCATTACTCCCATGCTATATATATAATCAAATGCTTTCTGCAACCCTAGAAAGTATCTCAAAAAAGAAAAATATACACAGTCAAACTCTTTGAGAGAGAGAGAGAGAGAACTCGTCAAGAACAAGCAAGAAGATACATTTGAAGATTGATAAAAGTGTGTGTAGATTGAGAGAGATACCACTAGTGTTCTTGAAATGAGAGAGAGAAGGCTATACAGATTATTGAAATCTTCTGAGCCCTCAACATATATAACGATGAGTTTTTTTTTTTTTGGGGGGGGGGGGGGGTGGTTAATGGTGGGTATTAATTGATTCAAGACTACGAGGCTCTGCTTTTTTTTCCCACGTAATGTAGTCTGCTCAAGTGTAAATGTGGAATATGACACGTGCGAGAGTTTAGTGTTGGTCCTTGCAGAGACGTCTTTGGTTTGCATGGCTGATGGTTGTGATATTAATTAAGCAGCTCGTCACCACCTACGTTTTACTCCACTATGGACTTGAGAAGGAAGCATATGACGAAAATCGCATGTGCAAATTAAAAGTGAGACATAAATTCATACGTTATCAATTAATTTTTCTTACTCGCTATATAGAAGGAATGTTTGATTAGTGGGTCAAGTAAATGTTTAAAAGACGGGTTATTTTATGAATTTCAATTATTGTTTGAGATTCGTGTTTTATTCGGTGGATGCGATAGATCAAATGAGTAAATGAAGTTAATAAATTAGATTCAAATAGTGTTATCAGGGTGTTATATCATTTGTCTTGGTTTTCCCAATTTAATGGAAAATGAGGGGAACATTGTAGACTTTGAAGAGCGATTTGACTAACGCTTCCATAAAAGATGTAAGTCATTATGTCATTTATCACCATTAAGTCATTTTAAACACCTATTTTGATTAAAAGACATGCTTTTTATAGAACTATTAATGTTCTTGTGTAAAGCGTTATTTTTTAATATATTGGTTGAGTTATTATGATAAAAAAATTAAAATTTATGCCGTAATATAAGTGGTTGGATCAAACAATCTAGATTGTTGTGCATTATGTAAGAGATTAATTTGGATCC
>CM042189.1:33772668-33783298 GCA_023539305.1 Ilex asprella
ATATAATATAATATATATTTGATTGTAGAATTTAATCTGATAACTACACGTGTATAATAATTTAATATATATAAGACTTTACTTCTTCATATAGATATAAAAAATTAAATTCAACTTGTATTATTAATAAATAAGTTCAAAAGAATTTAAAAATCCTTATAAAAGAGTCTAAAATAAGTTGAAAGTTAAATAGGAGAAAAAAATAAAAATTAGATGAAAGTATATAAGTGAGTATAATTGACTTTATTATAATAATTAGGGTTAAAATAAAAAAAAATCAAAAGTTTTTCAAATATGCTGACATTTATATATAGTATAGATATGCATACGTTATTAGAGTGTAACTTGAAATTAATGGTTTACTTCTATTAAAATTGATAAGCCCATATTCAGATCATGTTTGAGCTCAGTCCAGTCCATGGTTAAGCTCAAATCATCAAAAAGTGGGTCAGACTTAGTTTATGACATCAGTACAATCCAAAATTTAAGAATCCGGGGAAAGTCAGCGTACTTGAAAGAGCAATTATCGGGATAGTCATTACTCCGAGATAGTGTCTATACCCAACTATATATATCCTCTCCGATAAACTAGTAGATTGACCTTCACCGTTTCACGTCATCATCACAGCTAGGCTCTGTACTTATAAATTATAAACTCCCCCCACATATGGGATTAGAGCACACACACCTCACATTGGGCGTACCCTTAGTCACCCAAACTCAACTACTCAATTTTTGTCTCTTATAATTAATTGTTTAACTAATTACTTTGCATCATACACTCAGGCTGTGTTTGAGATGACTTATTGAATTCAAAAGTACTTCTAAAATAATTACTTTTTAAAAAACACTTTATTAAAAAATACTTTCTTCCATAAGCTTCGTCTGGATGCTCATTAAAAAAAGGACTTAAATAAAAATGATTTTACAAAAATTATGTTTGGATGGTCAATTAAAAAAGTATTTATTTGTATCACAATTACAAATATACCATTCATAATAAAAAAATAAGTTCATCATAACAGGTACCCTACTTGACTTGTGTTAACGAGACTGACCAATGAACATGACATTAAAAAATAAAAAACACAAGACGTAAACGACACTGACCAATGAACATGAAACATATACATATCCACGATCAAAATAAATTCAAGAAAAACAATAATAACATTAAATTCATTTGCCCTGAGAGGATATAAGAGCTTAAGGACATGTTTGCTTCATGTGGAATTTTTTTTTTAACAAAATAAAAATTTTATTTATTCACAAATGTCAAACCATTTACAAGAAGCAAAGGATAAGTCACATACGCCTTTCCATAACAAGAAAACCACAAAAGTCCAAAAAACTCCAACCAAAAAGCTACAGCAACATTCTCCAAAAAAACTTCAACAGACAAAAGCCTTCAAGTCCGTAGCTTTTCTCTTCTCCAATTTTCAAACAAATCGACACTTAAACTTTGAAGGCAAAAACCCTATAAGGACCACACAATCTGCCTTAGCCCTTATCACAAAAAATAACTTTCTTCCTCTTGTGCAAAACAGGAAGACCCTGCTGATCAGAACGAATAGCCAAATAAACCTCACAAGGCAGCTGCAAACCCACAGAATAATCCACAGAATTTCTATCCATAACAGCTTGCCCAAAGTCTCTTGTGCTTGCAGATAAAATGGTCATGTTCCACTAGGATACTTTGGAGCAAACACAGCACAACTTCAGAAGTTTGTAAAGCATTAGTAACATGAAAGAGACTTTGAATGATGGCACCCATATCTCCCTTGGCCCTTGGTGCAGAAATACACACAATACGTGTGATCATTCTTATGAGACTACAAAATACAGAGAGCATGTATGATCATTCTTACAAGACAAATACTTGAAAGGGTATAACCGCATACCTTATTTGTCAATAAGTCGTCATAAAGTAAACAAGGCTTCGGATGCTCTAGCCAATTTTGTAAAATCCCGAAGACAGGATTGCTTTTCATGGATAGGATATGCATACACCAAAGTGTTTCTCTAGCAGCCTCTAGAACTTCATTGGGGAATTGTTACATTTTAATTGTCACCAACTTCTTTTCCACTCACGCACGCAGAAAGAAGAGGTGGTTTTCCGCTAATTTGATATAGTTTCATGATCGCACTATTGATGAATAACAGAAGATTCATAACGTCAATGACTGATAATTTCTAAAGGAGGAAACGTTATAATTAGTAGCAGTACATTCTACTTGACTTATTTCCTTTAAATCTGCTGTGAATGTTTGGGAGCTCATTTTATCAAACACCTTACATGCATATTGATCCATAGATAATTCTTGAAAAAATCATTCATTCAATAATCACCTATCATAGTTTATTTGCATATTAGATTGTAATCCCAACCACTTAACCAAAATTAGGTGGTTCAATATCAAATTCAAAGAACTTATGCACATTTTTTACTACTGTCAATAACAACTCTATTTCATTGGCTGGAATCAAGAGCGCACCAAAAAATTACAAATACCTCTAAACAACACAAATCGACTGCCTTGCTTTGATAGAATGTGATCCTCCACTGCTTTGATGATTTGATCGTTGAAGCAAAAAGAAAATTTGAAACCAGACATCATATTTTTAACGATCGGTGAGAGAGTGGGAAGCTCCAACATCGTTAATGGAACTCTTCGGTGTCGTCGAGATGATAGAAGAAAGTGTGGTCGAAAATAGTCGGTAGTCAGTACAAGAGCAACGGTAGAGATGGAGAGAGATCGACAGAATCGGGACGGCATAGATCGTGAGAGATATCGGGGGAGGGGGAGGTAAGTGTTTTAATTAAAAAACGTTTATTGGAAGTAAAAGTTAATTTTTTTTCTTCTCTTTAATAGCTTATTTAAGTACTAAAATTACTTTTACTTATTAAAAAGTGTTTTTAAAAAATTGATCTAAACATTATTTTTTAAAAAAATATTTATGATAAGTCAAAATATCAAAAAAACATTTTTTTTAAGCTATCCCAAACACACTCTCAACTGATTTAATTGTGCATAATTTATTTTGTGCATCATCAAAAACAAAAAATAATTGGACCTTTACACATGTATAATTATAAACAAGCTAATTTTTTATTAGTCTCATTTTGAACTAGTAGCCGTAGACATAGATTTTTTATTTACTGGTTGATTGATCAATTGAATTTTAAATTTGTGAATAGCTTTTGATTAATAATTTTTTATGGAGTCTATATAAATCTAAATAACATGATCGGACTAAAATCGACCATATTTTTTAAAAAATATGATATGATTGCGGCAAAAGATGTGACAATATCTAGGAATATTTGGTAGAGTAAGTGAGACCCATTAATATGACAAATCAGATTAATCAGTATATAAAAATTTTGGTATAAGTTTTAGTGAGTGTGATATTATTGTATAAATAATATATGGGTAAGGTCATTCTTACTCCCACAAATATTCATTTCCACCCTCATTTAAAACTTTGTTATCAAACTATTGCTTTGTGTTTCATATGTAATAATGTTTTTACAAGAGAATAGAATTAAGGTGAGAATTGAATGACATGTATGTTACCATTTTAATGGTTGACAACAGTTAGGATTTAGTGTTAGAATAAAATTGAAAATTCTCTCAAATATTTCGTTAAATATTTAAAAATCCTTAGATTTGGACCTAGACTCAACTCTAGACCTAGACCTGCCTCTGACCTCAATCTTGATCCTCGAACTTAGACTTGCCCCGAAGCCCGACTCGGACCCATACATGACATGGGTAGTGATGGAGGTAGTGGCGGAGGCAAGGAAGAGTACTCATCAACCGCCTTGATAGGTCCTCACCGGTGGGATCATAAAACTTTTGACCACGCTTGAAATACCTCTTAGGACTAGGTTAAACTAGGTTAGCATATTTGCCAACCAGCAAACCCTAATACGTACTCCAAGATTCGAACTTCCAACTTCAAGGTGAGTAGTAAAACCGATACCTCACTAGATCACCCCTACTTGGTGGCGACAAGTGATGGTAGCTAAGAATGATAAATCTTTTGTTATGGGATTAGAAATTTCATGAGGATGAGAATGAATTTTCTCTACTACAAACCAAACATTGAAATAGCTGTTACTAAGTAATGATCATTCTATTTCCATGCTCCATTACCACTTATCAAACACAAAGTATACTTCTATGTACTTATCTCATTAGTAACTAAAATTATCTTATTTTATGCACATCCAATTTTTTTATAAATTGACCCCATAACTTTATCTTAAACATTGTAACATGACCCCAAATAATTGTACATTTTAGAATTAATCCTAAAATTTTAACATCAATCTCAATATTTTGTGTTATAACTTGACCTAAATTTTTTTTATCCTAACTCAAAAGTTATAAATTTCGATACCGAAATCAAATTCTTATCACTAGTTACAAGCAATTAAATTAGTAAATTAAGTCCAAGTAGTATTCCTCATATTGTATTTTCCACACAATCTACGTCTAGATTGACAAGACCATTGGTTTATCATACAACTGGCACCACCTGAATTTTTCCTCTGGACATATGTTCATCAAAAATATTTTAAACAAACACAAAATATACCCCAAAAAAGCTTCTGCTCTTGTGCTTTGATCAGTCTGCGTGTTCTCTATTGGTACATTACAAATCGATTCATGTCCCTTTCTTTGTTCTTACAGTTCATTCCGTTTCTATTGATTGTTATTATATAGGAAAAAACGATGCTTTCAAGGTTTTTGCCTCCCAGATCTTTATTTGTATCGCAATTCGATGGTTATACAAGCTAATTTGTGTTAGGCCTATGGCTATCGATAAATTTGTGCAGGAAATTGAAACCTTGAGATCTGAATATTCAGTTATTTATAAGCTGTGAATGCTGCTGATGATGGCGGTGATAATTATTTTAATTGGACGTTCTTTAGATTGTTCCTAATAGTTGGTATTAATGATTTCAGAGACTCATAACAAATACCCTGAATGTTAAATAAGCAGAGACAGAATTAGAGGGTTTTTATTTGGATTTTTTTGGTTTATTTACTATATGATAGGAATTGGTTTATCCTGTGGCCTTATTGCAGAAGATTGGACATTGGGTATGTGCAGATGGTATGGTTTTTGGAAGGTGATGTAATCAACTGTTTTTTGCAGAGGGGGAATACTATGAAGGGATATGTAGTTTATACCGATATGTTAGGGGAAATCTAATACGAATTCGCAACAAGTGCAGTGTTCAAAATATCGAGAGAGATGGGTTGAAAAGTTGAGACTTGCTTGAATAAGTTGGAAACTACATATGCCTTCCAGGAATTATTGGCAATGGCATGAACTTGTAGATCATTGAGACGGGTAAAATTTGGGTTTTACCTCTTTGACCCTATAATCGAATGTTGAGGAAAAAGTTATTATGAGATGTAAGCATTATGTGAGTGATAGCAATGATGACGTGCATTTCCTGTGTATATGTTTTATTGCAATTGTTCCATCTTGTTGACAATTAACCAGTAGGATTGCATGAGAGTTGGATGGAAACACATCCTTTGAATTATTTCAGCAGAAATATAATGAGTGTAGTGGGTTTGGGTAGGTGAATTTGTTTTGAGGCATTTGAAATGAAGTATATGCATAATTCTAAAGGGAGTCTTTGTGTGGAATGGTTTATTGCATGGATGACGGTGGGAGTGGAAGAAAGATCAAAGTATAAAATAAGCTGAGAGTTTGATGGGCTTGTTTTAAAAGCTATATTTTACCCAATGGACTTATATTTTCATGGTCATTCAAAGACATCCAGCGCTTTATGTCCTGCATTAAAGTACCTAAAATATACACAGTTTCCTTAGATGGATATTTGTATTGTGGGAGATTGAAAATGGGATGAGGGGTCTTATGTTTGCATATGGCTCATAAAGTGAGATTTTAGAAAATCACTACTAAACTAATTTCTTTCTCTTTTTTTTTTTACGCTCGTATAGAGTATTTTTTGCATTTTTTCTTCTGATCATTGTCACTTCATGATATAAAGCGATGCAAGAATATATTCTCTTACCTAAGCTTCTTCCCTATGCATTAGCTCCCCCTTCTTAGATGGTTCAGTCAAGCCCGGTGCCACGAAATGATTTAGAATTACGACTGGGGTGAAATTTATTTTGTTCTTTGTATTCCATAAGTATTGCATGACCGAATAATTCAAGAAAGGGCAACTAGTATCTTGCCATTCTCATGATCTCATCCACTTGTGTATGCATTATTTGTAGAAAATTAGGTTGTGCATTGCTTTCTTTCCCGTTCTGATATTTCTTTTTGGGTAGAACAGAATTCTGAAACATGTCGGAGGGTGTTGAGTACTGTTGTTTCATTGGTGGCCTTTCGTGGTCAACATCTGATAGAGATCTAAAGAAAGCTTTTGAAAAGTTTGGCCATCTTCTTGAGGCAAAGGTAATACTTTCTTGTGCTTAAAAGAGAATATTAGAAAATATTCAGTTGTGTGTTTGACAATGCATAGTTAATGATATCTTAGAAAAAAAGGGCCTTAACATGAAGTCTGGAGGAAGTGTCAAATCGCTTTTTAATGAATAAGTGGAAAGCTGATTTTACATTGCACTATAATTGAAAAAATTGTCCTTAAATGCTATTTTTGCAACCAGAAAGCTTCATCACAGTCACTTCAATATTAAGACGATTGGTGGGTTTTATGAGGACCCTACTATTATGTTATTTTTGTAGTTAATAAAGAGAGGAATTTCACCGCATAATGATTTGTTATTTTGGAACCAAGTTATGTTGTCTTTGACGCTTTACATTTGGAATTGTGGGCATTCAATCGACTTCAAACAATAGTTATCTGGGCTAATGGGAAAAATCAACATGGTGGAAGGTGGGCTTGGTTTGCTGATTCGCTGGTGGGTTGAGTGTTTGAATTGCTTCTTCATAAATGCGTGTAATTTTGAGGGTTGTACATGAGCCCTGTGCTGAGCAGAACCTCACCGCGCTCAAGCTTGGGCTTGGATGAATAGAACACAATGTTGGATCTTGACTCAACCTTGCGTGATGTGTGGCTTTTGTTTATCCTACTCGTCTCGTTGTGCATGCGGAGCTACTCTGCTCTGTTCATGGACTTCATTAATTATAATGATTCGACACTTTCTAGGCCATGTGTTGTGTTCTACTTTGTTGGGAATATATTTTATTCATTACTTTTGTTGGAGAACTTGGATCACATCAGTATTTTATCTTTTAACAAGGCTGTAAGGACTGTTTTTATGTTGATTAATGCGAGACGGATTACAAAAAGGGCAAAAATCAGAAAGAAAATCTATGTCCTGGTAAATACTCAACATATATGTATGTATGTATGTATATATATATTTCAGAATCAATGCAGTCAGAAATGTGTGAAATTACACTTAACATTATCTGTAACTAGATATTGAGAGTGAAATAAGACCAAGGCTGATGTGCTCATGTTTTTTGAGGCTTTATGTGCTTTTTTTACATATAAGGGATAAATATTTGTATATCTTCAGTTTTACAAGGTTAACTAATGGTGATTGACGTCTTTGTGCTTAAATCTAAGCAAAATAATCAATTCAAAGTTTCGATGGTCTGGAATTTTGCATTTTTTGCATTTCATTTATTGTTTGCAAAACATGTCATCCACTCGGTTTAAGCTGGTTCAGCTGCAAACCAACTAGTTCAACCCAGTTTATGTAAATAGTGGTTCTGTTTATTGACAAAACTGGCTGATAGGCCATTTCCCAGTTCAAGCCTTGTTCCAGAACACTGGTTCACATGACTAACATGCTCGCTTGGGCTTTGTCAATGTTCTTGTGTGATGCATATATGGGTTAGATCATGTCATTTCATGTGTGATATGTGGTTGATGCTTGACATTCATTGTTGATTCTCTTACTGGAGAAACCGTGTTATTTGATATAGGTTGTTTTTGACAAGGTCTCTGAACGCTCTCGTGGATTTGGGTTTGTCACCTTTGATGACAAGAAAGCAATGGAAGATGCTATTGAAGCAATGCATGGAATGGATTTGGATGGACGAACTATTACAGTGGATAAAGCTCGGCCAAACCAAAGTTCAGATAGAGATAATGATAGGGATCGACCCCGAGATCGTGACCGTGGTCGTGATTATGGCAGTGGTCGGGGATCTGGTGGTGGAGAGTGTTTTAAGTGTGGTAAGCCAGGACATTTTGCCAGGGAATGTCCAGGTGAAGGGGTTAGAGGTGGTAGATATGGTGGCAAGGATGACAGGTATGATGGTGGTGCAGGTGGTGGCCGTTATGGTCCTGAACGAAATGGAGATCGATTTGGTGGACGCAGTAGGGATACGGGTGATCGTGGTGGAGGTGATCGATATAATCATGATCGTTCTGGACCTTATGACCGCCGGGGTGGTGGAGGTTTCCGATCTGGATAAAATGACTGCTGAAATTGTGGTATGCAAACATATACTTTGCAAATTCCTGATGTTCAGGTTATTGTGGTACTGATGGAACTACTTTAATGTCCTGTTGCAGCTGATGAAGTGGGTTGCTGGATGCAATGGATTTGAAGTTTCTTAATTGGATCTCTTTTGTTCATGACGCATTGGCAAGGTGGTTCAATGTAGTGGATCAATCCTTTGAAAGTGTGAAACTTGGCACCAATTACCTACTCTATGTGTGACTTATAATGTTCGATTGTTTGGTTTAATGGGATCTTTTGCTTTCTTGACGTGCTCATTTGAATCTGGCTTACACTTTTGAATGCTACTATTGCTGCTGGTCATCGACTTTCTTGCATTGGCAACCACAAATTGACACTATTGTTGCTGGATTCATAATGATTTTCTTGCATTGGCAATCCTGCATGTCAAAGTTTTCTTAGTGTTCAGTGGGTCTTTGAGCACTAACGGGGAGAACTCAGTTTTTTTGGTGATTATAAACTTTTTGGAGTCCTCCATCGGGTGTCTGCATCTTTTCGATTTGGATGTTGGGGCTGTATCATGGGTCTAATGTCATTTACACTGCTTCCACGGTCTATTTCTTAACAGAAAAATAAGTTGTTAGCCGGTAATTTATCTATTCATTGTTGTTTTTGAATCCCATAGATTACTTTAGTGTTTGTCAGTTCACAGTTTTCGGTTGTTGCAGTATTAATAGTGTTACACTTTTCGCAGGCTACTTGGCTATTTATGGCCTTTTTGGATACATGATTGGCTTTCTTTGTTGCTAATTGGATATGTTTAAACATAATAAATTGAGAAAGCTTTTTGGGCAGCAACAATACTCCACCACTCAATCTTTAACTGCAGCAATGCATAGTGAAGGAAGAGTTCCATGGTAAAAAAGAGGCAGGTTGTTTGGACTTTGGATGCTCTTGAAGAGTTTCGCGACTGTTGTCCACTATTTTGTTGTGCTACTCATTGCTCTGTTGGGGGAGAAGATTCTTCTGGTTCTTCACTTGTGATGTCCTGGTCTTCGTTGCTGAGATCTATATAAGTCGCTCTGTTTTTCCAAGTCAATTTGTAATTCCCTGGCCAGCTTATGGTTCCCATTGTCTCTCTTTTAACCTTGAGGATGATTTTACCTTTGACTGTTCTGTCGGAGACTGCTGCCTCTTGCTCGTCCTAAACTGTCTTGAGATGAAAATGACTTCACAGGTGGTCATGAAATTGCTCTATCTAGTATTGTTTAAATTTAGAAAGGAATTGTTGGTTTTTTGTGTTTTAACTTCTTCCTTCTTTTTCTCGCTAATTGCAAATGCTTTTGTTTGGCTACTTCTTGCTTACAGTACATTGTCCACTCTAGGTTTCAGATCAGGAAAAGAAAAAATGTCTCAGTACCCATTTTAACTTTTTGTTTTTTCTGTTTTTTTCCATGTGACAATGTTGCTCTTAATGCCTACAGACGCATGCATGTGTGCATGATTACTTGCTCTATTGGACTTATCAAATGTCGTGTGTATGTTATTTTCTTGTCTTCCCTTCTGTCATCGTTGCCTGAAATCAGAATTGTTCTGTTAATGTGACTTCCTGGAGTGGTGTTCTATCTTTCTTTGAACCTACATCATTATATTTGTGCAGCTTAATGGATTCGCTTCTTCTTCTTTGGAAGGCAACAGTTCAGACTCTGAAATCGAGTGTTTTGTTTTATAATTTTTTTTATATCTAGAGCATTCAACATACAGATATCTAGCTTTTGTTTTCATCTTTCCAGGGAGTCATGAATGATATGCTTGGCCAACTGTAATTTCCATACCAATGTTGCTAATACAAGAATTTTGTGTATTATTTAGCATAATTGTTGCTTTTCTTGGCTCACTTGCTTTGTTTTTTTTGTGTTCCTTCTCTCTTTGAGATGCTTCAGGCTGGTTGTGTTTATGCATGCATGCTCACTTTTTTTCTTGTGGGGAATTAGTGTGGCTGTGTACTTGGTAGAAATTTTGTTTTCTCCTGGGCAATTTCATGGTTGTATTCATAATCTTGTTATTTCTGCTTCTGGTTATCTTTGCTAATTTAAGTTCTATTATGCTGTCTGCAGAAATTTTTTTCTCCCCTGTTGTGCAAGTGTCTTGTTGGGAGCAGATGATGTAAATCTTGCAAAAAGGCTTATTTAGAG
>CM042189.1:33788398-33794170 GCA_023539305.1 Ilex asprella
AATAGCTCCTAGAACACTGTTATGCAAAAACATATTACACCAAAATCATCCTATTTAGTTGTAGGAAAGTTGTTTGACACTATCAAAAAATTAAAAAAAAAAAAAAACTTAGGATCAATCCTAAGTAGACTGAAGTGAGTCGTAATTTGGTTCATTAGAATTAGGGACAGAGCCAAGATTTTCTCTTGAAAAGAGGGTGGGCGGGGGAGGGGTTCTTTGCATGGGGACACGTGGGACTTCTGCCTTTTGTTTGGATACATGTGTTTGTCAACCACGCTTTTCTACCCCTCCAAATAATGCTCTCACCAAATGTCCTACCTTGGGTTAGGGCAACACAGCTAGTTCGCTACAGGATCCCGAAAGGGTAGAAAGTCTCTCCTTGAGGTTTAGGCACTTGAGTCGGCTGCCGGCGCCCGATAGGGCCTTGACCCCGTCAAACCAATTGCACAATTAATAATTTAAAATAGTCTAAAATTTACAAATTCATACAATACCATAATTTAACAATTTATACAAAATATCACAATTTTAATAGTTAATGGTTCAACATGGTCTAATAAATAGTAGAGAAGAAAAATAAAATCAAGATTATAGTATAATGTATAAATTATAATTTTAAGAATTTGAGTAATTTATAAAATATAATCAAAACATAATCTTAAGCGTGAAATGTATAATTTCAAAAAGTTGAGGGAGCCATAGTCCCCTTGGGCCATAATGTGGCTCCGCCACTGATTAGGATTGTAACTTGGGTTGTTCGAGTTGAAAGTTGCATAATTGGGTGGTAGCTTTCAATTAAAGGTGTTAATCGATCCGTTGTCGAACTTAATTTACATATAAATGAATTGGCTCATTTAACTATTTACTCATAAACGGGCATAAAATAATGTTCAAGCTCGACTTGATTCCAATACTACAAAGAATATGTAGTATTTACTATATATCACAGATTTAAAGACAAACCAGCTTATCACAGCGGGTGATCTATTATTAAGTAAACTAAGAAAAACTGTACTGTAAGTTACACAAGGAGAGTTATCTAATATTTAGGGTAAAACTGAACAAAATATTCAAAGCCAATTTGAATCCGAATCAAGGTTTCAAAAGGAATACCTTCCCAAGTGTAACTTCTCATCCAGTACTAAAGATCCAGCAATTGCGACAAGTACCAGCATCATAGGATTGAAAATAGACACAAACAGTGGACCTCTCATGCGCACACACCATGCAATGAAAGTGAACATTAATCCAGAACCCAAAATGCCCTACAAAACAATACAAAAAACACAAACAAATCAACATTCAGCTGCAAATTGAACAACTTGATACTTCAAACACATGCAATTAAGGACCTAACCGAGTAAGCTACGGTTAGGAGTCGGATGTTCCATCCCAGCTTCCACTTGCTCCACTCCCTCTCTGTGCAAAGAGCAAAAACCACCGCTTGGATCGATCCCATCAATGACATTAGAGCCGTGCTCGAGTAAGGACATGGATACCGCTCGGACATCTTCGCCTGCCTCATACAATTGGATAATAAACAAAAAAATACAAGCTAATATGAAAACCTCGGTAAAAAAACAACAATAAAGTACCATTTTTGTAAACTTTCCTGATTTTACTCGGGTCATTGTTTCGTTAGGTCCTTTTAATCAAATTAATTTTTTTTTTCTGTCAGACCATCCGATATTCAAAAGTCGTTTTGGACTCCGACTAATTCGGATTTGAGCTGGATAGGACCACAAAGGCGGCAAAGCTCTCCCTATCGAACGCAGTTACGTTTCTAAGACTCGAACTCAAGACCTTGGTTAAGCTAGAATAATCCCTCACCAACTGAGGATACTGAGATGGACGAATTAAATATATACAAACTTAATCTTCTTGTATGCTTCGTGCTGCATGGTGCTTCATTTCATGTTTGAAGTCCGGTTTTCCCTGTGCTTGTCACTTTTTGATCCTTCTGGAATGTGTTTTTCTATGTTTTCTTTTGCTATGGGAATGGTGAATCTTCTTTTTCTTGTCTTAGAAGTTCTACCTTCCCTTTGGTTTTACTTGTATACAGGCTCCTTTTTGTTTTTTATGAAATTCTTACTTACCGAAAAAAAAAACTTAAACTTCTTGACTATTTTCTACACGTCCATAGTAATGAATGTGGTCTAAAAGGAATAGTTTCCACAGCATTTGTTAATTTTCAGTGGCTCACCTGAAGAATCAACCATAAAGCATAGCAGATACAACTGCCTAGAGCCAATAGAGCACCCAACACACGGTGGTGGGTTTCTGCCACGTGTCCACCATGATGTTGACTATTGTGTAAAAGGTCAACATGAGTTTTACAGATGTTAATGTCCACCCCTTTGTAAAAAGTGAGGAGCATTGCTCCACCTATGCCCATTAATGTTCCTAACACCTTTGCTTTTCCTGTTGGTGTTGCAAATCCCAGCCTCTCCAACCTGTACCCCCACAGAGACCCAATGATCATGAGCACAAGGGTATAAAACACTGGCTGATTAAAAAGGCCATAATATAAAGTTGCAAGAGATATAGAAAGACACATTTAAATATCGGAAAATGCTATACAGACTCGTACACTCACAGACGACACCTCGAATTTTTGAGTTTAATATGTGCATCTTTTGTGTGAGTTTTTATAGCATTACTCTTAGATACCTGAAGCTGATGGCCAATACGAAGGTAATGGCAGGGATGAGATTGGTGGTTGCTGAAGCGAATGTTGCTGAAGTCAAGGCCAGGCTTTGTATGTACATGTTTTGTGCCAATGATCCTCTGCAATCGGAAAGTTGCAATAATTTTGGTGGATCAAGCAGGAAAGTTTAGTAAATTTAACCATTTTACTTATTCCATAAAGTTGGCATTTGTCAAATTTACAACATACAGATAAATTATCGAGAGTGCCTTGATCAACATCAAATCATGTTGCATCGAGCCATCGAGTTCATATTTGTTCAATATTCAATCGTGTTTCCTTGTAATCATACTAATGTTAAGGCCTCACAATCCTTTCCCCCTAAAGTTTTCTCGAGTTTCCAAAATCAAGGACTTCTTATATATATAGGTCTTGATTCTTATATATATAGCTTGAACGATCCTCACAAATTATAAATACTAATTTATTAAGAATTAATCGAATTGAAATTCAAACAAACTCCGAAGGTATTTAAATATTAGTGTTAAAAAAAATCCTAAGAACAGGATCAAGAAATTCTTTTTGTAAACCAAAAACCCGTATAAATACGATTAAGAAGGTCCTATAAATCCTTTCATCCTCGCAAAATCCCTAAATTCACCGCGGATTGTAACTTTATCATGTGTAAGATTGTTCATAGTGTACAAAGAAAAAGAATTCTCAAGCAGAGAAACATTACACATACCTGTAAGTTGCTACTTTTAAGTAGTCTAAGGTACCACTACCACTACCACCTGTCACCTTTTTTTTTTTTGAACCATCCACCTCACACCTAAAGCAGTTCGATTTCACGGGAAATATACATTCATGGTTACCAATTAATAAAGACTGCATTTACAGCTAGCTAACTTAGCAGTTTCTCTCTCCAATCTACATTATAAGTCATAACAAGTAATTAAGAAGATTGCTCATCTTCCACTTACCCTAATAAACCACAAAGAAATGCTTGGAAAAGCACCATCCATGTTAGCTTTGGCCTACTCTTCCTGCAATTACCAGAACAGAAGCATCAATAACATTTCAAACCATTATTCATCGACTATATATCACTAAGGCGTAGCCGTTGTAATATAGTTTTTCTTCTCAATTCAAAAAAAAAAAAAGATGGGTTGATCAAATGTGAAATCCATGCCAGCCCATGACAAGGGCCTAAATGGGATACCATCAAGCACACTTCTAAAGAACGACTTGAGTCATAACCGAACTCCAGCCCCAACAAATATCAAAAGTAAAAGTAGATCAAGTGCCGGGAGGGGGAGGAGAAGGGTCATGACCTGTGTTCAAAACTCATTGTTAGCAATAAACAAGATAATACCAGATACTTTTTTGACACTTGACACATTTTTTTACTTTTTTTTCCTTGAAAGATTATAAATAACCCAATCCATTCAGGGTTTCGGGGAACTCTAAAATGAAGTCTTTTGAATTGATTTATAGATACAATCAATGATAGAAAGACAAGAGATAGATATACAATATATATTTCTCTAAACAAATAAAGAGGAATAGAATAAACATCTCAGAACAAAGTGAAGAACTTTATAAAGGTTTTGAAGACCTAGAAAGTTTAACGAAGCTAGACATCCATGCACAAGTGCTAAGTAATATTTATAATCCATATTAAAATATTTTACGAGTATAAGTGTCTATAAACAATAAAAACTATGTGGATGGGACTTGTTATAAAATATTATAAGCAAAGGAAAATTGATAAGATTGAACTGAATGACCTTTCAATGTAGAGAGCAAGAGGAACAATAAAAGCTGCTGCAAATATAAATCTGTAGGCCACCAAAATCCTCAAGTTCATTCCGTCATTGGAGGCCAGTTTGTATAGAACATTAACCCCTGCAAATGTAGCCTGAACCACCATCATTATCAAAGTGGGTTTTAAACCATGTACAATATTGCATATCTTCGCCATAGTTACCATTTTTGTTCCAAAAATCTAGTACCCTTCAAAACCCTAAACCTATACAAATGGTATGGAGATAGAGAGAATTCTGCAGAAAAAAGAACGATCAAGAGGATCAAGAATATCTCATGTTCATATCTTCTCCATAGACACCATTTTCTTTCAAAAAAAGAATACCCTTCAAAACCCTAAACCAATGCAAAAGTTACGTATAGAGAGAGAGAGTGAAAGAGAGAATTCTTGGAGGAGAAGAAAAAATAAGATGATCAAGAATATCTCATCTTTTCTCGGTTGTTTGTTCGTAGAAACTAAATCAGACGAAGATGAAGATGTATATATGCTGAAAGAGTTAAGAGAGAACGAGTCTTTTGCCGGTGTTTTTCAAACAATAGGAGGAGAGAGAAACAGGTCTGGACTCGAATATGTATATACCTAGACAGAGAGAGGGGGCACAGGTGTGTTGGAGCTGAAATGGAGTGGTGTATCTAGGAGGGTATTTATTGTAATTAAGGTTCCAAGAGGCTGTGCTATTTTCCAACGTCATTGCCTACGTTCATCATCATGGAGAGAGATCATTCAATTCATACCAATTTTCAATTTGGTGTCGTATTTATTTGATTTTGTTTCGATTTATTTATTTAATAAGTTTAACAAGTCCTTCCTTTTATTATCAAAATCAACAAAAAATAATTAAATTGATTAATATTGTGTCAATTTCGTATCTAGTTTATGAATTATTCCTAAAATTGCGATGACTATTTTCATAGCTGAACTTGAATCTTTCCTAGAAAATTATAATTCGAGCTAACTAGAATTATGGTTTAAATTTAGCTTAAAATTCAAAATGGAATTTATTTCATACGTTTTTTTTTTATCCAATTTTTTAAAATTAGTAAATGGTAAATAGTTTATCAAGATAAGTTGAAGTCGAGGTCATTGCAAATGCCTACTTGGCTATGGAAGTTTACAAGTTAGTACAACAATCAAGAATGAAGCTGTTAAATATGTTGCCCTTTTGTACCATAGTGGTTAAAATCGATTTACATCTTCTTTAAAATACCTTAATAGTAAATATTTATTATTATTATTATTATTATTATTATAGATATTTGAATATATATATATATATATATATATCACACTCTTATAC
>CM042189.1:33804639-33880789 GCA_023539305.1 Ilex asprella
GAGACGTTCTCGACTCAGCAGATAGGGACTAGAACTGTAGTTATGTTTTGTAAATTATTTGGTATGAGATTATTAAGAATTAAAAAAGATAGTTGAGTGCATCGGCAATAATCTTTGAGAAAGAAAAAGTTCAAAGAGGAGGGGGGGCTAGGGACTAGAACTTTAGTTATGTTTTGTAAATTATTTGGTATGAGATTATTAATAATTAAAAAAGATAGTTGAGTGCATTGGCAGTAATCTTTGAGAAAGAAAAAGTTCAAATAGGTCTTTGAGTAAAAATGTCAAATAATAAAATAGCAAACAAGAATGACACCCGTCATTAAGTAATTACTAAACATATACTCAGTTTTATGGAAAAATAATAACTCATCATACGAGGACAATTCAGGGGCCTTGGACTATGCAAGGTAGATTCTGAATTCATTCCTTTGTTCTCTTTTCCTCTTTAAGAATTAAAAAAGAAGTTTTCTTTTTACCACAAAGCCAAAACAACTTGGTAAAATAGATCAAACTTTTCTTTTCCCTCTCCTTTTTCCCCTTTTCCCTCTTAGCACCCTTTTCTTAAAGGTTTTAAGGCCCTGTGTACAGTTATAGTGTAAGAAAAAAGTATATAAGCTTACGTCCACAAGGAATAAACTCCAGCACAGGTTCATCTTTTAAGTACAAAAATGTCAACAATGTTTTTTTTTTCTTCTTAATCTGCATACACTAGGAGATCTGAGTGCATATTAAGCATGAGCCTTGGGCCATTGAAATAGTAAAGATGTTCGGTATAATTTACAGTTCATCAGTGATATCTCTACCAAATAGACTGGTTTTAAGATAACATTTAGAGGGTGGCAAATTCAACAATGAGAGTTGACAAGGTTGACAAAATTGCAGGAGTTCCCTAAACAACTATACCATCTGGTATCAGAATTATTGTTCTTCACATCTTCATTTTAGACTTCATTTCATCTTAATACTTAGTTCCAAGCTCCAACAGCACTGAAAAAGTGAATCACTAGACATAAATGATAGGACTTAGGATGTGATTGAATTTCCCAAGTAAATGAGCCTATCTTACCACAAGCATTAGTTCTAACAATATATCATCCGATTGCATGTCATTAATTATCAAGTTCAATGTTTAAAACTGAGAGTCTCAAAAATGTTGCCTATGTTTCATACATCAGTCATGATAACACTCATTTTCTTAAGTCACTGACCTCTAAACTTGTTAGTTGGAGTTTTCAATCTTTCACCTAAATGGAGGAATCATTCAAGTTTGAACATAGGAGAATCACCAGCTTATATAAAGTGTCAATTTCACTTTAAACACTCAGATAACAGAGGATCAGGCAAAGAATAATGTGCAGCTTGAGAAAGACCAATGTTAGCTGAATGGTAAGTTTATCTATATACCATATAAATGGGAAATGTGGAGAAGGACTATGTTAGCAAGGAGTAAGAATTGAGACACATGTTTGAACGACTTCACCCCATATTTTCAAAGAAGAATAAAAATTAGATAGAACTCAATTGTTCAAGAAGTGGACAGACCAAGAGAGGAGTCCAGAAAGCCAATGAGATGGGCAGAGTAGTTCCTCACACTGCTTGTCACCTTTCAGAGTCGTTCCATGCATGATTTGGCCTTATGCTCCCACCTTAATTGAACTTGATTTATCCAGAAATTGATAATCTTTGAGGAGTCTTGCTATAACACATCTCATACAGAGAAATTTCTTCAGTGAAATAGAAGCACTTCAAAGCATTTCAGAATAACATAATGATAAAAACTAGAAGGATTCAGGATTGCAAGTGATTGTACAAAAAATCCAACCTCATATACCATGCATTTGTCAATCAAAATAGGGTATGTATAACAATTCATTTGAACCAAAATCACATGGGGAACTCCATAAATCATCTCAAATTTTAGAATCAAAAGAATTCAAGATAAGCCGAAATAAACTGAATATATGGAATACGACAGCGAACATATTCAGTATTGGGGTGAATTATCCATTAGGGAGAAGATTGGAGACAATGCCAATCATACAATTAAAGCATGATGGACTAAGTGAAGGAATGCATCTGGCGTCCTATGTGATCAACCTATACCTATAACTCCTAAGTTGAAAGTCAAGTCTTATAAGAAAACCATTAGATCAATGATGATTTATAATACAAAGTGTTTGGGCAATTAAGAAACAACACGCTAAAAAACTGTTTGTGTTAGAAACAACATAGTAAAAATTCAATATGACAGAATTAAAGTGCGTAAATTCAGAAACCAATAGCAGTGGTACCAAATGGAGATAATTTAAGAGATAATTAACTTAGGTGGTTTGGACATATACATAGAATATTTACAACTACACCAAGAAGGTAGAGTGAAGCGATACCTATCAATGGCAATGCGAGGGGTAGAAGTAAACCAAAACTAACTTTGAATGAGATAGAAAAAAAAAGGATATGATAGCTTGCGATTTAACAGAAAATATGACCCTTTATAAAGCGAATGGGATTTAACAATCCCACATAGTTGGGACAAGGCTTGATTGAGTTGAGTTGCCATCCCAAATCTATAAAGCCCAATATTGTAGAAAGCTAACAAGAAGTTCCAGTTTAGACGCATTGGAATATTTGAACAAAAAAAAAACATGCAGCATATGCCAAATTCAGGAAGCATATAATATCATCAAGCAAACCAGCCAAAAAGCAATTCAAGCATGTTTCACACCCTTGAACATAGCATGACAAGTTACACAAAACAATTAATTCTTTGGCACCAAGGGTTTCTAGTAATTTGAGATTAAAGAAGACCTGGTTTTAGGTAAAATTGAATGCACCTTCCACAACGATTAAGTTCAATAACTTCAATGAGGAAGCTCATCACACATCATCCAAAATATATTAAAATATGTGCACAGTATCTGCATAATTGCATTCACGTGTGTGTACCTACATGCATCTTAAGAGAGACTACTTCACACTTTCCAATACTAAAAAGCAAACTAAATATCTACAAACGATAGTAACGGATTTTGTTATTAAATAGTTGAAGAATTGTAGCTACAAGTACAATAACCTTTTCCCATGATGTAGCATAACACATTACAGTACTCTAGGTTTGGGTAGAAGAACACCATATCTATTGGATAAGTCCCTAACAAGATGGGATCTCTAGAATAGAAGTACATAAAATATATCAAATATAACCTGCAATTGGCAAATGTAATACTTATGAATTAAATACTAAAAGGTAAGGCTACAACAAGCGAGGATAGTGAAAAAATTACAGCAGTAGTAAAGAGAACATGAGGCAGTATCATGGATCATCAGTAGGCAATAAAAGAAATCCTATGCATATGAAGATGCCCCCGTCAATTTTAGATTTACATTTTTAGACTGGAAAAAATGGCTCATTGGAATGAAGAAAACATGGAAACAGATGATGTAGTTGTGCAGCATGCACCTAGCATAAAAATGGCGACACAAACACACATCAGTCAGTTATAATCAGCTTTCGTTTCTCACCATTAACGTTTTCAATGCCAAAATGCACATTCTCAAGCTTCACAAAATCATTTTTCAGACTCATCCTTCACAGCTTCCCAGTCTTCCTGTCGCCTAAACATCAGCCATTCAAGACGCTCCTTCCCTAACTCTAGCAGTTGGTCCTAAATTTGTAACTTTCTGCTCTTCCAACTGAAGGGAGCGAGACATCATCCACAGATTCTGCAACTGCTCTTCCCCCACACAATGCAAAACGTGACTCCCATCCGTAAGCTCATAGATGGATGGAGATGTGAACATGTGTTAAAGTCCTTAATAGTCATAGCATTAACAGAACCCACAACTCCAGAGTATTCCCCTACCCCTGAAACACTGAAGCCTGGTCCTCCACAGTGTAGTCACTTCGACCATCACTTCTGCATCTTCACCTTCTTCATCTAAGTCTTTGACTTTGTAAGGCCTGATCTCATTGGAGTCATGGTCATCTTCACTTTTACGACCTAATCGTAATGATCGTTGAAGACCCAATTGTGAGCAAGATGTAGCCCATTCCCATTGAGATATGAGCTTATTTCCTGATAGAACAATTCTTGAGCTTAAAATCAAATTAACATCCTTCTTTGCTGTGTCAGACAGATCCATCAAGGCCCAGAATGCTGGGTTCTCAACAACCTTGCAAGAAGTGCCTTGTCCTAGGTATCATTCAGCTTCCTATACCTTTTGCTGAGGTCATTAAAATTAACCTCCCTTTGCTGAGGTGATATACATGATAACCTCGCTGCCATGACTTCTAAAGTTTGGTAAAAATCAAAAGCAATCGCCATTTTATCCATCCATTTTGTGCACTGCCATGGAAACTCCTTTTTTATCTTTTGCACCTTCATTTTACCCATCAACACCTTCTTCCACAGCTTTTGACTTGTCACCATTGATGGCAGAGTTCTTCATTTTCTCAGCCTTGTTACACAAGCAACCTCCAAAGCAAAACCTAGTAAAAATCTCCTTCCAAAGTTCAATATGATCAGCTATATGGTTTCTTGCAACTCTATGAAGCACTTACCCATTTGAATGTGCTTCACATATTCAAAAAGAAACTAACCACCAAACCCAAAGCAACAAATTGATATGCATAAATAGTAGATATATATGGAGAATTATAATTGAGGATCATTGAAAGATTCTGAGACTGAAGAACAAAACAGAAAATCTGGGATTTCAATTCAATTACACTTTACCCAAATGCAGACACAAGCAATCAAGAAAACCCATTAGAATCCCAAAATGTTACCACAAGATGAATCAGACCCACAAACCCATTTGCATATTTCGAATCCAAACTGAATCGTTAATATTCACATGCGAAGTGAGAAGCAAAGTAGAAAGGTTGGTGAAGAGCTGATCCGCGCAGAGAGCCCTAGGCACCACCGGGCTATCAGCGACTGGATCCATAAAGGACCCGATCAAAACAGTTGATGGGTGGGCCATAAATCAAATGGGTTTTGCGTGGGTTTTAATGGGAATTAAATAACAGTAAATATTAAATACAACAGTGATAAGGGCAATGTTATAAAGATCTAATTTCAAGACCTAATTAAAGACTTAATTTAATATAATTGTTGAATTAATTGTGAGTTTCAATATTGGAAGAAATTCACTTTCAATCTAATAGTTGTATTTAATTTAGGCTTATCAACGGATCATATTTGAACAAAATTTTGGGATAATTTAAATTTGGATCCGATTAAAAAAATTGTTATTGAATTTGATTTATTTACTCGGTAGATAGAAAAATATTAATTTATATCTAAATTTGTTTATAATCAAACATTTGGTCCGATTATTCAATCCGATCCATAATGATATTTCACCAAAAATTCAAGAAATAGTCTTTGTATATATCTATGGAGATAGATAAGCATAAATAATCGGATATTTGATCCATTACCGAATCCGGTCTATTTACCGGACGAATATAAAAAATATTAGCCTATATCATATGCTTATAATTGGACATCCAGTCCAATTCACAATAGTATTTTACCAAATTTTCAACAAATATTCTTTTGTTTTAAATCAAATGCAAGTAATCGATATACATATATGTATATATTTATGTAAAAAAAAATAATATATATATTTATGTAATAAAAGTCAATATGTATATAATAAAGTACAATAAAATTTAAATTTCAAAAGATAGACAAAATGACTTTTATTTTTGGCAATTGAGATATCTTTAAATTTTACTTTAAAATTAATCCGACGACAAATATTAATAACTCAAATTTAATAAGATAAATAGGTCTTTAAGGGTGTGTTTAGCGTGACTTCTTAAACAGTAATGATACACTGATCAAATTTGGAGCCTAAATAACATAGCAACATATTATTAAAAAAATTTATTGAGACCTAAATGTAGGGGTGTTTAATCGAGCACTTGTAGAGCCTAATTTATACATAAACGAGCTGGCTAGTTTAACTATTTACTCATAAACGAGCTTAAAATAGTGTTCAAGCTCGGCTTAATTAATAGCCCTACACAAATGACATGGCATCAAATCAAAAAGTTCAACTAAATTATCATGTCATTTAACATTTTTAAAAGTACTTTTTTAAGACTTATAACTTCTCATAAATATATTTTTTTTAAAAATAGTGTTTGAAACCGCCCCACCACCACTACCACCACCATCCCCACCCCCACTCCACCATCATCACCACTACCACAACCACCGTCACTATCCCACCATCACATCTGTCACAATAATCACCAATGTTGTTGTCACCACCAATGTTGTCACCCCACCACCTCACCACCACCATCACTATTACTACCACCCCTACCATCACCTCCACCATTGTCACCACGACTGCCACCACTACTGCTATCACAACAATCGTCACCACCACCACTGTTCCCTACCATCACCATCGCCGCCACCTCCACTATTGCCACCCCCACCATCACCACCACCCCCCATCGCACCACCCTCACCGTCACCTCCACCCTACCATCACTGTTATTGTCCTACCATCACCACTAGCATCGCTACCCTACCACCACGCCCCACGACCATACCACTACCACCAACGCCACTACTACCCACCAACACTATCATTGTTTACTATCACTAAAAATAGTGCTTAAATTCCTTTTTCTTCCTATTATATTTTTGATTTGATTTTAGATGTAAATACAAATATATTTATTGTTGTTTATTTTTTTTATTACTTCGTGCCCTCAAGCACATACAATAACTAGCATATCTATATTATATATATTAACTTGATCGAATTTTTATTTGATCGAATTTGTGTATATTCATATTCATATTGATATAAGATATCTAAAAGGATAAAAATATTGATTCATATCTGGATATAAAAAAATAGATTTGGTCGAATTTGGACTAAAATTTGATCAATTGACAAGCCTAATTAAGTTAAGTCTTCAAATTAAGTCCAAATAACATTTTTCTTTATTGAAAAGTATATTTAGTTTTCGAGCCAAACTTAAGCAACCAATTACTTAAATTTTCTCTCTTTACTTTTGAGTCATTCAATTTTATGGTTAGGATCAAGATAGGGATGTCAATGGACCGAAGCGGGGGCGGGGGGTGTAGTCTCCATCCCCGTACCCGCTTAAAAAAATTTTGTCCATCCTCGGTCCACCCCCGTTAGCGGGTATAATTTTCATCCCCATCCCCGTCCGCGGGTAAATTTTTAATCCCCGTCTCCGCTTCTCCCGTACCCACCCAAGCTCAAACTAATTAAATCCAATATTTTAAATAATCCAACAACATTCTAAATAATCTAACACAACATAATATAACATAACATATTTGAATAAAACACAAACAACAACTGTCCAAAATACTACTTCAAAATAATATATATTTGAACAAAACACAAACAAATGTCCAAAACAATATAATAGTGGTAAAATCATCTCAATCAAGTCAATATATATTTATATATTTTTATTTTTTTTGCAGGTAACGGGGAGGGGCAGGGGTAAGGGTAAGTCCATCCCCGCCTCCATCCCCGCACGGGTTTATACGGGTATCCCCGTATACGTCCACCGTCCAATACGTATAGTCCATCCCCGGTTCAAACGGGGCGAGTTTAGACGAATACCCGTTTTTCTCCGATCCATTGACATCCCTAGGTCAAGATATAGATAAAAACATTATTTTACCAAATTTCATTCTCTACAGAAATCTCCTTGTTGTGAATGGATGTTTTCAATCATACTCAGTTCCGACTAGTTTTCACTCTTGTTATTCAACTGGTATAAAAACTATTTTATATAATCTGATGTATATAATGTACAGATGATTACACACATTCCAATTGTACCTATTACTTGGATCTTAAGAACGTGTTGTTGAAATGATTCTCGATGTCCCACAGTCATAAAAGACACAAACCCTAACACTACAACGGGATACTCCCCAAAAATGTCTCTGAAATGATCCTCGATATCCCAAGGTCATAAAAGACACAAACCCTGACACCCTAGCGCGACACTCCTTGAAAATGTCCTGCCCATAAGTTCATTTGTCGTTGGAACTCAATAATAATGTGGCCAGCTAAGTCGGCAAGGAATGAGAAAGATAGATTTAGAAAGACTATTAGAACGGGCTGTAGCTATGGCTGGGACTTGGTATTCTGCAGACTACGTACAAGCGCTAAAAGAGTAGTTTAATGGCAAAGTTTGTTCACTACAAAGTCTAGGGTATCCATGCGTGCAGTGTGCTAGGGTCACGAAGGTTTTGGTTCTGATACTACATGTCATAGACAAACAGTGTCACCCAACCCAAAAGACAAGTTAAGTGCAGCACTTTCGCAACACAAACTCAATATGATACGATATGAGATTCGAGACGCACGCAATAAGCAACGTCACATTATGAGTTTGGTTAGCCAACTCCCACAACCTTCAAGTTTGGCATCAGTCACAAGCTCTCTCTCTCTCTCTTCCCCTCAACCCCCCCCCCCCCAAAAAAAAAAACAAAACAAGCTATAGACTTCTATACAGAGAAACCGATCATTAGAGAAACACCATGAAGCAAAAAAAGGCCAGACGTATAGATAAAGCATACAGTCGTCCTACAAGACATGTTAACCCATGTCATATGGCCACGAAAAATGCTACCGAGCCCCTAACAGTACCAATGGTACCCGCAACAATCATCAGCCTTCTATTTAGACAATAGCAAACGTTAACATACAATCCACACATCTGCCCACTTTGAAGGACAGAAAGCCAAATAGATCAAGCCATTAAGGACATGCAAAAAGGTTTAAATAAGATGACAGACAAAACATTTCCACATTGAAATCAAATTTCCTTCAGATAGTTCACTACAAACTGACATTGAAATTTAAAACTCATACAAGGCAAGTTTAAACTGAAAACAACCAAAAAATACACATTGAAATGGGAGAGAAAAGAGGATAAAACTAACCTTTCTCACCTAACCCCAAGGACCTAAAATAGTCAAGGCCGAAACATGGGAAAACAACTGACAAGCAAACAGGACTTCTACCTAAAATACATTTCAAGTCATCCAGCAACAACGATGGCTTGGTTCCTAAAACCAATCGCAAAACAAATTAAACTCAAAACTATAACCTCAACTATTCAATTCAAGCAAATATACTTTCTCTAGCAATACTCCAAGACTCAAAATGCCCACCAATCTAAACTTGCACGTGACACATAACCTGGCGAAGAAGACGAGGATGTACCTCCAATCTCAACTTCGTCAAGCTTAGAAGCATTTACGATGAACAATAGCTGGACCAGATTCATCATACTCACCCTTAGATATCCACATCTGCAGAAATTCAAAAACATAAGCATGGTAGCTTTAAACAATTAAGAACCTAAGTATAATTTCAACATACATACACAGGGCAAGTATTTACCTGCTGGAAAGTGCTGAGAGAAGCTAAAATTGATCCTCCGATCCAGACACTGTATTTTCTTTCTGGAGGTGCCACCACCTTGATCTTCATGCTGCTGGGAGCAAGGGCAGTGATTTCCTTGCTCATACGATCAGCGATTCCAGGGAACATGGTTGAACCACCACTAAGCACAATATTCCCATACAGATCCTTCCTGATATCAACATCGCACTTCATGATGGAGTTGTAGGTGGTTTCATGAATTCCAGCAGATTCCATTCCAATGAGTGATGGCTGGAATAGGACTTCTGGGCAGCGGAACCTCTCTGCTCCAATTGTGATCACTTGCCCATCTGGCAACTCATAGCTTTTCTCCACAGCAGAACTACTCCTGGCAGTCTCCAATTCCTGCTCATAATCAAGGGCAACATAAGCAAGTTTCTCCTTCATATCACGGACAATTTCCCGCTCGGCAGTTGTAGTGAAGGAGTAGCCTCTCTCAGTGAGGATCTTCATTAAAGAATCTGTCAAATCCCGACCAGCAAGGTCCAATCGAAGGATGGCATGGGGAAGGGAATAACCTTCATAAATTGGCACTGTGTGGCTGACACCATCACCAGAATCCAAGACAATGCCTATACAAACAGCCAAACATAAATTTAATTGGCTAAAGACACAAATATTTCGCATTCCCACAAAGAGGGGGGAGATGATCATTCCAAACTGTAGGCCATTATGTAGATGTATCAAAGTTATTACCATCTATCACACAAAACAGTAATGAAACCATCATTGGGATATTTTAGGTACAATTCACCGTGTTTCTATTTGGTGATTTTTTCGAAGGCTAACAAAAGGATAACAAACAATAATAAAATCAAAAATAGAAACCAGAAATCTTTTCACTCCTAATCTCTTGAAAATTTTCAAGCATTGAATATGGTAGAGGACAACATATATATTCTCCAAAAGTCAAATGTCCAATAGGGTTATTACCACAAAAAACCAACTTTGCTATTGAATTATTAGTACAAACCTGTTGTCCGACCACTGGCATAAAGAGACAGAACTGCTTGGATAGCAACATACATGGCAGGAACATCGAATGTCTCAAACATAATTTGGGTCATCTTCTCCCTGTTAGCCTTGGGGTTCAATGGTGCTTCTGTTAGCAGTACAGGGTGCTCTTCAGGGGAAACTCGGAGCTCATTGTAGAATGTGTGATGCCAGATCTTCTCCATATCATCCCAATTGCTGACTATGCCATGTTCGATTGGGTACTTCAATGTGAGGATACCTCTCTTTGACTGTGCTTCATCACCAACATACGCATCCTTCTGACCCATCCCAACCATCACACCAGTGTGTCGAGGTCGGCCAACAATACTGGGGAACACAGCCCTTGGAGCATCGTCACCAGCAAATCCAGCCTGCCGATTCAGGAAAAAGTATGCCTCAACTTTAGAACATTTAAAGCAAAATCAGCCAATACAAATCACTACGAATCAGGTCAGTCCTTCTAAACATGTATTAGTTTATTTTGTTCCCAACAGTCAAAGGGAAACAAAACTCCTTATTATTGAATATCCAAAAGGACAAAAAAATGTGAAAACCTTAAATGCATATTCATACAACACATTGAGAAGGACATTGAAATCAGGTTCTTCTAAAAGCAGGAAAGCTAACCTTGACCATTCCAGTTCCATTGTCACACACAAGGGGTTGGATATCCTCAACATCAGCCATCTTTTATATCCTTCAGAGGGAAGACTGTGTTAGGTACCGTAGAATCACTAATCAGCAAAGTAAGACAAATCAATAGAATATATTTATCAACCCACCCACAATTACATAAAACTTATAGTATTGGAAACTAAATAGCCCTACAAACTTGAAATGATCCAACAACTTATGGTAGTTGAATTGATATGGCACCAAACATTAAGCACAAAGACAGATCAATAAAGGAAAAAACAATATCATAGTTGTGGATCGTAGGAGACTATATTCCAGTTGTGTCCTTGCTACGTCGT
The DNA here is from genome assembly GCA_023539305.1 of Ilex asprella. Lineage (NCBI taxonomy): Eukaryota > Viridiplantae > Streptophyta > Magnoliopsida > Aquifoliales > Aquifoliaceae > Ilex > Ilex asprella. Next base: position 33,816,087 of record CM042189.1, read on the forward strand.
TTGGAATTAATGCATCACCTAATCAAAATGCAGAAAATAGAACACCAATAACACTAGCGTTTGACCCCCGAGAAATCATAGAACAGGAAAAGAAATCTTAGAATTAAGCCAAGCAATCCTAAACACAACCCGAACGTGACATTAAATCGATGTGGAATTAGTTCTTTGCTTTAATCTTAACGGTTCAAGTGAAAAAAGAGTGGACCCATTAGACCTATCAAATAACAGTAATTTTATTTTTTTCCAAATTTTTCATCACAAATGATGTGTCACAATCTCTATCATTGAATATTAATGGGACTCACTTATTTTATAGTAAAAATTATGCTGCATCACTTGATAAGAAATCTTAGTCGATATAATGGTGTTGATCAAATAAATGTATTGACACAACCAACATGTTAAACACGACACGAATCTGCTTAACTTACACACATCACGAACTCTACGTACACCCAACTACACGATTATATATGACTGAATATGGGTTTAGTAATTTTTTGCCTCAATACGAATCCGACATGACACGGCTAACTGAGAACCACACTCACAATCCTCTAAAAGCCTCCCAACATGTTACAAAGTTCCAAGCTTTCATTTTTTTTTTTTTTCCCACTAACTGTTAGAATATAAACTGAAAACTCGAAATCTCATAACAAAATTCAGCCTCTTTAGCTATTAGTAGATTTCAACCTTCTATTTTCTTTATTCCCTCAAATTACTCAGCAATAAATACATGAATCAAAAGAAAAAATAGACAAGAAACAGATTCAGACATACATATCTCTACAAAGTTCAGATTCAAATTCCTAGAAAGTTAAAAACTATAGAAACATCAAAATGAAAAGGTAATAAATTTTTCAAGGTGAATCTAAGAGATTGCATCGGAATTACCTGTTTGGATACAGAAACTTTGAAAGATTGATTCTAAATAGAACAGAGGAATGTCTGTCTCTGTGTGGAAATGCTAAAAATAAAAAGATTCTTAGGCATGTAGTTCAGTAGTTCTATATATATAACTGATGTGGGGCCGTGGGAAAACTAAATCAAACCGAAATGCAAATGAAATGAGCTCCAAATTCAGTCGCATTTATTAGTCATCTGTTGTTTTTAAAGAAAAAGGCAAGCAGATATAGGAAAGGGAATCTCAGAATTTCCTCAAATTATAAATAAATAAATAAAGCATAACAAAAGGTTTAAATTTCATCCAAATAATTCAAATTTTGTTTAATTTCATTCAATTTAATCTAATGATACATAATTCATCCCAAAAAATACTCCCGCACGGACTAAAAAAAAATTTTTTTTGCACGTCCCTCCAACCCATGTCAAATGTCCACCCCTAAACCTAGCTCAAGAGATAATAGCGACGAACTGTAAATTCAGATGTCCTGAATTTGAATCTTGACAGTTTCTTAAGACGGTGTGGATGATCCAATTTTGATTGAATCAGAAAAGAAATTAGTCAAAGTGCAAGTAAGCTGACTCAGATACCCTTGATCGTTAAATCAAAAAAAAATTCACCCCTAATTATTTATGACATATAATATAAATTTAGTGAGTCTCGTGATTTTTAATAATTATCAATATTCACCGTCGAATAATTTAAACATTAAAAAGTGATATTTGCTTATTTTTTATAATATTTTATTGTTAATAAGTGATATCATGTGTTATTGATTATATAATTTTATTGTTATACTGACTATTTACTCATTTAGGAAAAATATTTTTAAAATTGTAAATTTTATTTTAACTTATTTAAAATTATTTATTATAAAAATAAAAAATATATATAATATTTCGACATTATAGTTGGAGTAGTCAGTTTAATGGTTGAGTAAACAAAGAGAAAACATGGGAAAGTTAGGTGGAATCCGTCTAGTAAAGTGTTGGCCGTCCAGCTTGGAATTTGGTGTTTTGTTGAATTTGATTTTATTTTCCACGTCACTGGACGGCCGTAGTGGGCGGGCGGTGGGTCACGCTCAGCGCCGACTACGTCTTGGAAAAGTCTGCTAGAGTTGGGCGGCGGTGGCCCACTTCTTTTCTTCTGAATTCATCCTTATTTGTAGGACTTTATTATTTTAATAAATATTTTTATAATTTTATGGGTCATGTTATAATCAAAAAATTTATATTTTATGAATAATTTATTATTTTTTGTGAGTATTTTTTTTATAAAAGTGATAAAAATATCTATAAATATAGTAAATATCGATACAGTACAGAAATATGTTTTTTAATATCTTTGACAACTCATTATTTATAAGAGCATCTACTACAGTTACCTTTTTTTTAAGCCCAAATTTTATTTTTTGTATAAAAATTCTTAAAAACTTTCTCTAATTCTATACTCAAACTCGTATCAAATCAAAGAAGACTCAAATTTTTACCCAAATAAAAGGAGATTCAAACATTTACTCAAATATCGATGATTAGATTTTATTCTCTTTTAAAGATCTACTAATGGTTATATTATATCCTTCTTTAAATTTACGTTTGTCTTTATTTAAATTTAGGTTTGTCCTCCTTTAAATTTGAGTTTTTCTATTGAAGAGTTTTTGTATCAAATCAATTTTTTTATTCAAATTTGAGTCAGTATTGAGATTATCATAAATGCATCTCGAAACTTAACCTTTTTTCCACACTCAAATCAAAATTTGAGTAAAAATAACTCAAAAAGTTTCTCTGTTTTTATTCTCAAATTATAACAAATCAAGAAAATTCAAATGTTTACTTAAGTTATCAATGATCGGATTTCATTCTCCTTTAAAAATGTAGTCATGTTTAATCTTTTTTTAAATTTGAATTTGTCCATTAAAACCCTTTGTTTAAATTTTTTTACTTAAATGTTGATTTAAATTTGAATAAAAATTTATTAGAAAAGCTTTAAAAACAGTTATATTTGAATCTAATTTAAGAATTTAATTTAAAATTTTATTTTATTATATTGTTTGATTACAAAATTCTTACAAGAATCCACATATATTAGTGAAAGATTGCTTTCATAGGTTGGATTGCTTTTTACCATCAAATAGAAAAGAAAATAGGTTGAGAGGGCTTCTATGATACATTGCAAAAGTTGAGTCAATTAACCTGTTTTTTCATAGTAATTAAATTAGTAATTGGTCCAAGTATTAAATAAAATTCACAACAATTTAATAGTGTCTTTAAATCAAATCTCAAAAAATAAGAACAAATAGCACTATTGTACTTCTGAACTTAGGAGAAATCGGAATTGGTTGACCTTGGTCTGCATTCTTTCCCCTGTGAATACTTGATTTGCCATTGAATTAGTCAAAAAAATGATTTTGAATCAATTAGGTTTAGCTTAGTACACAGTCGATCACAAGTCCGAGGAGAGTTACGTTAGACAGCTGACAACCAACGTAAAGCTCATCAGACCAAATAGTTGAGGTTTAGCTTATTTCTAGAAATTCACACCTCCTAAATAAAAAGATCAAGTGTTCGACTCTCAACAAGTGTGAGGTGTCACATGAGCGACGATCCACATGTTCTGTGCTAATTTGTCTAAATTTCATTAACCAAAATCATTCTTGTGCTTCTCTTTGGTTTTAGGGTTGAGATTTATAGATTTGATTGTTTTCTCTTTAAAAAATGAGGATTGATTTAGTCGTTTTGTTAGAGATTTAATCCAAAATTGTGCAAGCACTTATTAACTCAAGTAATACGTTACGAAACTGAATTTGGGAATCAATGCTTTCAAAACTGAGGTAAGATTATCACGATTTACACTCTTAGACTTTTTTATAGTTGTGTACCGGATATGACTTTTGTTTATTTTTTATGGCTCGGTTTGTAAATGAATTAATTAATTTGGAATAGAGTATTTTAGTTGAAAATTCTATCTGAGAAGCCGTCTAGCTTGAATTATTATCAATTCTTCTATCTAAGCATGCCTTTGATTCAAATTTAAAAATGAAAAAATTTCAAAGTAACGGTCAAATTACTTGAACTAATAAATGTTTATTTTTAATGGGTCAAATGAATTTATTTATTTTTCAAACGGTGACGATTGTTTATGTTGCTATGGCTATTATTTTAAACATAAATTTTCCCTTCTAGTTAAAGACCCTACTCCTTTGTGGAATGTTTCTTCTTTGATCCCTTGGCTAACCACTTGGCAGTTCTCTCTCTCTCTCTCTCTCTCTCTCTATTTATATATATATATATAATCCTAGTTTGACAAGTCAACGATGATTCAATGTTTATATTGGAATTAAGGATGACAATTTTTGATATGACATAAAAATACGATTTGAAATCGATACAAAATTGATGAGTTAGAATTAATTATTTTATAATATAAATTTGTAAATGACATAACATATTAACACAATGGAATTTACATGACTAATACGCTTAATAAGTCAAAATAGAAATTAAAATTAGTGAATATGTGGTGTGTCGAAATATAAGTAGGGTGGTGAGGTTTGGTGGAGGCTGGGGGCACAAAGCGATAGAGAGATAGAGGGACATACAAAGGGGAAAAAAATACTTGGATTGGGGTGGTGTGGTATCACAAAACAAGTGATGGCATAAGGTGATGGTGGTGGAATATCTATTTATGGATATAGACTAGGCTATGGTGTTGTGCGTTGGTGGTAGGTTTTACAGTGGAGCAACGGGGTTGAGATATACCTTTGATTGGCAAGTTACTAGCTACGTCGAATCCATAATGGAGGATCATGGTTCTTTAGTGACGTCTCTAGCGTGGCATAGATGCGTGAGAGGGAGGAGAGAGTACAGGATAGAGGAGAAAGAAAAAAAAAAGATCATGACAAAAAAAGAGATAGGGGAGAGAGAGGGAGAGAGAGAGAAATAGGGTTAGGAGTATTGAGGTAGTGTCGAAGAAATAAGAGAGGGACTATAAAAAAACCAAAGGAAAAAAAATGAGAGAAATCAATGTCAAGAAGGGAGATTAGAAAAATAGAGGGGCAAGGTAGTGAAGACAGATATGGGGGGAAGAAGGCGAGATTAAAAGCATGAGTGAGGGCCGGGCGAGAGAGAGAATGAGCGAATGCATGAAAACTCTATATGTGAAAAGTTATACGGGAAATGAAAAATAATTTCATCAATTAATGTCAATCATCATATCAAACTTACGTCTTTCTAAAATGATCTAAGACATCATAACTCTTGTTAAGTCTGGTAATGTCGCTCATTGGATTAAATCTTTGTTATTCTCAACTAATCTGAGACATTGTTAGCTCTAGAGAAGTATGAGAGAGAAAGAGTAGTTAATTTAACTTTTTTTGAAGTGGTGAATGTGGATGGTTAGGGGTAGTGAGGAAAGGGCATTGTTGATTAGAGGTGTAAATGGGTTAGGCTAGCACATGTACAACATGGCTAAAGTTGAGCATGGTATGACACAACTTGGAATGGGCCTGTGATTTGAACCTATGCACACGGGCACAATACGACTAACCATTTTTTTCAAAAATTTGGTTAAAAATTCAATTTTTACCCTTCCCAACAACTATATAACAACTAGTTTAAGGGATAAATCTAGAATTTACACTTTTTTGCTTCTATATGCCATTTTTACCAATTCTAACGGTTATATAACCACTAGTTTGAGGGGTAAATTTGAAATCCAATATTTTTAAATTTTCTATAAATAACTTACCTTATATCTTTTATTTCTCATCAAATTACCCACTTTCTCTCTACAATCTCTTTCTTCCAACACTAGTGTATACCTTTTAATCTACAAAGGCTACAATTATAAGTTGTAATTTAAAAGGTTATACAACGACTAGTTTGAGGGATAAATTTGGAATCCAATATTTTTAAATTCACTATAAATACCTTACCTTATATCTTTTATTTCTCACCAAATTACTCTCTTTCTCTCTACAATCTCTATTTCTCCTAACACTAGTGTATACATTTTCATCTACAAGGCTATAATTATAAGTTGTAATTTAGAACTAGACTTTCATGATACTAGAAGTGATTGTTTGAAGGTTTTAATGAAATAAAAAAAATGATTACTAAATTTTTAAGATTTACTATTTCAATGTCTTGTACATGTAATTTATGGACTAGTTGTAATAAACTAAGTTTTATTTATGTTATGACTCATTTATTAATTCAAGTTGGGTGTTGCATAAAAAATTTATTACTTTTTGTATGATAGAATAGCCTCATATTGCTTCTCATATATTTCAATGTATTGTGGTGTACTTTGAGAATAGAGTTGTTGATAAACTTTTTGGTATTACTTTTGATAATCATTATGCTAATAGTACTACAATAGACATGTTTAAACATAGTTTATTAATACAAAATATCATGATATGTATGTAATCTCACATGATTGGGAGTTAACTTTTACTTTTTTATAATTTTTGAAAGTTTTCTATAATGCTACAAATATTTATTCAGGAGTTTATTATCTTATTTTATGTGTTGTTCTTAATCAATTGTACAACGTTTCTAATACTTTTAATACCTATAGAGAAAATAGAATTTTTGTTGACATTTGTTTCATAATGGAATAAACATTTAAAAAATATTGGGAGCACATGCCATTTATTTTTTATGTTTAGGTGCAATAATGGATCCTAGAATAAATTTTTTAAAAAAATTTAAACATGCCACTTCATGCTGCTTTAGACGCTATTAATAATTCATTAATTTACATGTACAGTTTATATCAATCTAAATATACAAACGATACAAATACTACTTCTTTATTATTTCTTATCAGTAGCAATGACTCATATTGTTCTATATTTGTCAAGATTGAAAAACAAAGATTTATTATAAATTCTTCGCAAACTAAATTTTATAAGTACTAGTTGAAGCACACGTGTGTCGCACGTGAATTCTTTCTCAAGTAAAGTTTTCAACTTGAGAAGGAGTCTTATTTTTACCACAAAATGTTGCATCTAGCAAGGCTTAAAGCTAATAGTTACATTAATATTTGTTGAGACATTCAAAGAAATTAGGTTAAAGATATATCAACTTCAACTATATACATGCACACAACAAATTTAGGAATGAAAACATGTGCATTATCGAGTGCTTGAATATTTATTTCATTTTTTTTAACACAATATCTCAAATCGATGTCGTAAATGTATGATAATTTTTTGCCTATAGCTCACAAACCACTAAAATGGAGACCAACTTTTTTTTTTTTTTGAAGGAAATGATAGACTTTTTATTAAGTAGGAATATCCTAAAGAAGTATGGACAAAAGAAAATCCGGTTCCTGCTCCTTCTAAACATAACAAAAATCAATAAAAGAAGCATGTCTAGATAGCTTCAGAGCAACCCTATTACTATCTCGACGAACCGTAGATACTTCAAAAGAATCACAAAGTTGTGTTTCATACTGGAGCCCAACTATATTGCTCAAAGATATATTTGCATTTCTTAAACTCTCATAAATTTTTTGAAATTTTTGGATCATGCGGTCAAATGATTCCATAGAACTTCTGACAAATTCTCTATGTTGCACTGCCTTTTTCATTGTGACCTGAAATTTTGTCTTTAACATCCAAGCCTTAGGTGATTTCACCTTTTCCACAATTTAGTAATATGAGGATACAAGTCCTCGCCAAATATGCAAATGCAGAAGTAAAAAAATGGGCAACTAATAAAAGCACCCTAAAATGGGATAAATTGTGAATTATCCATTGATTAATATTTTCATATAGCAATTTCTACACCAAAATTGCTAAAACTCTTACAGAATTAACTCTCAATTGAAATATCTAATAAAAAAATCATGAATAAAGGTAGATTACTATTTAATAAACTTTAGTACATAACTTTAAGAAATTAGATGCCAGAAGACTAGGGAAATAGATTAATTACAGTTCATCAATAAACTTACTTAAAGCTAATTTCACACTTACAAAAGTTTTTGTGTGACTCTTCTCGTATCCCCATTAACATCTAAATATATGTCTCTAAAAAGTTTATTCAAAACTTTATCAAGCCAATTCTTCTTCTTTTTCCTGAAATTCAAGTCATTGCTAAGTCATGGCTAAAACTAAAATCTGTAATTGGCCAGACTTTGTTGGTAATAAAAAGAAGGAAGAAGACCAATATAAAGTAACCAAATTACACCTATACCTCCTTTTTCACTTGAAAATCCAATTTATCCCAATCCGGTGACTTTAGTTTTGAGGAAGGGTAAGTAGGCTTTTGATTGGCTAATAAATACAAAAAGGGAAAGTACATTTTTCATTATAACAAACACCATATAAAAGACAGGTGATGAGGAAAAAACATTATAAAAGACAATATATAGTAAAAAACAATCAACATTCTTAGTTATGGGTTTCAAGACTCCACTATTGGCAGTAAGTAATCATCTACATATAGGAAAGTCGTAGTTTAATGAGTATGAGAGGAATGCAAACATCCACTTGAAAAGAAAGAGATCAACTCAAGGATAACAAGCATTAAGAAGGAATATGGTTACCTTCTGTAGTTTTTGCCATGGTTCGTAGATCATTGCATTAATTCGTCTTATCACTCATTATATAGCAAATTATGACCAGTATATTCAGATTATAATAATTAGCAATTCTTTATTTTTTGATCCATAACTTATGTTGTAGTGGACTTAGTTACTAATGGGGTGGATTTAGTAGTTTGATAATAATAAATTAAATAGGATGAGAATGAAGATTTGTAGGGTGGAAATAACCCCACCCTATGACAATTGATTCTGAACCTTAAAACAAGTTACCAACTACTTGTAATCAAAAGTAAAAATTATTTCCAAATGCAAACTTGGAGGAGAATCTAGAATATTTTTGCAAATAGTTGCGATATCGACCGATAGAAAATGAAGTGCTTTTTGAAATGTACGAGTTAGAAAAATTTACTTGTCCAAGAGTCTCAAAGAAGAATCTAAGCAATTGGTTGGCATGCTGTTGCAATCATTTGAAGGATATACCATTGATAGGGTGTCCCCAATTATAATATTCAAAAAAAAAATTAGGTGAAGTGTGTCAAAAGTAAAAAAAGAAGAACCCTCAATACACAACTTTGTTGAAAGATCATCTCAACTTGACTATTTCGACAGCATTTCTAGTAATAATCTCACTTTTCGTTAAAAAAATTGACATTACAATATCTGAAAATCTGTCAATTATCTACACTTAAACAAAATTTTTGAAAGATAAACCTAGGCAAGGATTAGTGGCAACCTAAGATGTTTGTGGCTTTGTGTGTGTGTGGGTGGAGGGGAGAGAGAGACCACAATTGACTCGATGCAATGATGCATGCGGTCCAAAGTTTGTAAAGATAGCTCATACCTGCTTACACTATTGTATATGCTTACCTATTAGACTTTACAACCTTAAAAATGCACGATAAAAATACTAGAACGATTAAAATGCATAGTTTGCAATTCCAATATTCAATATGATAGGAACTCCCAAAAACCCGATAAGTTCCACGGGTATTATAGTTCTTGTTTTTTTTTTCTGATCTCAGGCATTAAAACATTTTATCATTTTATATTTTTGTCAATTCATCAAAAGCATTCCCAAAGATGGTGATTGATGATGCACAAAATAGACTTATGCAAAATCAACAGTCGAGTGTGTAATAATATGTCATTAATGAGACAATTAATAAACCAATTAATGGCAAAAAAACAAATATCAGGTTAATAAACAGATATATAGTAGTTCGGTATGGATGACCTACTCCACTCCGAAAAACAGCAACGATAGCTTGAGAACCTTTATTAATAAATAAAGTAAGAGAGAGAAAACTCTCGGAGATGAGTGCTCTAGAAAGGTACAATAACTAGAACAGAAAAAAGTTATGTGAGGGGTGTGCAGAGATGTGTCCTCTCATGTAGAGAGGATTTACAATTTATAGACATTGCGTCTTAGTTAAGGCGGTGACGTAAGGGTAAAAACACTAGTCCTTTGGGAGGACAACTACAATAGGCAAGTGTAATTAAAGGTAGCCTTGATCTTCGAGATGGATATCCCAATGATTACTTTCCACATGCTCTAATCTTCTTGGACCTTGGACCGGATCGAATTGACGAACTAGACTTGACCTACTTTGTGGCTGATTTGGGCTCCATTGGTAGGTTGGGCCAGACCCAATAAGAATTGGGCTCGTCAGTGATAAACATTTTGCTACATCAAAGTCACACTACACATTTTATGCTAACCACGCAATGGTGTGAACTCCAGTGGGTTCCTTCAAACCATGAGCTCCTTTGAAATAGTTTGACATATATTTTTTTTACTCTTCTGAAATAATAGATGGACCAAGCAATAGGCCTTTCAACAAAACAAATAATATCACATTATCATCGGGCTCCCCACAAAGTAGCACCTAAAGAGGATAAAAAAATAATAATATGAATTAAAACCCATTAAAGCGGTTGGGAGCTTTAACTTCATTTTTTTTATCTGAATTCTGTCAGATATAATCCAATGGGAGCTCAAAAGATTCATAAAACTACACCCAAATTTCATAAGACACATTCCCAAAATTTTCTGGTGCATCCAAACATCTTATTTTTTTGGGTACACCCATAATGGAATGCTATTGGCTAAAATTCGACTACACAATTGTCTAATTTTCAATATTTTTCTAGAGAATCATCGAAGTAATAATCAATGAGAAATCCAGAAATATAGAGAAAAAAGAGTAATGGGTAAACAGGTCTAGGTTATTCAGATTTGTTGCATTCCATATTAAATTCCATCGATATATGAGTTATATTAGAAAAAAGGAAACTGGACAAGCAGTGAAGGGAAATGAAAGAGAAGTCTAGTTTTACCTTCAAAGAAGTATCCCATTTAAATCCCTTCTGATGGGCATTGTTGAAGAAATAGGTGAGATCAAGCATTTGGCTATCACCCAAGGCGATCACTTCAACATGACTATTAAAGCGAAAATCATTCCTGAAGATTTTCAACTCCTTGATGTTATTGTCATAACCGACACTCACTTAACAGTCAAAACTTGGCACCAAATTGTTTGAATTTATGGGTAGCTTATCCCTCTGAAACTGCAACCTATTTGATTGAATTTTTGAGGAAGTAGAAGCGGAGTCGACTTTTGAGAACGAAGGAGAGGAAAAGGATGTGGAGGGAGAGAGAGATATATGAAGGAAGTAATGGTCAAAGAGAAATTTAGAGGAACGAAGTAAACTGCAGTCATTGATAGTTGTTTGAATTTATGGGTAGCTTATCCCGGAACGAAGTAAACTGTAGTCATTGATAGTTGTTTGAATTTATGGGTAGCTTATCCCTCGACAATGCAACCATTTAATTGAATTTTTGAAGAAGTAGAAGCGGAGTTGACCTTTGAGAGAAAGGAAGAGGGAGAAGAAGTGGAGGGAAAAATGGGAGAGAGAAAGAGAGATGAAGTAACGTTCAAAGAGAGATGAAGCAAGTAACAAGTAAATTGTAGCCATTTATGGTGATTTAAGAACTTTATTCAACCTACAATGTGAAAATAGCAATAATGGCCATCTAGAAGTAATACTTGGGATAAGAAAGATTTTGTCACACTATTTGGGGGTAACAAAAGAAAAAAATATTTCTCATTTTTAGTCATTTTTAAGAGTAGTATAGATATAGATATAGATTTAGAGACTGATTTGACAGATTTTCTTACCCAAGCGCTAATAATTTTTTTTATATTTTTGGATGTTTTCTTACCCAAGAGCAAATAGACAATTTTGATATTTTTGGATGGTGAAAATTACATGAAAAAAACTTTTATATTATTTTCATCACGACACATGGTATACTTATCCCTTCAGTATCCACAATAGCCTCAAAGTCTTCTTTTAGTGCAAGTACTAGGGTTTTGGATGAGAGGAAAAACAAATTAACTCCAAAAAAATTGTAACGCCTTATTTGTATGAAAAATTGGAATTATGCAACACTTAGAGCTCAGAATTAAAAAGATTATTGGCGACTTTACAAATTTAGATATAAGTAATGAATCAAATGAGTAGTAAAAAAATATAATATATTTGTTTTATTTTTTAATAATAATTATTTATTTGTATTTCACATTGTATCTCATGCATTGCATTTTTTATTAATTTTTTAAATATGTATTAGTTATCTAACTTTGGGATAAGGCTCATTACACCCCCCTTTAGTTGTAATTTTTTTATTTTTTATTAATAAAATTTTCTCGTACTTCTTAAGGTTTGCCCATAAAATTATTCACATTGATAAGTTCATAATTGATATATATGCACGAAACAAGCACAATCAAGACACGAGTACAATACGACCAAAGTACGAGATATGACACAAACACAAACACGGGCACAACTCGAGCACGAATTGGGTCGTACTGGGCATAGGTCTAAACACACAACAAAAGGACACAGTTCGAAATTGGTCGTGCTAGGCATGACACAAAGTATTGATGATACACAAAATCGTCTTCATACAAGATCAACAGTCAAGAGAATGATAATGTATAATTAAAAAGCATTAAATAGGCAATCAATGACAATCAATGGTAAAACAGTAGATATAGAGTCAACATCAAGATTTATAGTGGTTCGGTCCAGGTAACTTATGTCCATTTTCTTGAATGGCAGCGGTTGACTTGATCTGAAATGTGTACATCAAAGTGCAGGCGGTCAAGTTCTAGTAATAATCCGGTTTGAGTCTGGAGTTGAATCCGTAAGGAACTAGTAGTTTTGGTGTTTCAAGGTAAGTAGTTACAGAGACCGATTGATTGTAACCTTTAAGATTTTAAAGTTGTGAGTAGTGGGTGGCTTCTTGAACAGAATATTGAATTCTTTCCAAGAAGTCTTCTAGACAAAATATAATATGAATTCGAATGACAGGAAAGTCACTCTTTAGTTTGAGGATCGGGATATGTGGTCAATTATCCGGTTGATTATATTTATGCTTGATAGCTCAATTAACCCTCGTGTCAACAATAAGTTAATCGGAAGATAAAGATGGACTATGAGAATTAAAATCATAGTTCCGATGTCTTATTAAAAATTTACAAGAATTGTTTGTACCGAGAGTTATCGCGTCCACAAACAAGCAAGTGTTTCTACATGACATCCAACAATGGCTTTAATATTCCATTCTTTTAAATAAAGCATAATAATGGGGATGATTAAGGGGTAGTCATGAAGATCTAGTCGGGATACTTGCCTTGAAACGAGGAGTCTTTCCATGCAAGAGTTATCCGTGTCATAGAAAGACTTCGACTATAAAAAGTACCTTAGCTTTGCTAGATGCAATCAATCATCCAATAAGCAAGAGAATATAAACGTTAAGCATTAGAACAAAGCCTAATATAACTTCTGGATAATCAATACATGTCTCTTACCTCTTATTAAAGAGTGAATGAGAAACTACTCACTCTTTATAGCTTTGGTAAAGCTAGAAAAGTGGGTGATGCTCATCCCTCTAAGTAGAGGACTTCGCAAAGTAAAAGTATAATTAACAAGGAGCTAATCTTCAACGAATAATGAATGAATCACTTTCCACCCTTCACGGCTTTAGTAAAGCTCTAGAAAGGTGGAATAGTTTCACTCCTCTGAGTAAGAAGGGAGCTCAAATAATGAAAGTGCAACACATAAATAAAAGCATGTATGTAAGAGCATAAATGTAAAGACTAAAATTAAATTAAGCATGTAAATGTAAAGACTTGAAAGAATTAAAGAAACTTTAACTCTTAAGTAAATGTAAATGTCAACATTAAAGTAAAGAAAATGAGTGAGAATCTAAACTTCCCAACTCTTCTAGCAAAGAAAAAAACTAAGACAAGAATTAGAAGAGCTATATGTAATGAATGCCAAGTGATGAATCCTTCAAGTGATTCCACTCCTCAGCCCCCTTTCTCTCCACAAAACCAAGTAAATTTAAAAGCAAGGAGAAGGCAGGGAAAGGGGTAAAAGAATAGAGCTAGGCGCCAAAGTCAAAGTGAAAAGTAAATCACTCTGCAGACAGTCTATCAATATCGTTCGAACGGTAAAGGGCGTTTGAACGGTTTCTCTGTCTTTGCTCTACATCGTTCAAACGTAAGATGGAGTCAGTGTCTGCCATTCAGGTCAGAAGACACATGGTCCTCTGTGGAAATCTCCCCTCCAGGTCCTTGCAGAATCTGACTGCTGTCTCTCCAATAATTCCAGGGACATTCAAACGTAGATTGTCGTTCGAACGTGGCACTCAAGTGCCTGAGCCTTCTGACTGCAAGTCTGCAACACGCCATGTCTTCAGTCAGTCTGATCTTGTCATTGCTCCAGTGGATGTTTGAACAGTGAATGGCATTTGAACGTAGTACTCAAGTCTCCAGGGCCTTGGTTCTTGCCTGCAACACACTTTTGTCTCATCTTCCTGGTAGTTCATTAGTTCAGGGGAGCGTTCGAACGTTTTTTGGCGTTTGAACGTTCTTGTGTCCTCCAAGCTTCGCCACTTTTTTTCCTTAATGTGCTACTGTTACTTTTAAATAGAATTTTTGTATCCCTTGAACCCTTGTTCTCTTTAAGACGTGAAACATCATCACTTAACTCCATCAAAGCACAATTAGTCCAAAAAAAAGACATAAGAATATGCTACATTTAAGTACTAATCAGTGGTGGTCGGCAATCTTTATTAATGTATCACGGTACTCCGGAGAGTTAACAGTGCTTAAAGAAAGGGAGAGAGAGAGCAATGTATGTGTAAGAGTGTGAGTGTAGAGGTCTTGGAGGCGTCATGTGTGTATGAGATTCAGAGGTGTGCCCTCAATATTGAGAGGGCTTACATTATATAGCTAGGGTAAGGCGGTGAGGCGGTGAGCACACTTTTGATAGGAATAGACCCCTTTGGTAAGCACACTTAAGATAAGAATAGATCTCTATCCTGTCATTCTCTCCCTCGTGCTCCTATTCAGTCAGAGGAGGACTCTCAGCTGGATTGGGCTTGATCCTCATCTTGAGCTGGTGTGTTTTGGACTTGGATTGGAGTATGTAGAAGCAAAGAGGAGAGGACCAAGGGGCAAGCCGACGCCCACTTGGCTTGGAGAAGGCATGGGCGACGCCCCACTTGGAGGCTTGGGCGGCGCCCTCTGGGAGGAGCTTGGGCGTTGACTACTTGATCTCCTTGGACTCGTTTCACTATTCAACTCCGATTTTACTATTCACTTCCGATTTCACTATTTAACTTTGATTTCACTATTCACCTCCGATTTTACTAGTCAACTCTGATTTCACTATTCACTATTCACCTCTGATTTTACTATTTACTTTAGATTTTACTATTTAACTCCGATTTCACTATTTAACTCCCTTTGACGGGTGGACTCAGCTCCATGGGTCCTGACGACTTGGGCTCTTTCGTGGGTCCTGGATATTTGGGTCTTTTCTCGATTTATTGGACCTAGCCTAGTTAAATTCAGGCTCGTCATTTGCCCCCATGCCCCTAGTCTCTGACTTTTGATGAGAGGATGGGTTGTGGGCATGTACTTCATCTCCATCGAAGTTGATCAAATTTTTCTTGTATATCTTTTGGTACCACAACAAGTTATTGAAAACTAGAAGTTCAAACAGTTACAGAGGAGAGGGACGAGCAGGAGTCCATGCCCTTGATATCATAGGAGACGCCCATGGAGGTGTAGAGGGCGGCGCCCATAGGAGGTCAAAAGGGTGGGGCCCATGAGAGGCTTGAGGGCGGCCCCCATTAGGGGAAAGACCGCTGGACGTGGGCGCAGGAGAAGGCTGGCATGGGCACTGGCTACTTGGCCGAGGCTGGCATGGGCGAGACTGCCTGTGTGCTGGAGTGGGTGGCGCCCATGTGGTTGAGGTGGGTGACGCCCATGTGGCTGAGGTGGGCGGCGCCCTTGAGGCACTTGAAGCTGCTGGAGTATCAAAAAATCGAGAGCAACCGGCAAATCTTCGAACAACCATAACTTTGCGCACGGGAGTCCGTTTGAGGCAAATTTATTTTTTGAATTTGGGTATTTTTTCGAGATCTAAGACATAAAAACTGCCTAGGCGGTTTGGTAGACAATTTTTCTAAAAAATATTTTTATCTCTCTCAATTTGAGTTTTAAGCTCAAATTTGTGAAAACGACGTTGGTGGAGAGCTGTGTTCTAGCAGGTAGCTGTCAAGCATTCAGGGGAGACAAATTGGCATCTTGGGTTTTTGCCAGAGAAGGAAACTGTGATACCCTTTGGCTGTGTTGGTTCTTGACCTTGTCTTTGATTTCAGGAGCTCTTGTTGATAGAACGATGGCAGAGACTTCTGTGCTTTTAGGGTGGTGTCTTCCCTCTTCTCATGAGGGTGAGGTTTGATGCCCCCAATGCTTCTTGGTTAAGGTCAGATTGTCAGATTGCTTCCCGTGAGATGGGTCCCGGTGGTGGCCCACACTTTTTCAAACTAGGACTTTTGTGCTAGCCTTGTACTGTTATAGGAGTTGAGACTCTTGTGTGGTCTTCTACAGAGACTGTAGCTCCACATAGCTGTCCTCTTTTGACTTGACTTTGGTCAATAAGGGCATTGGAGGTCTGTGGACCTTGGGATATCAGAGAGGCAGGCACAAGGGCTGCTGAACAGTAGGTAAGGCTCGGGTGGCAGGCACGATAGGATGCCACGGAACAATAGGGCTTTGGCGGTAGACACAAGAGAATGCTGCGGAGCAGTAGGGCTCGGGTGGCAAGCACGAGAGGATGCCATAGAGCAATAGGGCTCGGACGACAGACACGAGAGAATGCCGCAGAGCAATTTGAGATTGGCTCATGATCGAGGCACTAAACTGAAGGTTGAGGCTGCTCGAGAGCAGAGGTACAACTATGTATACCTCAAAATAGGCTACCGTGGTGGAGACTCCTTCCATTGAGATGGAGATGATGAGGGATCTAAGGAGTTAGGCGTCTGAGGCTCATTCAATTGAAATGGAGATGAGAAGGGCTCTCTCATTTCATTGAGACGGAGATGAAGAGGGCTTTGAGGAGCTGGGTGCCTGAGGCTCATTTCATTGGGATGGAGATGGGGAGAACTTTGAGGAGCTGGGCGTCTGAGGCTCATTCCATTGAGATGGAGATAAGGGGAGCTCCGACTGAGAGGGGATGAGACCCATCATGGGGGCGTCTGCTATTAGGCGCCAAGTGAGAGGGGTAATACCCATAGTCGTGGCGCCTGGTGAGAGGGCGAGACCCCTCTCAAGCCTGCATCAAGAGGAGCGCCGAGGTAAAGAGGGCGAGACCCCTCGTCAAGGCGGCATCAAGAGGAGCGTCGAGGTGGAGAGGGCGAAACCCCTCGTTTGGGCGACTGATGTTGGGCGCCCTTGTTTACCTTATTGTCGTAGGCTGTTGGAGGTGAAAATAAGACAATTAATAATCTTGCAAAATTTTATTTCATAAAATAATGAATAACAAAATAAATCAACTAAAACATAAAAGATAAATAAAATCCTCAGGTATTCAGTCTCCCATAGGTGGGTGAAGGTTTTCCTGGCGGAGTCTGAGTTAACTCCTAATCATAACCCTCAAGAGATCGTCTCGATTTCTCCGAAGGGTTGCTGGTATTCTCTGTTATCTTGGTCTCGACCAGGTGGCGGGGCTTGTCCTCTGCCAACAACGTACTACCTCAACTGGCCACGCTGTATGAGCTCCTCGATCTGCCTCTTGAGCTCATAGCAGTCATCAGTGTCGTGGCCATGGTCGCAGTGGAAACGTTAGTACCTGTTGTGATTTATGCGGTTTGGGACAAACTTCATTTTTTCATTCCAGCGGATAGGATGTGTTCCACCGAGGTGTTGAGTGGCGTCGGCTGTCGGTCTCTCGGGGGGTACGGACCAAGACGGTCCTTGACAGAGACTCTCTCGGTTCTCTGTCTCCCACTTATCTTCACAGGTGTCTTTTCTCTTCTCCCCTCACTGGGAGGACTCACGTCGACTGGCTTTGGTGACATCCTCAGCATTCATATACTTTTGTGCCCTTAACAGTAGCTTGGGCATGCTAAAGGGGGGTTTCTTGAGTATAGAAAACATGAAGTTGGAGGTGCGAAGTCCAACGATAAAGGCAGCAAGAGATACTTTATCATCTGGCTCCTCAATCTGGAGGGCCTCCTCATTGAAACGGGTGAGGTAGTATTTGAGGCTTTCATCCCTATCCTGCTTGATGATGAGCAGCTGGGTCATTGGTCTCTGATGTCGGCGTCCCCCAATGAAGTGAGAGACAAAGGACCTGCCAAGCTCTGCGAATGAGTGTATGGAGGAGGGTTTAAGTTTGGAGAACCACTGGCGGGCGGACCCCTTCATGGTGGTAGGGAACGCCCGACACATGATCTCCTTAGGCACATTGTGGAGTTGTATGAGGGACTTGTAGGTATCTAGATGATCGAGGGGGGCTCTATTGTCGTCAAAGGTCTCAATGTTGGGCATCTTAAACTTCGAAGGGAGTGGATAATTGACAATATCAGTGATAAATGGCGTGTCAGTGCGTCTTATCAGGTAGTCCACGGTTGTAGGCGCTTGTGCCTTGATGGCGTTGAGGGAATTCCCCAGCTGATTTTGCACTTCGTTTATCTTCTCGTTCCACTGGTTGGGGACATCCTCGGTCGGGTGATGGTATTGGCTCTTATGGTTCCCGTATTGACTTTCTCCTTCGTCCTCATGCGCAAGCACGTGCGAAGGGTGAACACGTGAACTCCCTACGTGTTGAGGAGGGGCTACTGGACGAGGGGCTCCCTGGCGAGGCACAGACGCATTCTGACGAGGACCCCCATGGTGGGGGCTGTCTGGCGTTCAGAAGGGACAGGCAGTGGCTCCTCTCCCGTTGGAGGGAGTGGGACTCCTTCTACTGAGTGAGGCACAATGCCTCCCTGGGCGAGCATTAGTTGGATAATCTATTGGTTTTGTTTCACCAACAGTTGCATAGTTTGAATAAGCTGTTGCTGTTACCCAACAGGAATCGCAGTAGTGGATGGTTCAGACAATGCGAGGGGAGGCGGAGCCTCCTCTCGGTGAACCTGGTTATGGTCTCTCGGCTGTTGAGACATTGACCTGGTCGTGATCGTCATGGATTGCAAGAGGGTTGAAAGATAGTAGAAACTCAGTCGTTCCCACAGACGACACAAAACTGATGATGCACAAAATCGTCTTCGTAC
Organism: Ilex asprella; assembly: GCA_023539305.1. NCBI lineage: Eukaryota > Viridiplantae > Streptophyta > Magnoliopsida > Aquifoliales > Aquifoliaceae > Ilex > Ilex asprella. The sequence goes on from CM042189.1 coordinate 33,835,193, forward strand.
AAGATCAATAGTCAAGAGAATAATAGTGTATAATTAAAGAGCAGTAAATAGACAATCAATGACAATCAATGGTAAAATGATAGATATAGAGTCAACACTAAGATTTATAGTGGTTCAGTCCGGGAGACCTACGTCCACTTTCTTGAATGGCAGCGGTGGCCGGCGATCTTTATTAATGTATCAAGGTACTTCGGAGAGTTTAAAGTGCTTAAAGAGAAGGAGAGAGAAATAGCAGTGTATGTGTAAGAGTGTGGGTGCAAAGGTCTTGGAGGCGTCATGTGTGTATGGGATTCGGAGGCGTGCCCTCAATGTTGAGAGGGTTTACATTATATAGCTAGGGTAAGGTGGTGAGGCGGTGAGCACACTTTTGGTAGGAGTAGACCCTTTTGGTAAGCACACTTAAGGTAGGAATAGATCTCTATCCTGTCATTCTTTCCCTCGTGCTCCTATTCAGTCGGAAGAGGACTCTCAGCTGGATTGAGCTTGAACCTCATCTTGAGCTAGTGTGACTTGGACTTGGATTGGAGTATGAAGGAGCAAGGAGGAGAGGACCAAGGGGCAAGCCAACGCTCACTTGGAGCCATATGGGCGGTGCCCACTTGGCTTGGAGGAAGCATGAGCGACGCCCCACTTGGAGGTTTGGGCGACGCCCTTTTAGAGGAGCTTGGGCGTTGGCCACTTGATCTCCTTGGACTCCCTTCACTATTCAACTCCGGTTTCACTATTCAACTCCGATTTCATTATTCACCTCCGATTTCACTATTGAACTCCGATTTTACTATTCAACTCTGATTTTGCTATTCAACTCCGATTTTACTATTCAACTCCGATTTCAGTATTCAACTCCGATTTCACTATTCAATTCCGATTTTACTATTCACCTATGATTTTACTATTCACCTCCGCTTTACTATTCAACTCCGATTTCACTATTCAACTCCCTTTGACGGGTGAACCGAGCTCCATGGGTCATGACGACTTGGACTTTTTCGTGGGTCCTGAATGTTTGAGCCTTTTATCTGTTTATTAGGCCTAGACCAATTAAATTCGAGCTCGTCAAATATGATTAAGCACGAATGTTAATGGACCGAGGTGACACAACAAGACTCATTTGACACCTCACTGATGGGAGTGAAAAGTTTTAGGGGATCAGGCTTATAAAAAGGGCCAATGGGGTGGTTTTTTGGCTAGTGGTGGAGTTGGGCCAACATTATCGTATGACAATGTTACGTGGTGTACACATTTAATAAAGAACTATTTTTATAACATTATGAAATATAAAGAATAACTAATAAATAATATTTTGTATCATGAAGATTCGTGTAAATGGATCAACTTTCAGAAAAGTTAAAGCTCGTTTACTAACGTTTTTGTTTTCTTATTTTTCAGTAACGTTTCTATTTTTTTTTTGTCGAGTAAAAATGTGAAACGTACAAAGTTTTTTTTTTTAATTTTGCTTTAGTATCTTACTTTGCTTTATTACTTTTAGGATCTACGGTCACAATTAAATCAAAACGAAGATCAATGGTGGTGTGACTGAAGTGCTTATTTTCTTTAGATATGGGCTTATTTATGGTCCAACAAACAACATTTCAAGTCCAGTGGCCCACTTTTCATGACGCAACAGGCTTGACCCAGCCCAGACCTAAGCTCGCCTTTACAATCAATCATAATTTTTTTTTGTACGAAATGATTTCGTTCTCGGATAGATCGAAACGAATTAGTCATTAAATTAAAATTTCAATCCTTCTAGGTGTTTCAAAATGTTTTAATGTGTTTTCGATAAGTTTCAGTATATTTTAACAATTGTTTTCGAATATTTTGAGATATTTAAAGATGTTACTATACATTTCAACAAATATTTTGGAAATAAATTCATCATTTTTATTCTATTTTTAAAACAGGGGTATGACTCCTCTTCAATTACAAAATAACTATTTAGACATAATTTAAGGATTTAATGCATTATTATAATTATATTAATAATAAAATGCATTCAATGTTTAGACTCATCGGCAATTCAATAACAATAATCATTAAGCCCAACCAGTAAGGTTATGCTTATTAAGTTTTTTATTAGAGCAATGCTACAAAATTCAAATGAAACTCAAAAAGTTATAACTCAAATACGTATCATCCCCTGAATGAGTGGGTCCCATCGAAATTTTCAAATATTAGAATTTTGTGTTGATCCAATGAGTCCTATTAAGTTACATCATTATGTCAACGAATTATGTTAAATTTTTAAATTCAAATAAAATTATTCTTTTTTTAGTGGGATCCACTCATCTCGTACTCATCCAAGGGATAATTTGTATCTGAATTTTAACTTTTGGATTTTCTATAACATTTCCCTTCGCATTAAGTATTTCATCGCAAATCATGTGATACATTATTTATCGTTGAATATTAATGAGACCTACTTATTTGATGGTAAAAACTTTACCACATCACTTAAAATAAAAAACTTGATAAAAAACACTGATCAAAATAACACTGATCATCCCCAAATTATGTTTTATATCTCAATAGCTTTGTCTCAAAATAATTTGAGGATCCTTCAATTCATTGTGTATGGTGAGGATCTATTAATGTCAGCAAATTCGGTCTATCTTAAAATTTTTAAATTAAAATATGCATTTGAAATTAAAATTTACTATTTTTTAGAAAATAAATTGAATAATTATTTTATAATTAAATAGAAGCCTAATTTTTTTAAACCATTTTCTGTGATCAAAACAATTTGATAATTCCACAAAAATGGCAATCGGCTGTGTATCGTACGCACCTGGCGCAATCTAATTGACCCAACCGCATCGCAAAACCCAGGTTGCAGCGCGTGCGCATCTTTTTACTGATCCCTCTTCTCTTCTGTTCGTTGAGACACTCCGCGGCTCAAACACCAACCAGGTACTCTGATTTTTCAAATATTATTCATTATCTCTACCTTTCTCAATTCAGATCTATCTTCCCACTCTATCCATTCGTTCGATTTGAGAACTAGTCTGTGTATGAATTTTTCGTTTTTTCTATAATTATGGGGCTGTTTTATGTGAATTTGCGACGATTTTGTTTCTAGGTCATTCCGATTTGCGCTGAGCTCTTGGTGTGCTCTCTTCATCTGACATGTAAGAAAACTTATTGTATTTATTCTTTGTCTTTTTTTTTTTTTTATGAAATCTAATGTGCCATTGTTTGTATTTGTTTCATATGTTTTTGTAAATGTTTGTTGTGAGAGCTTCAGTAGATCATTAGTGTTTCAATTTATTCCTCTGACCAAAGAAAGCTCCTGCGCAACTATCCAATCTTCATAGCTTGATAGATATAAAAATAAAATTAGCAGTTACATAACACAGTCTAATAATCAAAACAGTCAAAAATCAGTGTAGGCAATCCTAATTTGATATAAGTGCTTCCATTATGGTTCATAGTTGATACCTTTTACATTTCTAAATAATTTTCTTCTTCCATAATATGATTAGTTTGAAGAGTGTGATAGTGTGTCCTGAAACACGTCAAGAAGGATTGATTCCAACATTGGAGCCATAATTTCCATTTTTTTTGGGGGGATTGAATTTCAAGGGCAAGAATAATTTTTTTTTACCATGCAATATATCAATTAGCTCGAAAACGGAAATATATTGGAATCTGATGGAAATAGAGAAAAAATTGAAATGTTGATTCAAAATATCAAAACATCCCAAAACATGACAATTTCAAATTTTCGTCTCTGATTCTGCTAAGTTTATGCAGAGACCAAAACATTATGATTATTTTGCTATAAAAAAAACCAAATTTTGATACTTATTTTGGGGTGGAGTGGGGCATATAAGTGTTGGAGAACCATAGAACTAGGACTTAGAGGGATCAATTTGTGTTTTTATAATCAGGGTATCACTTTGAGGTTCTCACCTAGTTTTTTGGAAGGATAAAAAAAGTACTTTTTGAAGAATATGATGAAGCATCAGGGATGAAATGTAAATTGCATATTGGGGAAGCCTATATGCGACTCAACTTAACTTGATCAGTCTTTATCCCAACTATTTTGGGTTTGACTACATGAATATTATTTTTCTTTTGTGCTCAGGCAACATTTATGTTAAGTCATGGGTTATTTTAGCTTTTCAATCTATTTCATTGATGTGAAGAGAACGGTCTCACATCAAAAAAATTAGTAGACCCAAGATTGATTTATACACTTGAGGGGGCCACTCCACCATTGTCCACTGGTTTTGGGTTGGATTCTCTAACATGGTATCAAAGTTAGGTATTGGGTGATTGTTCGGTTAAGTCTCTCACTTGGTAAGTTTCCCGGTCAGTTTACCTGTCTATTTTGAATCATCTCTAGTTTGTTTCTCTCTCTGTATCAGTTCGATTTGTTAGCCTATGTGCGAGTCTGAGTTGCACGTGAGAGAGGGTGTGAAGAGAGCTATCCCACATCAAAAGATTAAGTAGATGCAAGGTTGGTTTATATGTTTGAGGAGACACTCCACCCATTGCCTATTAGTTGGTTTTGGATCGGATGCTCTGAAAATTCAAAGTTAATTTCAGTCTATCTTTACCTCCTACAGTACGGTTGATATGTATCAAATTACTCTTTCTCACTAGGGCATTACTGGGTCTTCGGCAAACATGCCCAAATAACTCTGTTCACTTCTCCCTTAGTTTATTCCTAGCATATATGTGGCACTGCTGCTAAATTGTCTGAATAAAAAAAAACTAAAATTGTTGTGGAAAAGACTTTAGTTAACTACGGAAGAGAGTTACGGATAACAAACTATTTGGGGTACCTTGTTAGTAGTTACCTTTCCTCTTTTAAATATATTGCCTGTTATTCAAATGAAAGGAATGGAGTATGTGCAGCTTATAATTGACTTGTGTAAATGTGTTCCTAATTTCATGTTTAAGTCCTAATAACAGTATGAGAATTGGAATTTGGCAGTGATATTGCCAGCTGTTATTTGCCTAGCCTAAAAGGCTCAAAGGTACAGCGCTTTTTGACTGGTAAGAATAAATTGCATAAATCACCAAGGAGATGAGGCAACCACTGTACAAGGAGCAAACAAAAACGAAGTGCCTTTCAAAATGGCCAAATCACGTTACAATATGCAAAACGTAGAAAGAATCATGGAGTTTATGGATAAAAATGCTGCAAGTTCTTTTCTTTTTATATCGATTCTCCTTTTTTTCAGTTTATGGACTTGCAACTCCTCATTATCAGAGGTACATATTTCTTACCTCCCCAAAATACCACATACAGCACAAAGGTTGCTTTTTAGGCCTTTATTATACTTTTATTTACGTAAAATCATTGATGTCAACCAAGTATTTCAACAATACTTTGTCCCATTCCTGAGAACAAGTCAAAGCGAGACAAGTGGACCACAGCTTTCTGGCTATGAGACGGTGTCTTATCTTGTCCTTCTGTTTCTTATTGCCTTTTGGGCCAAATTAGATGTTGTAGAATGTCTCCAAAGCTCCTGTCCAGATGGAAAGAAGAAATTTAATGGAGCTTTACAACTCCAAAATACCTTTCCAAGGGAAACTTCCCATTTGGAAGCTGGCGGCAGGGCTCGTTAACCAGATACACTGAAAGATCTCTGTCGCATGCCCTTCTCACATTTGAGAAATGGTTTGTAGGGGCTGCAGGGATTATGTGTTTGAACAAACATCAAAGTGGGTGTTGAGGATACCTCATGGTTGGCTATTCATGTTTTTGACAACTAGTGGTGGAAGGATATGTATGCTGGCACAAACATTTGAAGACGGAACAGCTAGAACTGCTACGCTTCTGATTTGTATCTGAGACAGCTTGATGGTGCCAAATTTTCTTTCGTATATCCAAATCAGTGTCAAATGATACCACTGCTTTTATATGGCAGGATTTCTATTGATATTAGCTGAAATGTAAAACCACATCTTAGTACTTCCTTTTCCATCCCTGTTCTGTGAACCTGATAGTCTAATTTACTATTATTTAGAGAATCTACTTACAATGGCTTTTACTATTTTATTTAAGTTTTCATTTAGCACAGTTTTTTTTTTCTATATGATGATGTGCAGCTTAAATGTTTATTCTATATTCAGGGCGGATGAGGAACCTGTTGATCAAAAGAAGCATCTTGAAGAGTCTTGCAAGTCCAAATGTGTGAAAACATTAATAGAATATCAGGTGCTTTCTGATACACTGGAACTTGGAGTTTATTGTCCTACACTGCTTCTTGATTACTAAACTTCCTTTTTATGTTGCACTTTAAATTTTGTCTACTTTTAACATTCTTTTTCTTGTGTTTGGATTAAAGGTTTGTTTGAATGTCTCTTGGGTGTCCCACCATACCCAATTCGTTGTATTTTACATGGCAGTTGAAATTTGAAAGCACAAGTTATTTTGGAATTCACAGGCATTACCATTTATCTCAGGGGCAATGAGTTAGCCATCTATTGAGATCGTATGATGCCTGAGAACCTAAAAAACAAGTTTTTAGTATGATTACCCAAATTATGTGGAGGGATAAGGGTGTGGCCATATCTCTGAGTTTCAAGAGTTTCCTCCAGTTATAAGAAAAAATTTGAGGTCTCACTTCCCAAAAGCTTTTGAGCTTTAGGTAGTTTGTCCTCACTCACACAGCCCAAAGATTCTCTTTATCAGAGAGGACATACCATACGTACCTAAGCTTAAGAGACTTAGTCCAACTATGTAGGTCTTTAAGGCCAATGCCACCCTCTTGTTTTGATTTAAGAACAACCCCCCAAACCACTTTGAAGCTCTTTTCATGTTTTCACATCCAAACCATAAGATGGATCTCAAAACTGCACAATTCTCTTCAAGATACTCTTAGGTAAGATGATATGCCACAATCAATAGCTTTGCATATTGTATACAACGGATTTAATAGGTTGAAGCTTACCAGCATAGGATAATGATTGGTTGGTCCAACTTCTAATTCTAGCTTCAATTTTATCCACCAATGCTGCACAATTTCTTGGCCTCATTTTGGTTGAGATTAGTTGGATGCCCGTGTACCTTACTAGAAGCTGCCCAATTTCATAACCCAGGCTGCACTTAATAGCCCACTTTGGCTTTCAGAAATCCTAGCCATAAATAGGCAACTTTTAGTAGTGTTTGCAATTAATCCAGAGAGGGCTTGAAATTTGTCTAGGGCCCTCTTCAGAATAGCAATTGAAGCTGGATCCTCATGGCTAAAGAGGATTAGGTCATCAACAAAACTTAAATGAACTAGCTTTTGTTTCTTGCACCTCCAATGATATTTAAAGGCGCTAGAAGTAGAGACTTCAGCTTGAGAATTTGAGTAAGAGCTTCCATAACAAGGATACTTAGGTAAGGGGACATATGATCACCTTGTTTGACACCCCTCTCGCTTGGGAAAAAATCAACTAATTCACCATTCAGACAAATGTAACATTGTTGTGGAAATATAGTTCTGGATGCAGACAATCATGTTTCCTCAGAAGTTGAACCTCCTTAGAACATAGATGACAAAGTCCTAATCTACCATGTCAATGGCTTTCATAAGGTCAACCTTAATGGCACATCTTGGTGATCCTCTTTCTTTATGGTAGTCCCCCCATGAGTTATTGGGTGAGAAGAACGTTATCTCCAATTCTTCTACTACAACAGCTGCCTGATTATGACTTGTAATATCACCAAGTACTTCCTTGATTGTGTTGGCTATAACCTTGGAGATGATTTTTGTAGAATGTATTAGAACAAGGGATAGGCCTAAAATCACTCATGGAAGAAGGGTTAGGGCCCTTGAGAACGAGGGGCCAAGATAGTGGTGTTGACTTCTCTCAAAATCTGCCCCTTAATGAACAATTCTTTAACTGCAGCACATATGTCTCTCCCAATAACTGACTATGCAGCTCTGTAGAAATGGCCATCAGGCCCTGGAGTCTTATTAGGGTGAATTGGATGTCCCCGAAGGGACTATTAAGGTGAATAGAAAATATTGCTTTCTTGATCTCATCTTCAATAATATATCTGGCCATATTTAGTGACTTCTCCTCTGAGAGTTGTTTCCAGGTATATTGGCAAGCTCCTCATCCTAGTTAAGAGAACATGAGGTATTAGCTTCAAGCAGGTTCTGAAAATGACTGATAACAGTTTGCTTAATTTCTTCAAAATTTGTAGTTTGTAACAGGCAAAATCTTGTCCCTATTTCTCCTTGCATTGATTGTTCTACAGAAGAAAGTAGAGTTTTGGGCACCATCCTTTAGCCATTGAATTATAGATTTCTGCCCTAAGAACCAATCTTCATTCCTTGCAACATAAGCATACTCCTGCAGAAGATGCTTCTCAAGGGATCTGAGTGCAGCATCCATTGGGACAGAATTAAGAAGCCTTTGGCATTTGTCCAACTCCTCTTTTTGCAGCTTGAGCTTTAAGGGAAACATTCTCTTGTTGAGGCCTGTTAATTTTCTTAAATTCTTGCTCGAGCAGCTTCAGTTTATGAGCAACTTGAAATTGTAAGGATTCTATCAAGTTTCTAACAACACATTGATCAGGATCCCTTTTGTTAGACCAAATGTATAGCAACCGAACGAACCTCAGATCAGTTTACTCAGCTCCCTGTATACAGTTCTCAAAATCATACATGGCTTGATTCTCATTTTCAGCTCCACCCATAGTCTCGTGAAGGTTTCTTACTGCATTAAAATCGCCTAAAAGGGCCCAAGGCTTATTGGCAAAAAGCTGTGCTTTGTGAATTATGTTCTTCCATAGAGGTTTTCTATCCCTCTCATCATTAAAAGCATATACAAATGAAACAAAGAAGGTAGCATTACTGTCTGTGTGTGTGACAACACAGTGAACTACTGCTCAGTTTGTTCTAGTTTTTGGACCCTTAATACCATTGGGTTCCATCCAACCCATATTCTACCCAGAAAATGACTCTTTATAATTATGAATAGAGTCCCAATGTTTGAAAGCAGACCACAAGGCTGCATCCTTATTTATAGACCTGACCTGAGTCTCCACTGCACCAATCAGATCTAGTTGGTGATAAAAAATAAGCTTCCTAACCTCTTCCTGTTTAGTAGGGGAATTAAGACCCTTAACATTCCAACATCCAATATTGATCATTTGAATTTTTTTTTTGGGGGGGAGGGGGTTTGGGATATAATCCCATCCAACTTGGTGCCTCCTATAGTTAAGGGATGCTTCCTCTGTTTTTTTCTTTTTTGTCTTGGAGGTAACTAGTTCACTTAGCACAATTTCATCAGAGAGGGAGGTTGAAATTTGCTCATCTTCACTCAATTGTGGTGTTCCTATGATTGATTGGATTACTATCATCATTCAGTAGTTCGGAAAATCTATTAGAGGATTCAAATGGTGCATTACCAGCTACTTCTGGGCTATTTTTAGAGGAGCAGGCCGCTTGACCATGCGAGTGTAGAGGGACTCTAGATGCTTCCAACGCTTCTTGTGGATCCTTACTGCTGGATGGTTGAAGAACTGCTTCTTTATTCAGATTAGTGGTCTCTGTAGTAGTTAGAATTGTTGACTTCACTTCTTTCCCTTTAGAGCTCGAAGTTTTAGCACCATTGGAATTTGTTACAGTCTGCCATTGGTCTGAGGGAACAGTCTGTTGACGTGAGGCTTTGGGGCAGGTAAGATGTGAGTGACCAAATACTTTGCAAAAGGTGCAAACCTTTGGTTTCCAAGGGTATTCAACTCTACTTCTGTAACTTTGGATTCACTGACCATAAGGTCAAAGGATTCAATTAGCTCCTGTGCAGCATCTAATTCAACACAAACTTTTGCATAGCTAATCCGTTTGTATTGTTCAGTGAGTCTATCAGCATATAAAGGCCTTCCCACTGCACTTGAAACATAGCTCAAACCATCCTCTATCCAGAACTCCAAGGGATGGTTGTATAGATGGATCCAAGCAGGAATCTTAAAGTTGTAATTCTTGAGTTAGCTCCATATTTGGTTGCCACTTTTGTAAGATGAGTGCTCTGCCAGCTAAAATCCATGGTCCCAACTCCAAAATGATGGGGATCGTGTAGGAATTGGATAAATATTATAGATTAATTATGATAGTTATTTAGATACTTTTAATATTTATCTTTTAAGTAATTTCTTTTACCTTTTAAGGGTTTATTTGTCATTAGACCATTACTTATTTGTTTTAGGGTTTTAGCCAAAACATCCACCAGCCCCATTTTTTTCCACTGCTTGCGCACAATGCTGTTAATCACCGTGTAAGGAAGCCTTTTCTCCACGAAGTAGCCCACTAAGCAATGCTCCCAGTTACCATAGCCTTTACGAGCCATTTCTCTTGGAGGGGAGACTACCACTTTGTTTTCCTTCCTAGAAGGTTGGCAGTATCTTAGCTTCATAGGAGGTAGGTCTTGTTCTACTGGAAGGGAGGGGGGACTATTTGGCTCCAAGAATGGACCCGATTTCTGGTTGATTGGTTTTGGAGCCATCTTTTGAGGGGAAAGAAGGTGTGTTATCAGCCACATAGGAACTGATTTCTGGTTGATTGATTTTGGAGCTGGTTGCCATGGAGGTGTTAGGCAACGTCTGGTGGGAATCCTGAAGCTGTTTATCCTGCCTGTTGCTTGTGACAACTTCCAATTCAGAGATTGGAATTGGATTGGTAGTAGGGGACATAGTCTCCATTCACATGTGAGGTGTGAAGAATGACCAATCAAGTGAAAAGAAGGGAGGGGTCAATGAGGAATTTAAACAAGGAGGTGGTGGGGTTGAGAAGGGAGGTACGAATCAAGAAGAGAAGAGAGCATAAGAGAAAATAGAAGAAATTAAGAGTTAACTGAACCAAAAAGAAGGTGAAAGAAGAAAAGTTTTAGGTGGGGTAAATTCAGAATGGGAGTAAATGAGGGCAGCTAAATGAAAAGGGTTCAACTGCCCAGGCAAGGTGACGGTGTAGAAGAAGAAGAGAGATTAGAAGAAAGAGAAATGCAGCTCTCTTACCAGTGATATCTCCTTGGGCAAGACGATTAGGAAAGATTTTGTCGCTGACACGGTTCATTAGAGCTGGAGGTAGACCTATAGCTTAGGCTAGGGCATTCTCAGCTACCTACATATTTTAAACGAGATACATTTCTCTCAATTGAAGTTACAGAAACGTTAAGTAAATGTTACGTCTAGCATCTAGTGTAAATTTTTAGACTAACATTATGATAATCAATAATCATCACTTTTTTTGTAGACGTGTTCTAAGCATATATATTTTAAATGATTGCTCTTATTTTCTCAATTCTCCTTTTTAAACATTTTTATATAACTTGTGCTTTTGTTATTGTATTTTGAGTACAACTTTAACATGTAATCTTGGTAATTATATGTTCTCTAATAGTATAAGATACTTAATAGTTAAATTTTTAAGCTTTATTAATTACATGTTTATTATTTTGTAGTAGATAAAATCTAAAGAAGTGTCGAACACATCTCTGAAATTAAAATTTTATCATATAATTACAGATATGGATAAAAGAGTATCTAACACGTGTTTGAGAGTGTTCAATGAGTGTTAGTGTCTAACTTGGGTAAGCCACCTTCTTGAGAATGTCAGTGCTTCATAGATCTCAAGTAGAGAGAAGCTATGGTAAAGGAAATGAGAGCCTTAAAAAAAAATGATACATGTTGGTGATGGATGTTTACAAGCAACTAAGTTGAGGGGACTGTCGAGACTCGAGAGGTACAAAGATAGGCTGGTTGCTAAGGGGTTCACTCAGATATATGGTATTGATTATCAAGAGACTTTTGCCCGACTGACAAAGATGAACCCCATGTGTGCCCTTCTCTTTAGTGCAACTAATTTGGGATGGAGTTTGTAACAGTTGAATGTGAAGAATGTTTTTCTCTATGGAGACTTAGTGGAGGTATATATAGACATTCTACTTGGTTTTTCATCTCAGGTAATTGAAGGAAAGATATGTAAGTTGAATAAGTCATTGTATAGGTTGAAACAATCACCCAGAGCCTAGTTTAATAGGTTTCTCAAAACTATGTTGAAATTTAGATATACTCAAAGTCATGTTGATCATATTATGTTATTTAGATATCATACTGTGTTCATTAGACAGGTAGATGACAAGATGATAAAATAGTTCTCATTATATGTGTAGATGACAGTGATAATGGGGAATGATGTGCATGAAATCATCAAACTAAAAACTCTGTTGGCTAAGGAGTTTGAATATAAAGACTTAAGTCTATTGAGATATTGTTTGGGGATTGAGGGTGCCAGATCAGACAAAGGCATGAAAGGTAAGACAAGTGCACTCCTCTAGGTGAGAGAGAAAGCTACACAATGAAAATTAATGAAAGTAATACTAGAAAGTGGAAGAAAACTAGTTAATTTGGGGGGCTGATTCCAATTCAAAAATTGTTCTCAATACAAGAGCTAAGGGGTATTTATAGGAGATGAGAAAGCCTTGGGATAAGCTTGAAAGTATAACTTCCAGATTCATTTTCTAACATCAAATCTGTCTCATGGTTATCATAATTCACTAAACCCTTAACGATCCACGATCTAGGTACATCGATCTCAAATGAGGTGGGTTTGCGATCCGGATCACCAAAATGAACGACCCCAAATTGTAATATTAACCCTAACTAAATTTGCTTAAAAACATGTACCACAAATATAAAATACATATTAATTGACTACATGTATATAGATTTATAATTATATATTATTTTAGATAATAGAAAATCAAGCATAATTATAACTAACTTAGTGTTTATGAATGTTTTGTAAAAACGATCTACATAAGAGTTCCAAAACGAATTGCGATCTAAAATATCATACTAACTAAACTTACCCCCATCGTACCACTTACCTCAGAAAATGTCGTATCATGTACCCGTACTCGTACCACGTACCAAAGCGACCCACGATCCAGGTAACATTGATCTGTTTTACAGATGATAATGACTGGAAAATGCATTATTAAAGTAGTTTAGATAAGTATAAATGCACTTAGTTTAGTAATTATTTTGTATTTTAATTATGTTTTATCATTTTTAACTCATTTGGGCTTAGTTTAGAATAACTTGCAAACAACCTGCTTTTGGTATTTGTTTTTGTAGTGGATTCAAGTCCATACAATGCAAGTAGAATTGAGAGGATTGGAGGTTCAATGCAAGAGGATGAACTTGTGATGAATAGTCAAAAGATAGACTAATTGGGAGCCCAAGTGTGGAGTAACATAGTTAGAGACTAAGTTACAGAAATTTGGAGGCTAACAGTCTGACCTATATTCAGTCTATAGGGCATAACCTTCGGATCCAACATCCAATGGAGATGATTCTTGGTTAAATAGAAAAATAATATGCATATCTACAACTCTCTAGTTTTGATCTGATCCTAAATTCCTGTTTTTCCAAGTCAAATATTTCATGGAAATGATAGCTTGTGTTGGAAGATTTGAAGAATCAACAAATCTAACATAGTCTCAACTTTTTAGTCATTATTTTCGACTCAGAGATCTAATGGCTTTGATTTTTGGTGATCTGAAAGAAGACTTCCAAAGCTACAACTTTGTAGTCGAACACTTTTGCTAAATCACACTTTTTCTTAGTAAAAAACTGCCAGTTAACTCGATCTGAAATTTATACACCCAAATGTAGGCGGTGAAGTTATAGTAATAATCCGATTATGTCTCGAGTCAAATCCATAGGGAATTAATGTTGGTGTTCGAAGTTAAGATCAGTAGAGACAAAGCTGAATGGAAGTCCTGGATTTTGGAGTTATGATGATGATGAAATTTTCTAAACAAAATATAAGATTATTTAAATGGAAACAAAATCACTCTTTAGTACGAGGATTCGGACATGTGCACAAGTGTTCGGGTGCTATAGTTGTGCAATGTTGATTATTCAATTAATCCTTACATCAATAATAAGTTAATCGGAGGATAAAGATTGAATGTATGGGTTAAGACCATAGCTTTGGCGTTTTTGTAGAAAATCATGAGAATTGCTTTTCTCGTTGCCTAACCCATCTATAAGCAATCAAATAACTCTACAAAGCATACAACAATAAATAAGTTATTCAACCATAATTTAAGTGGTGCTACCATGTGTCAGTAATAATAGAATTTTTTGATGATGTAATTAACTGCTATTACTAATTGAAGATGGATCATTTTGTACAGGCTTGTGTTAAAAGGATCAAAGACGATGAAACTGGGCACAAGCACTGCACGGGACAGTATTTCGACTATTGGCATTGTGTTGACAAATGTGTAAGCATATTTTCTTTCCTCTCTCTCCCCTCTTTTTTTTCTTTTTTCGAATTTGTAAATGAATTGCTTTAACATACTAATTTGCTGCTGAAACTTTCTACTCGAATGCAGGTTGCACCTCTGTTATTCTCAAAACTGAAGTGATGGAAGAGATTTGTTGCTACATTAGCATCGTGCTTTGCTATTCTTCTTTTCAGCAAACATTGTGGTATGATTCTGTCTTTGCTACAAACTAGCGACGCTTGTAAGCTACGTTGCTATTTAAAGTTTTTGACTTGTGGAGACCTGGAGTAGGAGCAATAAAAAATCTGTGGGGTTTGAATTTGACCTAGTTTATTGAAAGGTTCTGGATTACTGGGGAGTTATTATGTGGAACCTGTTTTAGCAACCTGATGGTCATAATTTATGTCCAAGGTAGGGTACAATCAACCTCTTGAATTTCTGTCTTTCTTTTTTCGTGTTTCCTGCTCTATTACACCCTTCTCCCCCTCTCCGAAAAAGGGGAAAAGTCAATGGCAACAACCAACCAACCAATTAAATCAAGCTTTATGTTCCAATTATTTGGGGGGATTCCGGGGATGGGATTTGGATTTTCGTTTTTAGTTGGTTCTTGACTAAATGGTAGGAAAGCCGTGTCAGTATTTTCATTAATTTAGTTAATTTAGGGTGCGTTTGACAATATTTTATTTTTATGTTTTTTTTTATTAAAAAAATGGAACAAAATTTTATTTTTTGTGTGATAAAAATTAAAAATATAGAATATGTTTGGTGGTCATTTATATTTAAAAAATTGTGAAAACAAAAATAAAAAACTTGTTTGGTATATACCAAATATTTACCACCCAAACCCCACCAACAAAGTTACAAAGGGCATGACTACCCAAAACCACCACCCAACCTCATTGACCACCCAACTCCACATCTGAAACCCACCCTCTAACCTTACCATTGAAACTCACAACCCACCCTCACCACTGAAAACCACCTCCAGGGAAACTAGTTGAAAGCTCAGTTGTAGTCTAGCTGAACCAAACCGTAGATGCACCAACACAAGTCGAGACCAAACTGTCCAACACCTCAACTGCAACAAGACCATCAGTCACCTTCAATGAATCCCCAAAAGCAATGGACTTGCTGGAAACGCAAAAGGACATGAAGACTAGCTGGAGATCCCGCTGAAATCCAGATAAAATCCAGCAGGAAATTCAGCTAAAAACAACATCGATACCCAAAAAAATAGCAGAAATGGACCAACAGAATTGTACAATAGGGCATGAAAAGCAACTGAAAATCCAGTAAAAAACCTGTTGGAAAACCCAATTGGACACCACACAATCCCACTGATCACCTAACCCCACCACCGAAACTCACAACCCACCTCTGCGCAATTCACTGAAAACCCACCCCACGCAACCATCATCTTCTCCATTATTCCAAAATTCACCACCAACTCATCTATTAGGCCATCATCAATACCACCGAATACCCAAACCACCACCCCAAACCTCCGAAATCCACCATCCACCTATATATACAAACAATATACATAGATCTAGGGCATTACCAGACGACTGAGAGGGGTGATGGCGATAGCTTCGGCTTCGTCTTTGGCATCGAGAGACAGAGAGAATTGAGAGGGGCGATGTTGATGGCGTCACTTCATCTTCATTCTTCGGCATCTGAGAGAGAGAGAGAGAGAGAGAGAGCCACAGAGAGACGACTGAGAGGAGAGGGGTGAAAGACAGAGAGAGATGAACTTTTGTACTCAAAGGAAAATAATTCATATTTTGTTGCTAAGGAGGATCGAAGCTCAGACTTCATTAAATCATTTATCAATCGCACGTTTGTTTGTTTGTTTTTTTTTTTTGATGTTTTCAAAAACACTCTTTTGGATGTTTTCATATTTTAGTCATATTTCCAAAATAGAGCAATTAAAAAAAACGAATACATTCATCAAACTTGTTTTTATTTTTATTTTTACCATAAAAAAAAACAAAAACAAAAACAAAAACCATCAGTTACCAAGCACTACCGAAATAACGATGTGTCAAGTGCCAATTTGCACCTGGAAGTTTTTCACATTTTTAAGATATACTTCAGTCAAATAAAAAGGTAATAATGAGTATCATTTTTTTTAAAAAAATGGGTGTTTTTTTTAAACTGAAAAGCTTAAAATTGAGAATTAAGCAAAGTGTATATAGAAATAGGATAATACGACAAACACAATAAATAATTTGTCGAAAAATGTAACAAATATTTATAGGTGGACAATTTACTTAAGTCTATGAATTCAGGTGGGACTTATTATTTATAAGTAAACTCTTTATCTATACACGATGTATGACTTACCATTAAGTGAAAGTGTGCAATTGAGGAAATGATTAATTACAAAATATTCCCTTTCAACATTGGATCTTTGTTATTTACCCTTTTAGGTTTTAATTTCAATCAAATAACTCCCTTAAATTTGAATATTTTATAATTAACTCTAACAATTAATCTTACACCATAAAAATTAATGTAAATTAGATTTGAAAAATTCACACGATCTGCATTTTATTGAAAAAATACAACTACCTCTAAAAAGAGTATGCGTGCTTGCATATGTTGTTGTTGGGTGGAGGTGAACGACCATGGTATTGTGTAGTATGTTAGTGTTGGGTTGAACTAATATATTTTTGTCTTGGTTTGTTCGTTTCCTCATTCATTAGAAATAGAATTGGTATCTCAAAAAAAAAAATATGTGGGAAATAATATACAAGATGGAGTGTTTAATGGTATTTTTATGCTCCAACCTCTATTGTAAGTTAATTTAGTTTGTTTGAAACTTGGAGGGGACAAATTGGAGCATTTGAAATGTAATTAATCGTAGAAAAAAAAAGATGAATCTTTGGGTTTACTACTACACCACAAAGTTTTTTTTTTCCAGGAAGATAAATGTATTAAATAAGAAGAAACAGGGGTAATCACCCACATATTGTACATCCCAGCACAACATAGCAGATCAGCCCCAAGCCGCAGCACAGCCAAAGCACAAACAGCCTAGCACAAAACAGAAAGGCAAAACAGCCCTAAGCAGTAGCATAACCAAGGTAAAACAGCCCAGCAGAACAACAGGACAGCCCCAAGCACCAACAAACACATCCAGCATGTAACGACCAACAATCACAACTAGCAAGCAATAACCCCAAACATCACAAAAGCCATAAAAAAGGCGAACCCGAAAATCCTTAACAACAACAAGAAGTGCCCAATGGAAGAATGTTGTAGGAAGTAAAGGCCATGAGCTTAAACTTCCAACAAAATTCCACACCAAATGACCAAAAACCTGAGAAAACTAGAGAGAAACACAGAGAAGTGCAATGGAGTCTTTGGGCAGCAGACAAAGCAGACAATGGGCAGCCCAAGCCAGCTTAGCTCAAACAAGCTTCAAGAAGATTCCATTGTTGCAGCAGAATTGTATTATGTTAAGTTCTGTTGAATTTCAAGGATATGAGCCTTTCTCTAATGGTTTGATTGATGGATTGAAGAAGAGAATTTGGGTCTTTGTTCTACTTTTTGAAAATTCTCCCATTCCTCTCATTCCACAAAGAATAGACAATAACAGAAAGACAAAACTTTAAAATAGTTGTCTTCATTGATTTTCCTCTCCACTATTGAGCAGCCCAAGAAATTGAATCAATCCATTGTCTCTGCTACCACTGCTGGTTGCTCAGGAGCATAACACCATTTCAAACCCTGTTAGAGAAATTACATTCAAAAAACAAATGGTTGTGTGTTTCTTTAGCTCTACTACATAGAACACATTTTGTGGGTCAATCTGAGTTGCAAATCTTTGGATTCTATTCTTGGTGCTCAGCTTACATCTAATAGCAAACCAAAGGATGAAGGCCATTCTAGGGATAACTTTACCATACCAAACAAGTTTATACCATTGCACAGTTGGACCGTCACTCATGATATGTTCCCAGACAGAATTAACAGAAAATTTACTCCCAGCAGTTAAAATCCACTTGATTAAGTCCTCAGTATCTTGGTCAGGAAGATAGCTTTGCATTGTATTAATGATTTCCTGCACTTGAATGGAAGTACCAATTGTCCAATTCCATTGGTTGTTTAAAAAAATTCTGCTAACCTTCGCGTTCCTAGGAATTTTGGATTCTAGCAAGATCCTTTGGTTGCTTCTTTGAAGGAGTGGACCAAGGGGGTGCCAATTATCCAGCCACAGGCTGGTAGATTTCCCATTTCCTACCCTATGGATAATGCATGACCTGAGCAGTTCTCTAAGTTTGAGCAAATTTCTCCAATTCCAAGAGCATGCTTGGGTAGCTTTGAGGTCCCAAATGATTCTCCCTTTGATGTAATAGACATGAATCCATTGAGACCTTTGCTCCCGTATGACTAAGATCAATACCTTTCCAAATAAAAGATCTCAGATTCTGTTCCATTCTATGAATAACGTTTTGTGGAAGACTCAAATGAGAGGCCCGGAAGATGTGCATGCTGCAGAGAATGGATATGACAAGCTGAACTCTACCAGCATATGAAAGTGATTGATTAAACCAAGACTTAACTCTCGATTCCACCTTTTCAAAAAGATTGGAGCAGTGTTGATACTTCAGACCAGACGAAATGAGCGACACACCTAAATATTTAATAGGCAAGTTCCCTTCCTCAACACCAAACAAATTCTTGATATGACAAGTAGTATCTTCATCAATTGCACACATGAAAATATTACTCTTTCCTGCATTAATCTGAAGCCCTGAGGCCACACTGAACTGGTCCAAAGAATTCTTAATCATAGAAGCAGAGTTCATGTCTCCATAGCAAAACAACATCATGTCATCATCAAATGAAAGTTAGGCAATTTTGAGAGTTTTACACCTCCAATGAAATCTGAATCTTGGATTTGAACTAATATTGAACTAGATAAGAAGAGATAAACATTCCATTGTAATAACAAAAAAATAAGGGGACATAGGGGCACATTGCTTAAACATCTCCTACTAGGGAAGTATCCAACTAGTCCACCATTGATGTTCACTGAGAATCTAGCCGAAATAACACATGCTTGAATCCATCTCCTTATGGTGTGAGGGAAATTAAGAGCCTCCAATACTTCAAACATAAAAGTCTAGTCAAGCGTGTCGTAAGCTTTCCCCAAATCCACCTTTAAAGTACATCTAGGGGACCCTTTATTTTTATGGTAATCCCTCATTAACTCTTGAGAGAGTAAAATGTTGTCTCCAATATTTCTTCCATGGACAAAGGCTACTTGGTTTGGGTTTATAAGACTGGGAAAAAAACCTATAATCCTATTGGCAATAATCTTGGATATTGCCTTAGACATGACATTGCAACAGGAAATAGGTCTGTAGTCCCCCATAGTTGTAGCATTGGGAACCTTGGGAACTAAATCAATAATGATACTGTTAAACTCCTTCAATAACCTTCCAGTTGAGAAAAATTCCTTCACAATAGCAACAATGTTCTTTTCAATGATATGTCAAACCCTTTTAAAAAACACAGTATTGAACCCATTAGGACCCGAGGCTTTTTGGTCATTGAAGGATAAAAAGACTTTCTTAATTTCCTCCTCAGTGACTTCCATTTCCATTTCAGAGGCTTGTTGATCAGTAACTCTGTTTTGGATAATAGGATGTAGTATATCCCTATTCTTATTTGAATAGGAGGAACGTCCCAAGAGCTTTTGAAAGTAATCCAGAGCCTTATCTTTCATTGCTTGTTCCCCCTCAACCCTTGTACCATCAGCTCTCATAAGAGCCAAAATCTTTTTCCTGTTCCTTCTGTTAGCCATAGTCTTGTGGAAGAAAGATGTATTCTTGTCTCCTTCGCTGAGCTATTGGACCCTTGATTTCTGTTTGTAAAATCCCTCCTCAATCTTAAGCTTGAATGTAATTTGGAAGGAGTCTTTGCTCTTCTTGATTCATGGCAGGATCACTTGGGTTACCATCCAGCATTCTTTGACATCTCTCCATTGCTTCCTTGGCTTTTTTGGCTCTAACTGAAATTTCCCCAATATTCTTGGTCATCCTTTTAAACATTGTCTTGAGAAGTTTAAGTTTACAACAAACACGATATTGAAACGTCCCTTGAATAGGATGTGACCAAATCTGATTCACCAAGTCTAAGAAATCCTCTCTCTCGGCAAGGAAGTTAAAAAATTTGAAAGGGATGTTTCTCCTTTCCGCTGAAGTCCCAAATGCACAACAACAGGACTATGGTAAAAAACACCAAGAGGTAAAAATCTGTCATAGCCTGCTGAAATGTGAGATTCCACCTTTCATTCACAAGGACTCTATCCAACTTGCGAGCCACAGATCCATGACCACCCCTCTTATTACGCCAGGTAAATTGAACATCTGAGTACGTGAGATCAATAAGCTCGAAATCCTGTAAGTATCTATCAAATTCTTCCATTCCTGAGTTCCATCTGTTCTGTCCCCCTTCATTTTCCTATAAGCTCCTAATAACATTAAAATCACGTAATACCACCCAAGGTTCATTTGAGAAGATTCTAGCATGGTAAATAAGATTGCTTGATAATGGTCTTCTTTCTCTATCATCATTAAAGTCATAGACAAAAGAGTCTGTGAATTGCACCTTGCTCTCAAGATGTTTGATCTTGCAATGGGCGACTTGGTCAGACTCAGAGATCTTACTAAGCTCCACATTACATGGATTCCACCCAATCCATATCCTTCCAAAGTTGTGACTATCATAGTTTGCTAGACAATTCCAATCTCTAAAGACCCCCTATATGATTTTATTTTTATTTACAGATTTCACCTTTGTTTCAATAAGCCCCAAAATATCAAGTTTTTGTTCAAAAATAATTTTCCTAACCTTCCCATGTTTAGAAGTCTCATTAAGATCTCTAATGTTCCAACATGCACAGTTCATTTAGTGGTTTGGATTTTTCCGAGCAAGAGGTGCTCAACCACCTTGGACTTTGAGTCTTTCTTTTTCCATTTCTTCTTTTTGTTTGGCATTTGTCGGAGCTCAGCTCTGGTTTGTTCCTCCTCCTTACGGACTTCCTCAGTTGCTTCATTTGGTACGTTTGCTTCAGGCTCAATCTCCGCTCTTAGATCAACCACAATTTGCCCCCTCCTTGTTTAGCTTCTCAAATTTGTTAGATGACAAAGTCATACCAGGTTGCACGAGCAGTTGAGGAGAGTTGCTCTCATTGACAGTTTTCTTAGTGATGTGGTGGTCATGACCCAAACCATCCTGTTGGGAAGAGATATAGGTGCCACCTTGGATAGCCGGTCTCATATTATTCTTGACAATAACCGAGGAAGAAGCTTGGTGAACTTCTATCAGTTCCACTGCTTGAGTCTGAATTGCCTCTTGCTGCTCTAACCCAGTCATAGTTGCAACTGTCTTTCCCTTATCTAGTATATCTGAGCAGGCCTCTAAAGGAGCTGGCTTGGGCTTCCAGCTTTCCACAGTTCTTTGTTTGGGACAAGTTGGCTCATTGTGACAAAAAATGCAACAGTTATGAAAAACTTTAGGTCTCCATTGGTACTCCACCTTGATCTTTATGGTTTTAGTTTTCCCCTGGATGTCCATGAGAAGGTCAAAGCTCTCAACTAGTTTTTCAGCAGCATTCACCTCAACACATAATCTTGCATAACTTAATCTCCTTTTTTTTGCAGTAATAGTATCAGCATATAACGGTACCTACTGCACTAGCAAGGTAGCTTAGCCTTTCATCACTCCAAAATTGGAGGGGGATGCTATGCAACTTAATCCATAGTGGAATTAAAGAGTGGTTCTTTTTGGTTAGAATGAGATCAGGATGTCATTTTTTGAGGATGAATGGCCTTCCAGAAAAAAGCCAAGGGCCAGCTTCACAAACTTTGGTTTTAGACTCACCATCCATGAACTTAAAAAAATAGAACCCATTTTCATTTGCATAAACCTTGAAGGCCCATATTGCCCCAAATCTTGTGAGCTATAAAGCTAACAAATGTAAAAGGGAGTTTTTTTATCTCTAGGAAGTAACGAACATTGCAATTTCTCCACTCATGACAACTTCCTTGGGGGGCTGGACAATGATTCTATTATTCTCTTTTTTGGGTTCAAAGTATTGAAGATTCATTACCTCAAAAGGGTGTTGGAGCAAAGAGTTGGATTTTTCCATTGCATTCTGCTTTATGACTTGGCTCCATAGCTTGGCAGTTGTGGGCTTAGTTTGTGGAACACTCATATGCTTGCTTGGATGCTGCCCATTAGGAGGTCTCCCAATTGTAGAAACAGGGGAAAAGTCCCAAACATTGTTAGAGGTAGGGAGAGTCGGGAACTCTTGGTTGCTACGGTGGTCCTCTATCTCAACATCAACTATGGTTGAAATAACGGAGGGAATCATGTTTGAAATAACATCATTCAGTCGGCTAGTTAATGGCAAAGATGGTGGGTTTGGTGGAGTAACTATTTGTTCACTGCCTAGTGATGTTTTAGTGAGAGATTGGAGTGACCCACTTTCATTAATGGCTTGGTAGTTGGCATAATAGGTAGAAGCCCCATCAATCTTGTTTGGATCTTTGGAAGTAAATGCCTCCTTTGCCATGGCTGAGCTGGAGCATTTTGTATAAATCTATTGGACAGCAAGGTTGGGCAGAGGATTTGTAGATCGAGAAGCGATTTGGCGTAAGCGCAGATGGAATTTGGAGATTTTTATGGTGTTATGAGTGGAAGGAGCATAAGGGATTTGGGGATTTGTAATGGGTGTAGAAGAGGGTAGTAGATATGGTGTATGGTGTTGAAAAACATGACCGAAGAAGAAGGGAGGAGGGATATGCAGGGTCGAAGCAAATGATGAGGGGTGAAAACCTAGGTTGTGGGTTTTTGGGAAAAAACAGGGGAAGGTGGTTATGGGTGTATGAAGGAGTAGTGGATGGTGTATGGTGTTGAAGAGGATGATCGGAGAAGAAGGGAATAGGGATTTGGGGGCGACTACATCTTCCTTGTTTCTAACTTGTTACCAAGATTTTAAACTTGATAAAACAGGAAAACACATCTGATTTAGGTTGTAATGGGTACATCCATGTAAATCTTGAAAAATCATCAATAAATATAACATAATAGAGACAACCACCAACCGATTTAGTTGAACAAGACCACACATCTGAATGAATGAGTTTCAAGTTGCCTAATGAGTAATGCTATTGAGACCTAATTTATTTTGTCGACCTAATTCATTAAGACCTTCGGATTGATTGTGAGTCTTATTAAACATTGAAACTTTGTATTAATCCAATAGTTCCAATAAAATCACATCATTAAGTCAAATTTTTAGGTCTAAATAAAATTACTCATAATAAATATAATTCGAGTGTAAAATGGCCCCCTTGTTTGGTTGTGAGAGAAAAATACTTTATTCACCAATTTGAAAGAAGCATTTTTGTAAAGGCAGCCAACAAAACTGATATTTGGAAATTGGAATCATGATAATTTCCCAAATGACTAATTGGAATAGGTACCCATCTAGTTATTTTCATTTTCAAGGATAACACTGGTGCCCAAAGAAATTGATTCTATACCCAAATTTTCAAGATTTTAATTTGAGTTATTTGTAATTGATGATCGACAAAATAATAAAATAAAATAAAAAATAAACATATTCACATTTCATGACTTAATTGACTAAAAAAAAGGGGTATTTTACCAAAAAAAATATTTTTCCATACCTAAGTGTAACCCCATGCTTAACTATAACTGTAATGCTATTTTGACCAAAATTTGAGACTAAATGAAGAGCTCAAATGACATGGTTATGCCCAGCTATCCTTGATTTGGAGAAGACGAAAAGATTTTGCTGATATGACAGTTAATCAGCAACTGCCATGTCATTTGAGATATTTATTTGGTCCCAAATTTTGATTAGCATAACATTACTCTAAATATAAACTTAATGGGACCCACCAACATAGCCCTCACCTCTTCATGAATACATATTGAATGTAACGATTATACCACATCAATATTATTATGTGATGTTACCGATAAATGAGAACTCAATGAGTTCGTTTGGTAAATGTATTATGAGGAAATTAAATATTAGATTGTACTATTTTTTATTTAATAGGATATAATACTTTGTTTGGTAAGTAAATTTGATGTTGTATTAATTTTAAAAACGTATACTAATCGTATATTTTTTATACGTTAGACATGTATTATGGAGATATTTTAATATCACCAAAAGATGTAGTATTATAATCCAACTTAAACATATTATTTTACAAATTTATCATTATAACACTCCAATTGATAAAATCAAATTGTCATCAATGTAACAAACATTGATCGAGGGTATTCTTATTAATTTAACATTAATAAGATAAAATCATTCCTTAACTAAATAATTGATTAGATTAAATAATTATTATCTAACGTTTATGTTATGTATTACGAAACACTTAGAGATGTTAATCGAGCCATTGTCGAGCTTAATTTACACATAAACGAGCAGACTCGTTTAACTATTTACTCATAAACAAGCCTAAAATAGTGTTCAAGCTTGGCTTGATTAACAGCCCTACAAACACTAGACAAAATTATGTATTATTTTAATACCTTATTTAGTTTTATTTTTTGTCCTTCTGTATTATAGTAGACCAAATTATTTTATCTAATTCATACATTTTTAATACAACAACCAAACAAATCAGATAATTAAAGACAATGGAATCCACTCCATCAAATAACTCTCTATATAGGAGAGTAATCAGCATGCATAATAAAGGTAGAATTCATTTGCTCACTTATCGGTTCAATTGGGTAACCGTTACACCCGATATTTCCTCAGGGGTACGTGTTGTTTTGCCCAACTCAGCCTGTCTCACCAGCATTACTGTTTTCCTAAACAAACAAAAAATAAAGTTTAAATATGCTTTTAACACAAGTGTGAATGCATCAGATTCCAAAACCTTCACACTAAGCCCATGTGGCCCCATCAACATCTCTCCTACAGTCCATGTTTTCCCTATAAGCAATGTTACATGAATTTAAAAAATAAATTTAAAAATTAAACTTGATAATCTCAACCATTGATTTCGCTAAATGTCCCAGTATTTATTGGGACCCACTACCTATTCAATGATTAAAATTATCAAGTCAATTTTTAGGTCTAATTTTTAAGTTCATCTAGCACCATTCTTTCCGCTATTTACAACCACCCTCACATGGCGTGTGTCCTCCACACTTCTTCCAATCCATATTCATAGTTTCATACACATGCCCTTCTTTTCCCTTTTTTCTCTCTTCCTTCATCTTCAATTCCATCACACACACACACACACACACAGTGCACCATATAAATAGCTCTCTGTGTATCTATATAATCTTCTTTTTTTTCCTCTCCCTCTAAGATGGCAACAACTAGATAACCAAATGACCCACAAAGATCCATTAACGAAATTCAAGAAGACACACCTAAGAACGATATAGAAGGACAACAAACCCCGGAAAGACTTGAAATTGAGGTGTTTGATTACTCAAAACGAGCACAGTGGCTTAGAGCCGCTGTGTTGGGTGCAAACGATGGTTTGCTCTCGATCACGTCGTTGATGATGGGCGTTGGGGCTGTCCGAACCGACGTTAAGTCCATGATCCTCTCAGGCATAGCTAGGTTGGCTGGCAGTGCCTGTAGTATGGCCATCGGAGAGTTTGTTTCCGTGTACTCACAATATGACATCGAGGTGGCTTATATGAAGAGAGAGAATAGGGTTACACAGATTGAGTTGGAGGGCAATCAGGACTTGCCGAACCCATTTCAGGCAGCGGCGGCGTCAGCCTCGGCTTTTGCAGCAGGGGCAGCGCTGCCGTTGCTGGGGGCGGCGTTTATAAGGGACTATCATGTGAGGTTAGGGGTGGTGGTAGGGGTTGTGACTTTTGCACTTCTAGGGTTTGGAAGTTTTGGTGCATACTTGGGTGGAACACCTGTGGTGAAGTCTTCATTGAGGATACTGGTTGGAGGATGGCTAGCCATGGGTATCACTTTTGGCTTTACCAAGTTGATTGGCTCTACTGGACTGTAATAATACTACAATTAGGGTTTATCCTTTTGATTTTTTTTTTAAAATCCTTTTTCTTTGGCTTGTGATTTTATCCTTTTTTCTTTTTATCTTTCTCCTGATTCCTGTACTGTGTGGTTAAAAAAGTTGCTATGTATGTATAATTTTGTTGTGGTTGTAATATACTTTTGCAATTACAGTAGCTCTCTCCCTCTCTTAAATATTATTTGAAGTTAATTTACTGATCTAATGTATCACAACTATTAGATTAGTAGTGGATCCTAACAAATAGTAGGGTCTATTATCAATCTAATGGTAGAGAATGATTAGGTTAACAAATCTAGTTCAAGTAGTAGTAGTCTTAAGTAATCTCGGGGTATAAGGAATTGATAACCAAAGGCCATAGGGTGAATGGTATGACTGAAATATTATTTACAACAACAAAGACAATACTAGCAGAGGTTTTTATTTTCCTATGATCAGAATAAAGTGTGCTACATTAAAAATTGAAACAAGAGCCTCAAGTTGAGAGTATATTTGTATATACATACCTAACTACTTTTCACGAATCCCACATCAGTTAGGTAAAGGGTGTCATATGGGCTTATAAGGTGTTGGACAGTCTTCCTAACAGTTTAAGTTTTTTGGTTATGAGACGGTGACATGCTACTATTCTTTTCCCTTTTTCCAGCAGTTCCCATTAGTTTTTTTTATCTACTTATTTTTTTTCATTTTTTCCATCAAACCCCATTAACCAACATGCCTAGAAAAGGTCTTTATAGTGCTCTTAGTTTGGAGCTAAGAGATTCCACATCCATTTGCTTAAAGTTAACTTTTGGAAAGACTATACAAAACAATTCTGCCTGCAATGATTGGAATGATTCTGTTAAGAATAATATGGAAGTTCCTTCCCCTTCTTTGACACCTTTAATTACACAGTCTTTATTAATTGCAGAGAGAGATGCTTAATGTTTAGTTTAAAATCGGATGACCACAGAGAAAATAATTATGGTTCTCTATAGAAGAACAAATGCACCCAAACTTAAATTCTCAAGGAAAATAAGAGAAAAATATTCTGAAATAACATTGATGAATAAAGTAACCGAGAGAGTATACTTCGGGAGAATTACAATAACTTGGAGAGAGAAAAGTTATATGTATAAGTGTAAATAGGTGTTTGGGAGAGATGTTGTAAGATCTAGAGGTCTCAAGATATAGAGATATCAAGAAGATGTCTCTTCATGTGGAGAGAACTTACATTATATAGGTTTGGTGAGGCAGTGACGTGAGAGAGATGCCTCTACTTCTTTGGTAAGTACAATTAAGTAAGAATTTGGTTTCTATGAGTGTGTATCCCGATATTCTCTCTCCAACGTGCTCTTATCCACTTGGACTCTTTGAATCTTGGATTGGACCAGATTGATGAACTGGACGTGAGATGCCTTCTAGTTGATTTGGGCTTGCCTAATTTATTGGGCCTGATCCAATCAGATTCAAGCTCGTAGGATAGTTATTTAGTATAAGATACGTAGGATATTTAGATTAGGTTCTCTAATTAAGGACAAATAACAATTTCCTCTTTTTCAAGGGATTGGAGATAATGTTCAACCAGCAGAAGACATGCCTCGGTTATGACCTCACTAGCTGCGCCATTGCCCCAATCGCAAAGATAAAATCAATTAGAAACAAGTTAGGGTTTTCCACCAAATGTACTACAAGATAGGATATATTCATTTTGCTTCCTTATCCGCATATGAAAAGACTTTTTTTGAATTTGAGCTCGTGACACATAAATTGTAATAAAACTATCTTATCGCTGCTTCAACCCCCCGTCTTTTACTCTCTAGACTTGATCTATTTTGTAAATTAGTTATTGGCAACAATAATATATGCATATTTTCTGAATCAGTTGACACACTGTGTTTTTAATATTTATCGAATCATATCATGGTATAAACAATGGCTTGCTGACAAGGTTTTCAGATACTAAATCATAGTATAGGAGGGGAGTGTGGCATCCACACGCAAGCCACATTAAAATAATCAAAAATTTTGTCAGTCTAAACAAATTGTCCATTTTTCAAAGTTAAATCAGGGATATGATTCAATGTAGTCATTAAAATAATTGTGAATTTCAATGTTAAATAAAGTCCATTTTCTCTATATATGCATGGACACACAAAAAAAAAAAAAATTGCAACTAGAAAATTAAATTCTCAATTTATAAAAACATAACTACTGTCAAAATTAATTTAAACTACAAAATTCATCCTAATTTTTTTTTTACTAAAAAATATAATTTTTACGCCACGCCGAAACATACCCACCAATTCCCACTTATACCTCTCTTCTCTCTCCCCCCACCTCTTTCTTATTTTATTATTTTTAATTTAATTTTAAATTTCGTGATTAAATAGAAAAAATAAAATGTTCAATTTTTTGTATCATAAAGGGTCTTCAAATAGGAAGTTATTACTAATAATATAATATATGTTCTGCACCTGGGGTTTGTACTCATGCTAGTTACACCCGAACCACTCATGATAGAGCCGATAAAAAGAGAAAACATATGCTGTGGGTATATACTCCACCTGTTAGAGAAATTGTCAACAAGAGCATGTGGCTGCCACACTCACTGTGAATATTTAATTGGATTCTGCAATTTTGTGAAGATCAAAAGTGGGCTTTAGCTTAGGCTAGTGGTGTCTGCATCATACTTTGTACAATTATGGAATCCATAGTTTTCACACTTCCAAATGTTTGTATGATTAGATTCCTCGTAATGGAGCCTTACAAAAGTAAACTTTGAACAATGGAGAGAAAAACCTCTAACAGTAACAAAAAATGGAATCCACTCTCTTAAATAACCAACCATCTATATAAGATAATAATCAAGGCGTATAAGAAAATAAAAAATTCACTTGTTCACTTATTTATTTATTATTGAACGATTAAACTAACAACTGTTAGACCCAATATTTACTCCCATTTTAGGTGCATGCACTGTGTTGCCCAAACCACCTTGTTTTACCAGTATTTTCCTAAACAAACAAAAATCAAGTTTGAATTTGCTTTTATCACAAGTGTGAACGCATCAGATTCCAAAACCTTCATCCTAATCCCATATTGCCCCATTTGGCCATCAACATTTCTCCTACAATCCATGTTTTCCCCTATAAATATCCATCCTCCCATGGCGTGTGTCCTCCACACTACTTCTAATCCATATTCTTAGTCTCATACACGTACCGTTCTTTTCCCTTTCCTCTCTCTCTTCCTTCACCTTCAATTCCATCAAAAACAGACACACACACACGCATAGTGCACCATATAAATAGCTCTCTGTGTATCCATATAATATTCTTCTTTTTCCTCTCTCTAAGATGGCAACAACCAGACAACCAAATGACCCACAAAGATCCATTAACGAAACTCAAGAAAACACACCTGAGAACGATATAGAAGGACAACCAACCCCGGAAGGACTTGAAATTGAGGTGTTTGATTACTCAAAACGAGCACAGTGGCTTAGAGCCGCTGTGTTGGGCGCAAACGATGGTTTGCTCTCGACAGCGTCGTTGATGATGGGCGTTGGGGCCGTCCGAAAGGACATTAAGTCCATGATCCTCTCTGGCATAGCCGGGTTGGTCGGCGGAGCCTGTAGTATGGCCATCGGAGAGTTTGTTTCCGTATACTCGCAGTATGACATCGAGGTGGCTCAGATGAAGAGAGAGAATAGTGCTACACAGACTGAGTTGGAGGACAATAAGGACTTGCCGAACCCATTGCAGGCTGCGGCGGCGTCAGCCTCGGCTTTTGCAGCTGGGGCAGCGCTGCCGTTGCTGGGGGCGGCGTTTATAAAGGACTATCATGTGAGGTTAGGGGTGGTGGTGGGGGTTGTGACTTTTGCACTTTTAGGGTTTGGAAGTTTTGGTGCATACTTGGGTGGAACACCTGTGGTGAAGTCTTCGTTGAGGATACTATTTGGAGGGTGGCTAGCCATGGGTATCACTTTTGGGTTAACCAAGTTGATTGGCTCTACTGGACTGTAATAATAGTACAGCTAGGGTTTATCCTTTTAATGTTTTTTTAAAATCCTTTTTTTTTTTTTTTGGTTTTATCCTTTTTTCTTTTGTTTTTCTTTGTCCTGATTCCTGTACTGTGTTGTTAAAAAGGTTGCTATGTATGTATAATTTTGTCGTGCTTGTAATATACTTTTGCAATTGAGTATCTCTCTCTCTCTCAATCTAATGGTAGAGAATGATTAAGTTAACATATCATATCCAAATAACATTGCTTTTTAGTAATCTCGGGGTAGAAGCAAATGATAACCAAAGGGTGAAGGGTTTGACTGAAATATTATGTGCAATTAAAAAGACAATACAAATAGAAGGTTTTATTTTCTTATGATCAGAATAAAGTGTGCTAAATTCTGTGAGTTGCAAAACCTAGCAACAACCACAAACATTTTCCCACAGAATAGTTTATGTTTTCTTTTACAATTCCTTGTAAGTGCGTGTGTAAGGACAGAATTTGGTAATCCTTCCTGATTAATAAGCAAAACATTGTAATTCCCCTTCCATTTCATAATGAACGTTAAACTTATTATTTTATGCTACAATTAGTTGTGAACCCTAACTAAAGGGGAATTTTGTGCAATACATGGGGTGGGTCTTCTTATACAATTGGTGATCTTCAAAAAAAAAAACATATTAGACTACATTTGAATTGCTGAAAACGGACGCAAGAACTTCAAGTTGAGAGTATATACAATACCTAGCTACTTGTCAGAGGGGTTATATGGGCTTGTAAGATCTTGGCTAGTTCTCCTCCTAACAGCATAAGTTTTTGAGTTGCGAAATCGTCACATATAGCTAACCTTTTCTCTTTTTCTAGTAATACCCATTAGTTTTTTTTTTCTACTTATTTTTCCATCAAACCCCATTAACCCGCATGCCCAGAAAAGGTCTTTATATTGCTCTTAGTTTGGAGAAAAGATTCCCCATCCATGAGCTTAAAGTTAACTTTTGGAGAGACTATACAAAACAATTCTGCCTGTAATTCTATTAAGCATGATATAAAAATTCCTTCCCCTTCTTTAACACCTTTAATTACTTAGTCTTTATTAATTGCAGTGAGAGATGCATTATGCTTAGTTTACGAGTAATACTAGATGGACTTAAAAATTAGACTTAAAAAATTGACTTGATAATCTTAACCATTGAATAGGTAGTAGATCCCAATAAATGCTGGGACCTACAGTGAAATCAATGGTTATAATTATCAAGTCTAATTTTTAAGTCTACTTTTTAAGTCCATGTAGCATTGCCCTTAGTTTACAATCGGATGGTCACAAAGAAAAGAGTAATGCTAGATGGACTTAAAAATTAGACTTAAAAAATTGACTTGATAATCCCAACCATTAAATAGGTAGTAGGTCCCAATAAATGCTGGGACCTACAGTGAAATCAATGGTTGAGATATGTTTCTCTATAGAACAACAAATTCACCCAATATTAAATTCCCACGGAAATAAGAGAAAAATATTCTAAAATAACATTGATGAATGACTAATGGCTGCCTAAAACATAACATATAGGGCTTGGAAAATCATCCCTTCTTTTTTTTAAAATATTATTTGTTAATTACAACTACGGCAGCCCAATAGAAAGGCCACTAAGGCAGCTGCCTTAGGGCCTTCAATTTTCATGATCTCAAATAAATTTTTTAAATTCAGGTTTAATTATTTTTAGAGCTCTCTATAAATTTTTTAGACAAATGTTTCATTAAGTCAAATAAAATTTTTAGACACATTTGTCCGTTTAGACCAAATTTGTCCTTGAGCCCCAAATAGAAATTGAACGTTATTGAGTGGGCTGCTCATCACTGGAGAGGCAAATCTATGCTCAGAGTTATGCAAAGACTTAGCTTATCTACTACAGTCTACTAGATTTGGAGGGAACGCAACAACAGGATCTATTCCAACCTTTATAAAGACCCTCGTTCTCTCTACAAGATCATTGTGCAGCTTATCAGGGACAAAATGGCCTCCCTAAAGTTCAAGCCTTCACTGCAGAATCACTACTTGGCTCAAAAAATGAGCTTCTTGTATCAGCTCAGAAATAATTGTCTAGTAATTTTTGTTCTACACAGACAAGTTCTTGTGCCTATAACATGTTTGCCAAATCTGTCTGAGGTACTCCTAAATGAGCACCTCCTACAGATTTGTTGATTTTTGTTGCTCTTGTCAATGCTTGTAGCTTCTCAGCTCTTCCTCTGTACACATGTACATTTGCTTTAATTCAATGAAATTTACTTTCTGAGAGATTGAACGTTGTGTTTTCACACTTCCATCAAACTTAAGTTCCGCAATCAAATAGCAAAAAAAAATTAGTTATGTGATCAGTCTATGAAATCTTCAGGTTGAAGATATATGATATATACCAAACTTTTTTTTATGGAAAGAAATCAATCTAAAAGAAGCAACAAGCAAGAGAACATGGTGGATTTTCAACCTAGAGCATGATGGTTAATCCAGATCAGGATATATATATATATATATATATATATATATATATATATATGTGTGTGTGTGTGTGTGTGTGTGTGTGTGTGTGTTGAAGGTAAGTGAGCTCAATCATCAAAGTATATATGCAATAACAAGTACCATCTTTATCCCTAATATATGCGTACACATACAATATACATTCAAACACATATCTCTAGTGTTGCTGTGGGAGGACAAAAGTTCTCTCTTGATACTTACCCAAACACATATTCCACACACTTGAGTTGGTTTACAAGAGCTTCTATCTCTAGAATCTAAAGATAAAACTCTCACAAGAAATTAATATTGGTCCATATTTCTGCCCCTTCCCCCTTAAGGCCTTAGCACCCAACTTCCTCCCCACTCAAACTCACTTTAACCAATCTAAACCCTTCGGCCAAGAGAATCGGTGCCATTGCGGGAGCTTCATGTCCAATCTATCTGGTTGAGTTTAGGTTTCATTGGTAAATAGTGAGTATGAGATGTTTCGGATATCTAAATTAGAGTAGGAGAAAATATTCATTACAACAGCAATACCACATGACAAAGTGACGTGGTATCACTAACTAATAATATTAAAATAAATAAGTATATAGACTCCACAAAAATCAATAACTTACTTGTAATATAAACAAATAATTTTTCACACTCCTGTCATGTAAGTCCAAGTGGGGTTCACCTTTCCTATTTGGGGTTTTACTATTGGTTGGAGATATCATATTATTAATGATGACATGGTATCACCGTTACATTCAATATTTACTCCTAAATTAAGTACAAATAACATTTTCCTTCTTTTCAAGAGATTAAAGATGATGTTCAACCAGCAAAGGATGCACCTCGGTTAAGACCTCACTAGTTGCGTCATTGGCCCAAACGCAAAGATAAGATCAATCAGAAGCTAGAATTCCTCCCCCCACCCCCACCCCCACCCACACCCACACCCAATGCACAAGCTAGGATAGATTGGTTTTGTAGTTTAGTAACTTACAAAATGAATCAGTTTTATGCTTGCTTATCCACATATAAAGAGACTTTTATTCAATTCAAACCCGTTACGCGTAAAATATAATAAAATCACGTTATGGCTGCTTCAACACCTGTCATTTACAGCCTATAATTTATCCATTATTTAATTAGTTATTGGCAGAAATAATATTATATAAATATTTTAGAATCAGTTGACAAACTTGTGTTTTTAATATTTGTTGAATCATATCATGGTATAAAACAAATGGGTTGCGGACAAGGTTTTCAGATATTAAATCTCAGTATATGGAGGGGAATGTGGCATCCACACGCAAGCCACATTAAAATAATCAAAATTATTGAAGGTCCAAACAAATTGTCGCGACTCGCCATTTTTAAATGTTATTTCCGGAAAGTAAAGATGTATTACATAACAAAAGAGAAACAATCTTGGGCATCCCCATAGTATTACAAAGAATGAAAAAACAAATATGTGAGAGATGTGAGCAAGCAGCTTTGTCAAAAGAAAGTTTTCATATGAAACTGATGATGAAAAAACATAGTTGTATATAGCAATTAGAGCATAGCATTTGTGATGCCATTATCAGATTGATCTGTAGATCGGTTTACAAAATAGATCAACATTCGATTATATACCACACAAACCCAACACTACATGAGCAATATAAATAACAATCAATCAATCATGTGTTTATTAAAACACGACGTAAACACGATACAAACTGAACACTACAACTTATCACCAACCCCACACACTGATATGCAACAGCTTGGCTAGTTTTTCATCTATTGTTTATTGGTATTTGTTCAAGATTCCTCTCTCTCTCACACACACACATGTACATATACAAGCAATAAAACTCTTTGCAATATCAAAAATTGAATATTTACATTTAACAATATATATTTTTCTTTTCTTTAGGTACATAGTTTAAAATTAAAGTGCACATAGAGAAAATAAGATAGAGGTTGGGGAGAGAAAAGAGAGGTAGATGTAAATTAATGGTATTATCTAGCATTGGGGAATGAGTTGGCTGAATTGTCTTAACATTGGGGGCTATGCAGAAAATATGATGTTTTTAAGTAAAAAAAAATGGGATGAATTTTGTACCACTAAATTAAATAGATAAAAATTAGATTAATCTTAACCATATACACACAAAAAATATAATATAATATACATTCTCCATCTGAGGTTTGTACTCCTCATGCTAGTGATGCCCTAACTAACAGTGATAAAGTCGTTGAAAAGTGAAAACATATGCTATGGGTATATACTCCACCTGTTTGAGAAATACTAATATTATTGTGACATAATTTAAGAATATAATGAAGGAAAATGTTATTTGGACCTAATTTAAGGACCTAATCTAATGACCTAATTCAATACAACCATTGAATTGATAGTGGGCTCCATCTAACATTGGAACTCACAACTAATCCAATGGTTACATTGAAGCCACATTATTAGGTCTTCAAATTAGGTCCCAAAATAGGTCCCTATAGCATTGCTCTATAATGAATTGTCATCAATAGATGGATAATGAAATGCATTTAATGATGAGTTCTCATTAAATACATTACATTATCATTTTATTTGTGACAACTCATTATATCTTAAAATTATGTTTCAATAGTATTGCTTGTTTGAGAAATTGTCAACAAGAGCATGAGGCTGCCACACTCCCTAGGAATATTTAATTGGATTCTGCCATTTGGTGAAGATCCAAAGTGGGCTTTAGCTTAGGCAGGTGGTGTCTGCATCATTCTTTGTACAAGCATGGAGTCCATCGTTTTCACACTTTCAAATGTTTGTATGGTTACATTCCTTGTAATGGAGCCTTACAAAAGTGAACTTTGAACAATAGAGAGAAAAACCTCTCGAATAAGCTATGATGGCTGTCTTTTTTTTATTTATTTGAAGTGATATTATTTAAGTTGGAATTTCCCATCGGATATTTGACACCGAAATTCACATTATTGAATACATGAGTCTTGCCGTTATGATTGCAAATGAACCGAGCTATTTATGAACACTTGAGATCAATTAGCTCGGCCTAAATCTCTTTCAAGTTCTTTTACTATAGCACCAATAAACTTGATTTAACAAACAGATGAACCCCAACAATAACTCATTCAACTTGTTTAAATTTGTGAACGATGTGCAGTTCATGTGAAAAGTACTTATACACATATATATCTACACGAGCGAGTAGAGCTTGGTCTTGAAAATAAGTCTGAACTCCAGTTTGAGCTCAAATATAAGCTCGACCTCAATTTGTTTAATCAACCGAGCCAAACCCAAGGTTTAGAAAAACAACGAACCAAACTTGGAACAAGGTGTGTGAAGCTTCAACAAGTTTCGAGCCACATCTATAAATGAATCAGTAGACCCGAGCAGGCTAGTGCTCGCTTGGTTTAGTTTTTTTTTTTTTTTTTTAAATAAGCTCGTTTGGTTTAGTTCATTTGTACTTTTAGCTGTTGGTTTCCATAAGGAAATATTATGAGAGTTGATAATTTTGTGTACTAAATGTGTACATATTAGATAGAAAAAATAAATAAAAGTGTCCAGGTATAATATAGATGAATTCAGTATCTATGAGTTTAAATTTTTAGATGGGTGCGAATATCAGACATGTATATTAGGTTTTATATTACTAGACTCTATTCTTCCAACAAGTGGTATCAGAGCAGTTAAATCACTGCTCAAATCTCAACAAGAAAACACTACAAAGAAACGAGATAAAACTGAAACACATCATCTATGCACAATTAACTTCCTACTCAATGTAACTAACCAAATATAAAAAGAATAATCTTACATAATTCATTGTTTTTCTAGAGCAATCCTAATTAAATCTAAAAATTTGAATTAATGATGTATTTTCATTGTAACTATTGAATTACCATTAATATGAATTTTTCTACCCCATTTTAATATGAATTTTTCTACCCCATTTTAATATGAATTATTAGATTAGTCGGTCTAATTAACTTCATTGAATATTTAATAATTAAAATCGTACAAAAGTGGTATATAGATCATTGTTTACCTAAACAAACAAAAATCATGTTTGAATATGCTTTTATCACAAGTGTGAACGCATCAGATACCAAAACCTTCACCCTAATCCCATATTGCCCCCGATGGCCATCAATATCTCTCTTACAGTCCATGTTTTCCCTTATAAATATCCTCCCTCCCATGGCGTGTGTCCTCCACACTGCTTCCGATCCATATTCATAGTCTCATACACATACCGTTCTTTTCCCTTTTCTTTTTCTACCTTCACCTTTAGTTCCATCCAAAAAACACACACACACATAGTGCACCATTCAAATAACTCTCTGGGTATCCATATAAGCTTCTTTTTTCCTCCCTCTCTAAGATGGCAACAACCAGACAACCAAATGCCCCACAAAGATCCATTATTGAAACCCAAGAAATAACACCTAACAACGATATAGAAGGACAACAAACCCCGAAAGGACTTGAAATTGAGGTGTTTGATTACTCAAAACGAGCACAGTGGCTTAGAGCAGCTGTGTTGGGTGCAAACGATGGTTTGCTCTCGACTGCATCGTTGATGATGGGCGTTGGGGCCGTCCGAACGGACGTTAAGTCCATGATCCTCTCAGGCATAGCCGGGTTGGTTGGCGGTGCCTGTAGTATGGCCATCGGAGAGTTTGTTTCCGTATACTCACAGTATGACATCGAGGTGGCTCAGATGAAGAGAGAGAATAGGGCTACACAGACTGAGTTGGAGGACAATAAGGACTTGCCAAACCCGCTACAGGCAGCGGCGGCGTCAGCCTCGGCTTTTGCAGCAGGGGCAGCGCTGCCGTTGCTGGGGGCGGCGTTTGTAAAGGACTATCATGCGAGGTTAGGGGTGGTGGTGGGAGTTGTAACTTTTGCACTTCTAGGGTTTGGAAGTTTTGGTGCATACTTGGGTGGAACACCTATGGTGAAGTCTTCGTTAAGGATACTGATTGGAGGATGGCTGGCCATGGGTATTACTTTTGGCTTAACCAAGTTGATTGGTTTTACTGGACTGTAATAATACTGCAGTTAGGGTTTATCATTTTGATGTTTTTTTCTAAATCCTTTTTCTTTGGCTTGGGATTTTATAATTTTTTTTCTTTCTCTGTATACCTGTACTGTGTTGTTAAAAAGGTTTCTATGTATGTATAATTATGTTGTGCTTGTAATATACTTTTGAAATTGCAGTAGCTCTCTCTCTCTCTCTCTCTCTCAAATTTTATTTAGAGCTAATTTACTGATTTAATACATCATAGTTATTAGATTGGTAACGAGTCCTAATTAATACTAGAACTCACTATCTATTTAATGGTAGAAAATGATTAGGTTAACAAAGCAGGTTCAACTAACAGTAATCTTAAGTAATGTCGAGGTAGAAGGAAATGATAACCAAAGGCGGCAGGGTGAAGGGTTTTGACTAAACATTATGTGCAACACCAAAGACAATACAAATAGAAGGTTTTATTTTCCTATGATCAGAATACAGAGTGATAAACCAAGGGGCCAAGGGCTAAATTCTGTGACTTGCTAAACCTATTAGCCACAACCAGAAACATTATCCCACAGAATTGTTTCTATTTTCTTATTCAATTCCTTCCAAGTGTGTGTCTGTGTGTAAGGATAGAATTTGGTAATCCTGCCTGATTAATAAATAAAACATTGTAATTCCCTTTCTAATAATTATAGATTCAAATTAATAATGAATGTTAAGTTATGAACCCTAAGTAAAGGGAACTTTTGTTCAACACAAGGAGTGGGTCTTCTTATTCAACGGGTCATCTTCAAAAATATATTAGACGGGATCTGAATTGCTGAAAATCAATGCAAGAGCCTCAAGTTAAGGGTATATACAATACTTGGCTACTTATTGGGGGTGTTATATGGGTTTATAAGCTTTTAGATGGTTCTCCTCCTAACAACTTAAATTTTTGAGTTGCAAAGTTGTGACATGCTTCTACAAAAGGTCTTTATAGTGCTCTTAGTTTGGAGCTACGATTCCCCATCCAAGAGTTTAAAGTTAACTTTTGGAGAGACTATACAAAGCAATTCTGCCTGTAATGATAGGAATGATTCTATTAAGCATAATATAGAAATTCCTTCCCCTCCTCTGACACCTTTAATTACAGTCTTTATTTATTGCAGAGAGAGATGCATTATGTTTAGTTTACAATCGGATGGTCGTAATGAAAATAATTAAAGTAATACTATTTGGACTTAAAAATTTGATCTAATTTGCTGACATAATGATGTGGCTTCACCAGAACCATTGGATCAACACCAAGTTCTAATATTTGATGGGTCTTACAATCAATCCAAAAGTCATAATGAATTAGGTCAATAAATTAGACCTTAGTAGCATTGTTCAAATAATTATGTTTCTCTATAGAAGAACAAATTCACAGACAAACTTAAATTCCCAAGGAAAATAAAAGAAAAAATATTCTGAAATAACATTGATGAATGACTAATGGCAGCCAAAAACATAACATATAAGGCTTGGAAAATCGTCTCTTCTTTATTTTTAATTTTTATTTATTAACTACAACTAGAGCAGCCCAATGGATAGGCCACTAAGGCGATCGCCTATTGCCGTCAACTTTCATTGTCTCAAATAAATTTTTTAAATTCAGGTTTAATTATCATTAAGACAAATGTTTGATTAAGCCAAATTTTAATTTTAGTGAACCCCAAATAAAAATTTTAGACACATTTTCCATTAAGCCCAAATTTGTCCTTGATCCCCAAATAGAAATCGAACGTTGTGTTTCAACATTTCCATCAAATTTAAGTTCAGCAATCACTCTATGAAATCTTCAAGTTAAGCTGCCAAACTTTCTTTCATATGGAAAGAAATCAATTTAAAAGGAGCTGCAACCAAGAGAACATCATGGATTTTCAATCATGATCAGAAAATATATGTGTGTGTTGAAGGTAAGTGAGCTCTTATAATCATCAAAGCATATGCAGTAACAAGTACCATCTTTATCCCTATATATGCACACACACAGATATATATAGATTCAATGTTAATGGTTGTTCCACATACTTGGGTTGGCTTACAAGAGCTTCTATCTCTAGAATCTAAAGGTAAAACTCTCACAAGAAATTAATATTGGTACATATATTTCTGCCCCTTCCCCCTTAGGGCCTTAGCACCCAACTTCCTCACCACCCAAACTCACTTTAACCAATCTAAACCCTTCTCACCAAGAGAATCGGCGCCCTTGCTGGAGCTTCATGTCCAATCTATCTGGTTGAGTTTAGGTTTTATTGGATGTTTCAGATATCTAAATTAAGTCATCAAATTAATGGTTTGTTTGGTAAGAAGGATAGAAAGTTGGAATGATGGAAAATGAATGGGAAAGATTTTTTATTCTTAGAGAGAAGGAATATATTTTCCCTCATTTATGTTTGGTATGATGCATGAAAAATTAAAAGAATGTAATTTTTTTTGTTTGGTATTGGATGAAAAGGAAAAATATTTATACCAAATTTAGCATTATACCCTCACTTCTAAGTGGTGAATTTTTTCGTAGTAATTAGGGCTGTGCAAAAAACTTGCAAATCCGACCACCCAAACTGTAACCATCCATTTCGAATGAAAATGAACAACTAAAAATGCTTCTTGTTCGGTTTCAGCACGAGCTCACTATTAATTTTTTTTTTTTTGGTCCTTTAACAAAATAAAAAAACAAAAGAGAGAATTACACTGAGACCTTTGAGGTTTATCACTTGATTACTCAGATCATTTGACATTTAAAATATTACACATAAATTTCTGAGGTTTATACGCGTGTAATACTTAAACTCTGTGAAGTTTGTCACCATATAATATTTAAATTCCTTAAATTTATAATATATTATAATAAAAAATAGAATATCAAATATTTTAAATTGTACAACAAAAATTTACGTTCTATTATATCATTTGTTGAAATAAAAATTTAATTATTATAATCCCATTGCAAACCGTACCCTTTTCTCTCTCCAGACTTCTTTCTCTGTCTCTGGAAAACCACAGCCCAGCACTAACCTTAGCAGCACTGTTTGCCCTCAACTTGTTGATTCGAATTTCATATATAAGAAGGAAGATATCAAGGCAATAGTTTGTAAAAGATGATGGTTGAGAAAGAAGACTTGGATTTGAGTTTGCGCTTGAGATTTCCAGAGAATCCGAATAGTTCACTATAGTTGAATCTTTTGCCCTCCTTGGTTTCATCATCTTTCCCATCTCCATCTCCTTCACCGTTCAATCTCTTCCACAAAACCTCTTGGAACGAGTCCTTCCCTTCCTCAGGTTTGTTTT
The DNA here is from genome assembly GCA_023539305.1 of Ilex asprella. Taxonomy (NCBI): domain Eukaryota; kingdom Viridiplantae; phylum Streptophyta; class Magnoliopsida; order Aquifoliales; family Aquifoliaceae; genus Ilex; species Ilex asprella. Next base: position 33,876,364 of record CM042189.1, read on the forward strand.
TGGTCTCTGCATGTATCTTCATTTTTCACTTCTGTTTCTTTGAAAAGTTTCAGATCCGAATTAGCTTCTTGCCAATTTTTCTATGATAAAAAGCAATTTTTTGAGCCCTTTTTCCTCTCTCTCTCTAAACGCAAACACAAAGATTTATATATAGAGTAATGCTATACTGAGACCAAATTTGAAGCCCAAATGACATTACAACATATTATTTGAAGTTTTTATTGGAATCTAAATGACATGACATCAAATAAAAAAAATCAACTCAGTTATCATATTTAGTCAGTGTAACATTATTTTTATATATAAAAAGTTCATGAACCTCCATTTACACAAAGTAATGCGTCATTAATGGCGACTTTGAGCTCTCTTTTTCCATCCGTCGATGGACTAAACTTTACCAAGGCAATTCAACTCTTTGAATCCTAAAAAACCCAAAAAATGTTACAGATTTTTTTTATAGTTGATCAGATCTGTGACAGAAACTCATACAATCATCCTTCAACTAATCCTAATTTAAAATCACACCAATAATCTCCTCTCACAAAACCCATCTCGTCTCTCTTTGTCTTCACAAAACCCACACACCCAGATGCAGAAAAAAAAAAGGTACTAGAACCCAGATCGTCGGAGAAGACGCTAGAAAGCAGCGATCTTCGTTACTTCGGAACCACAGAAACCCACAAAAGATCAACCGATCTTCATCTATGTGTGTGAGAGAGAGAGAGAAAGAGAAAGTTCTTACCCTGTTCCCGTGAAGTCTTTTGTGCGTGGGAAGAGAATGGGTTTTGTCTGGAAAAAAAAAAGGATAAAACAGTCAATTCATAAAAAACTCCATCTTCCCTTCATTTTTCAGTCCATTTTCTGCCCCAAAATGGGAGAAATATTTGGTGGACGCGAGGGAAGACATTTCCCTTCCATTTTTCATTCCCTCCCATTTTCCCTCTAAACCAAACAATGAAAAATGGAACCTTCTCTCCCACTTTTTTTCCTCAATTTTTCATCCTCCCTATTTTCCCTCCAACCAAACAGAGGTAAGTATAAATAACACTTTACATTTTTTCAAGGGATTGGGGATATTTTTCAACCAGCAAAAAACGTGCCTCGGTTAAGACCTCATTTGTTGCATCATTGCCCCTAAGTGCAAAGATAAGATCATTCAGAAACAAGTTAGCTTTTTTGGCATGGCTTGTGATTGGTAGGAACATGATTGCTGCATTGAAAGAATTCTTTAGATCTGGGAAATAACTTAAGGAACTCAATTCTATTGTGATTGCCCTAGCCCCTAAAAGTCCAAATCCTAAATCTATGGGGGATTTCAAACCCATCTCATGTTGTAACTTGTTGTATAAGCTCATCTCTAAAATTTTGGCAAACAGAGTGAAGGGTGCGCTACAGAGTATTGTTAACTTTAATCAAACGGTTTTTGTTCAAGAAAGGAAAATTACTGAAAATATTATGCTTACTCAGGAACTCCTAAGAGACTACCACATAAATAGTGGATCCCCCCGATGTGCTATTAAATTGGATATTATAAAAGCTTATGACACTTTGGATTGTAATTTTCTTTTGGATGCCTCGGAAGCTTTACAATTTCCAGAAACTGTGCGAAAATGAATAGAGGAATGTATAACTTCTCCTCGATTCTCTGTCAATATTAATGGGGAGATGGCAAGATTCTTTCCAAGCTTTAAGGGCCTTAGGCAGGGTGATCCCCTTTCACCTTACCTCTTTGTTCTGGCCATGGAAGTTTTTAATGCTATTATACTGCAACAAATTACCTCTAACCCGTCTTTTAGGTTTCATTGGAGGTGTTCAAAGATGGCTCTTACTCACCTACTGTTTGCCGATGATGTCTTACTTTTGAGTCATGGTGATGTTTAGTCTATAAGAGTTTTGAAAGCTACGATGGATCAGTTTCAAGCCCTTTCTGGGCTTAGAGCTAACCCCGCCAAAAGCAATGTATTCATGTCTGGTGTGTCTGACGAGGCAAAAGTTCAGATTACTAATATTCTTGGATTCCAAATAGGTGAGCTTCCTGTGAGATATTTGGGGATCCCCCTGGTGTCCAGGCAATATTGTGATGCTCTGATGAAAAATATGGTGTCAAGGGTGAAAAGTTGGACCAACAGGTTTCTATCTTTTGTTGGTAGGTTTCAACTGATTACTTATGTGCTCAATAGCACCCATAATTTATGGTTAGCCCATATTTTTATTCCCCAACAAGTTCTTGATAAATTGGAACGAATGCTTAGATCATTCATTTGGAAGAGGACTGAACTCAAGCCCACTGGAGCTAAAGTGGCCTGGGAAGACATTTGTAGACCCAAGAAAGAAGGGGGATTGGGGGTTAGAAGACTTACGGAGATGAATTGTGTAATGATGATGAGATATTTGTGGATCTTATTTACTGACAAAGAAAGCCCCTGGGCGAAATGGATCCATTCTTACCACTTAAGAGGCAAAAATATCTGGAAAGTTAAACCACCTCACTCTTGCTCCTGGAATTGGCTGAACCTCTTGAAATTGAGACCATTAATTAGACTTCTAGTGCAACATGTGATTGGCAATAAAGAGAGTACTAACCTTTGGTTGAATAATTGACACCCTCATGGTCCTCTTTTACTTAAATGGAATGATAGTATTAATGATCAGGCTGGGTTACCTAAGGATGCTAAAGTGGATGCAATCGTTGGCAACAATAGGTGGTCATGGCCTTTCACAGATACACCTAATCTCTTGGAGATTTCAAATCATATGTCTACATATATTCCTCTATCAAATAAGGTAAACCAAGTGAAGTGGACTATAGCAACAAATGGGCAATTTTCTTCTGTCTTTGCTTGGAATTTTTTGAGGTCCCCTGGGCAGGAGGTTTCTTGGCACCATTTGTTGTGGTATGGATATTACATTCCCAGGATGAGCTTCTTTCTATGGCTAGAAATCAAGGAAAGGCTAAGCACTAAAGATAGAATGCAAAAATTTGCACCAGATGTGGATATGACATGTATCCTCTGTAGGCATGACATGGAGTCTCATTCTCACCTTTTTTTTAGATGTCAGTTCTCACAAGCTATTTGGTCTTCTCTGATGCAACTGTGTGGTGAACAAGGTGTACCAAACTCTTGGCAAAATCTTACAAACCAGTTTATAGATGGGAGAAGTCCCGCGAAGTGTATCATGCAAATCATCAGAGATAGGTTAGTCACATTCAAATTCAAGAGCTCCCCCCAAAACTTGTCACTCCTTCAAGCGTGGCAGCTTTGATGCATCATGGTTTCTCGATTTGGGATTCTTGGCGTTTTCAGCTGAACTTTAGCTGATTCTCATGTCTTTCTTTGCACCATTCAACTGGTCTGTGGTATGCTATGGTATGTTTTTTTTGGGGTTACATTGAGGTGAAGGATGCACGCTTGCTGGCTGATGTTTGTGAGCTGATGGCTGAACTGCACTGTTCACGTGACTGTTCACGTGAACAGTTTGGTTGTTGATCAACTGGTTTTAAATGGTTTTCCAGTTGGTTTTTTCTTTCTGGTTTTCAGCTGGTTTCAGTTGGGATTCATGCTTTTTGCACCATTTAGTTGGCCCATTCTGCTATCTATTTGGGCTCACTTTGCCAGTGAGTTTGTTGCCTTCTCTGTATTTTTCTGTTTTTTGTTAGCGCAGACCCAGGTTCATATAAGCCTTTGTGCTCTCTTTGTCTCCTTGTGAGTCTTGACTCTCTGTAAGTACCAGCCCAATGCTAGCACTTCCTTTAGAGTTCCAAATTCTTGGATTTGTTGTTAATCATTTGGTTATACTCTTGTAATGGGTGGATGTACTCTGTCATGTTTGCATCACCTTTGTAATGTTCTTGTATCGTTTCTTTTCTTTATGAATATAATTTACTTTTTGTAAGTTAGCTTTTTTCCTCTCAAATGTACAAGCTAGGATAGATTCGTTTTGTAGTTTAGTAACTTGCAAAACGAATCAGGTGTATGTTTACTTATCCACATATGAAGAGACTTTTTCTAAATTCGAGCTTGTGACGCTTAAATGATAATAAAACCACCTTTTCGCTACTTCAACACCCTTCTTTTACTGGCTAAAATTAATACATTGTGTAAATTAGTTATTGGCAGCAATAATATATATACAAATTTTCCGAATTAGTTGACACACCTGTGTTTTTAGTATTTATTGATTCATATTATTGTATAAACAAATAAGGTTTTCCCCAAATCCATTCTCCCTCAAAACTTAATTCCTCAACCCAGTCACTTTTAAACTCAATTCCCAAACCCAGTCTTTTTTTAAAAACGTCATTTAAAATGACGTCTTCACCCTTAAAAACGTCATTTTGGAATGACAATTTGAAGTTGAATTTTTTTTTCTGAAAACGTCATTACAAATGACGTTTTTAAAGTTGTCATTTATAATGACGTTTTTT
>CM042189.1:33920789-33950239 GCA_023539305.1 Ilex asprella
TCACAAGTTTTGGCTTATGGAAACTGATGACTATGGCTCTAATAATGGGCTTCCACCAATTATCCAAAAGAGAATCTTTTTTGGGCGAGAAATTGGGGCTGCTGATAGGAAGCTCTTGCCGACCTATCAGTTAAAAAGTCGCACTTATCTTGGTCCTACAGCTATGGATGCTGAAATTGCTTTTCTGATGGCCAATCAAGCACAGGCCACCCCAGGGAAACTTGTCTATGACCCCTTCGTTGGCACCGGCAGCATTCTGATCTCTGCAGCTCATTTTGGAGCAATAACAATGGTTTGTGATATTTTCTCTTTGTTGAAGCTCTGAAGTGATACCCAATTGATACTTTTCTTTAGAAATGTTTGTAAGATTTATGTGATTCCTTGAATGGAGATAGCCTTCTTTCTTTATCTACTAATGCAAATTGTTCAGGGTGCAGATATTGACATTCGGGTAGTACGTGATGGTCGTGGCCCTGATTGTAATGTTTGGAGCAATTTCAAGCAGGTCAATTTATCATTTGGCCTTTTTTTTGTTCTGTTCTGTAATATTGTTTCCATGAAATTGCATCTGAGATTTCATTTTGTTATTGCTTGTAAATGTTGAATCTCTCACTGACTAATGAATGGGAATGTCATGTTTGTCCGTTTGCTTTGCTCCATGAAACAATTCTTATCTGTAAATGCTGTTTGCAGTATGGACTACCCATGCCGATTTCATTTTATTATTGCTTGTAAATGTTGATTCTGTCACTGAATAATGAATGGGAATATCATGTTTGTCCGTTTGCTTTGCTCCATGAAACAATTCTTATCTGTAAATGCTGTTTGCAGTATGGACTACCCATGCCAATTTCTCTGTTAAGGGCAGACAATAATCTTCCTCCTTGGCGTTCTGGGTTAAAAGAGGTAATTTCTTGTTTGCCATGTTGGTACTTGTCCCAGATTTGTTGTTTCTTCTTCTTTCTTTCTTTCTTTCACTTTTCTTTAGTATATTGTGTTCGAGCAGAAATTCTCGTACCTTTAATCTCCTTGCTTGTTATTGGTCTTATGTTTAATTTAGTTACTCTATAAACATTTTGTTCTGTGTTATTTATGTTTCTGACTGCAGTATCACCAAACCATACAAAACCTTGCCTCAATTTTTCGGGTTGTCTATATGCATCCTTTCCATCAATCCGCTTTGTCAACAAGGGCCACATGTTTGGTTAAATCACAAAGCTATGTTTCTTATTCACTATCTAATTCCATCTCATTAGTGATGATCATGTCACTCTTTGTCTCTTCTCGGTGGTCCATCTATTGTTTTTGTCCAAACCATCTTGACAAGTTATCTTTCTGTGTACTTTCAATTGGTTCTGCTTCGACCATCTTATGAATGTTTAATTGCTAATTGAAAATTATCCTGTCTTATTACATATCCATCTTAATCACCTATACTGATTGTACAAACATGTAGTTTCTTAGTTGTCCGAAGTTCTATCCATAAAACATAGTTTTGCTTAATAGCTAATTTGATTTCAGTTTCACTATTGGTTGTTGACCTATATAGTTGTGACTCATGTGATACCCAATCTTCTCCTCATTATTTTTCTAAGTACTTGAGCACGGATAGCATAACTGTTTACTCTTTGGTATATGTTGGTTTTCTATCTTCATTGACAATCCATTTTAATTTCTGATTGTGTAGTAAATAAAAGCAGTGCCTCCTCTTCTTCTTCCTTCTTTTTGATGCTATTCTAAGTGAACAAAATTAACCAAATACTTGAAGTTACATAATAATTTTGACGTTCCTATCGATGTGCACGGACATGAATTAAATATGCATTTGCATATAACATTGTGATTCCTTCCTTTGTTTTCTATTATTTATACTATGAATAGTTTTCAGCTAAAGCCAAAATTACCCGCACACCTTATTATGTTAATTAAAAAATTTGGTTCTAATTGCGCGCCTATTATTTTCACCCCGATTTGTTGACAAGTTTTTTTTTTCCTGAATGGGTGCTATTTAATTTTGTAGCTTTGTACAAAGATTTTGGCTTCATTTGATTAGGGTTTTAGATTATTTTCCTTCCATGTTCAACTAGTATGTTCGTTTTTTCTTCCTTTTACCTTTTTAATCTATTTGTATTGTTGATACAATTTTTTTTTAAATTGTTATTTTGCACCTGGCTCCGATTTGTTTTCAATATTTTAACTGTTTCTTCCAGATGTTTGATGCCATAATCTGTGATCCTCCTTATGGGGTTCGTGCTGGGGGACGTAAATCTGGTGGGCGGAAACTGTTGAAAGGAGTTGTGGGTCCTTATACAATTCCTGATGACAAGAGGACAGACCACATACCATCAACTGCTGCTTACAGTTTAGCCGAGTGTGTGCATGATTTGCTTGACCTTGCTGCTAGGATGCTCGTAATGGGTGGCCGACTGGTGTACTTTTATCCCGTACTAAGAGAACAAGATTCAATTGATACCAATTTCCCCGAGCACCCATGTTTCAAACTGGTTGCTGCCTGTGAACAGATCCTAAGTTTTCGGTACAGCAGGGTATTACTAACCATGGTGAAGATCGCACCATACAGCGATGAAATTGCCGAGGCTGCTAGGATACAACATTTGGAATTCAAGGAGAACCATTTAAAGTGGTTAGAAGATGGCAATCTTCATTCTGGAGTTTTCAGTCCTGCTGATCTGCTCAATGGGACAGGTGATACTAAATTAAGTAAAGAATCGAAACCGAAATATAGAGGAAAATATGTTTAGGTTTAACAGTCAACAACATTTTTTCTTCAGCTGTTTAGATTGAGCTGCTTATCATATGCCTCGGCATGTATCTTCATTAGGGCACTTCCTTTGTGTTGTTGCTACTAGGGCGGTTAATTAAGTCGAGCTTGAACACTATTTTAGGCTTGTTTATGTGTAAATTAGACTCGACAAAGGCTCGATTAACATCCCTAGTTGTTAGGGAATTCTAAAGGACTTATGTATCTTAGATGTGATGAAGAATAGTAAGTTTGTGTTTTGCTTCTTGTCTGAGAATTGTGACATCTCTATCTTTGTCTGAGAACTTAGAGAAAGTCTACAATTTTTTATGGTAAATTATACCATTGAAAGGAGAAATTACAATTGTTTACATGATCGATCATGAACTTTCGATGTTGACCTTACAAAAATTATAATTTTTGATACCGTATTGTCGGTAGTAAAATTATAATTTTATTTTTTATGTATTAAAATTTGAGTCAATTTGAACTCTATCTGAGTTGTTAGTGCTGATTAAAATTCATATTTTTTTACTTATTTAAATTCATGTCAATTAAAATTCAATTTATTAAATTTGAGTCAATTATTTTTTTTATGTATTAAAATTTGGGTTGATTAAAATTCAATGCGAGTTGATTAAAATTTGATTTGAGTCGATTAAAAATAATTTTCAATTGGATCAAATAAAATTTTAATAAAAATATAATTTTTAATCGATTCAAATTTTAATATGTAAAAAAATAAATTTTAATTAGCTTGAATCGAATTTTAATCAGTCCGAATTTTAATCAGTAAAAAATAATTTAGAAAATAGATGGGGTCTTATTGAAGATATGTTTATCTAGAGAGGGTGTAGATGAAATTTTTCCTCAAATATATGATAGGTAATTTAGTAAAATTGTATTTTAGTTAGTATTTTTAATCTGACATGGGTGTTAGTAATGATTCATAAAATAGAATGGGTGTTTTTGAAGATATAATAAACTAGAAGGGGTGTAGTTGAAATTTTCCTAAAACTTTCGTTTGCATAATTGCAATCTCTCTCTGTCTCTCTCTCTCTCTCACTCTCATGTTCTACAGACGCACGTGCTGCACTTAAACGTAAACCTCTCTCTCCACCCAAGTTATCTTTCTTCTCTGCACTCTCCTATCTCCTCTTTCCTCTCTGTTCTCTCCTTTTTCGAATCCAAGCAAGCCCAAGCAATTTACCCAATCATCGCAAGGAAGCATGAATTAATCTGAAGTGCAAATATGTGAAAGAGGGACTGTGCAAATGCAGATATAGAGGGTATGTGTACGGAAGAGTTTCACGGGTATTTTTCTTTCACCTTCATCATCCTAATCTACTCTGGGATTTTTTGATTATAAAGGAAAAGCATAAAACCCTCTTTGTATATATCCATATGTGAGCATGTATGCATAGTTTCAATTTCGAAAATCAGCAACCAATCCTGAAAGAAACGACCCATATCAGCTCTGATGTTGTTACGTTTAAGCTCTCTCTCTCCCTCCCTCTCTAAAACCTCACCCGTCTTCTCTCTCTTCACCAAAAACCAATTTCGGTTTCTCTACCGCAAAACCCATTTTCACACTCATCTCTTCCACTATTGCATTTCTTTCGAACCCATTAATGCCAGAACTCGATTCATTAATATTATAGCCACGACCCAAAAATCTCATCTCTGTACTGCATCGGCTCTTCTCGATAAACCCTCATCTTCTCCGACTCCGATGTCCAACAAATCCAAGAAAAAAGCGCGTCGTGAGGCCCCAGAAAGCGTGCTTAAGCACAAGCTTGACATGTGCTCAAAAAAGGGCGATCTAGCCGAAGCTCTTAGACTCTACGACGATGCTAGAAGGAATAATATCCCTCTTAGCGTCAACCATTATAATGTTTTGCTCTATTTATGCTCTTCTGGAAGTAATGGCGAGGATAAAGAACCCAAGGATTTATTCAATTTAGGTTTGGAGAGGGGTTTTGAAATACTTAAGCAAATGGGTATGGAAAAAGTTACGCCAAATGAGGCCACATTTACTAGCGCAGCTAGATTGGCTGCTGCTAAGGAAGACCCAGAAATGGCTTTTGATTTGGTGAAGCAAATGAAGAGTAGTGGAATTCCACCGAAATTGAGGTCCTATGGACCGGCATTGTTTGGGTTTTGCAAGAAGGGATTGGCCGATAAGGCATATGAAGTCGATGCACACATGGCTGAATCTGGGGTTCCGGCTGATGAGCCGGGGCTTTCGGCTCTTTTGAAGCTTAGTTCCGAGGCCAAAAGAGTGGATAGAGTTTATGAAATGATGCATAGGTTGAGAGCTACTGTGAGGCAGGTTTCAGAAGAGACTGCTTGTGTTGTGGAGGATTGGTTTAGGTCGGAGAGCGCCACTGATGTTGGGATGGAGGATTGGGATTTGGAGAAGGTGAGAGGAGGGGTTGTGAAGGGAGGAGGTGGGTGGCATGGGCAAGGGTGGTTGGGGATTGGAAAATGGAGAGTGGTGAGGACTCAGATGGATGAGACTGGCATGTGCCGTTCGTGCCATGAGAAGCTTGTTTGTATTGACCTTGATCCTAGGGAGACGGAGAACTTTGCTAGTTCTTTGACCACATTGGCTTGCCAAAGAGAGGCTAAGGCCGATTTTATGCACTTTCAGGTATGATGCTAACTTCTGGTTATGTACTTAATCTCTGATGAGCTACTATGGACCTTCCTTATGGATACAAACAAATAGAAAGTATGCCGTGGGATTCACTTGATTTATGATGATCTAGCCAGGTCATTTATGACTTTCAGTTAATGTTTGGCACAATTTATAATGTGTAAAGTAGTATGGCAAAAGAAATCTCATCTTGGTTTCTCATGTAAAATTTCCAAATTCTTGCAATTTGTCTTTGTATATTGGCTGTTTACTAAGGATGAATTCACCAAAAACTATAAAGTTATGATTTTCCGGTAGTGGAGGGATTATTGGAAGCCTGCATGATTACATCTGTTTGGTACTTATTATCCTGTACCATTGGGAATTAGACATTTGTCTAGAAAAATTCATTTTCATGTTGATGTGTTGTCGTCGCAATGTACCTCATGTGAACTATGATGGTGCTGCAATTTCAGCAAAAAAAATTGAGAAAATGCAGTGTGACATTAATATGTATACTAAAGAAAAGAAATGGTGACCTGTTCGATGCAAAAATGTTCTTTTAATCATTATCCTTCTAGATTAGATCCCACATGGATGAAAAAGGGTAACAGAAAAAAAGAAGAAGAAGAAGAAGAAGAAGAAGAAGAAGAAGATGAAGAAGGAAGGCATAGGCTACAATTTGTAAAATTGAGCTAAAAATGTTGCACAGATATAAACATAAAACATGATGATGACACATTGGGCACTATGACATGACAAGCTTTGGGAGAACAAGACAACGGATTAATGTGTAAAAGTTTAAAACTCGTAATGGACTCAACTCATGGTGTCATCTAGTTAAACAATAAACATAAAACATATGTAGAGAAATGCAAAAGCTAAGTTCAGACGAGTTGTCCTTCTGTGAGTCTAAGCAATGAGGGGTCTGATGACAGCATATGCTTATATGCTACTTTGTTTACAAGGGTGATGGAAACTTAGGTGGTTGTCTCCTTTGAATTTACATTTGGATGTCTAGGTGACCACAGTAGCACTCCTTATACTCCCACTCCTCATTATCATGCTTCATCTTTATCATCTTTGTAAAGAAAATGATTGTAGTCTATGAGGTTACCATTATGAACACTTAATATTATGTGAAATTTATTTTCTTTGTTGAATGGAAGTCACAAATACTGGTAATGATGTGTTGGTTGTCATAGTCGATTTCCAATATATGCTATCTTTGTATGCTTCAGGCAATTAGTGCATAAAAAGATTCTGAGACTAATATAGAAGGTGCACTTATCAGGAGTGGCTTCAGCGGCATGGTCCATTTGATGCAGTAGTAGATGGTGCCAATGTGGGCCTTATTAATCAATACAATTTCAGCTTTTTCCAGGTAAGCTGTACTTAGCTTGTCTACTTTTTTTCGTGTTTGAATATTGGACAATAAATTGTCGAATAGTGAGAATAGGCTTAATGAAGAATATCTAAGCTTTTTGAGACCTACTTCTGCAATATTAAGTATGTAACATGCGGTTCCAAATGATTCCTTTTTGTTGTAGCTCAATTCCGTTGTGAACCAGTTACGTCAAATGAGTCCATCAAAGAGGTTACCACTTGTTGTTTTGCATAAAAGCCGTGTAACTGGTGGTCCTGCTCAGAAGCTTAATAACAAGAGGTTATTAGAGAGTTGGAAAAAGGCTGGTGCTCTTTATGCCACTCCTCCCGGTTCTAATGATGATTGGTAAGATCTCTTTTCTCCTGAGAGATGAGTTTACCCTATTTGTCCCATTGCCATTCCTTTAGATAATTTATGAAGTTTGATTCTAGTTAGGCTTTGTTTAGCAGATCATTGTTACAGCTGAAAGGAATGTCCGAAGTTCTTCTAGATATTTCTTTTTGTTTCATTTTGAAGGTTGCATTCCTTGTATTGTTTGATATCCAATTGCAACTACTGCATACCATTGCCCAATTAGATGGATATATTTTTGTGTGTAGTTTTTGGTAGATATTGGTCTGATTTTGACACATGCAATATAAAAAGTGATTGTCTGACCGAGTGTTCCAAGATAGCAGTACCTGTCTTCCATGCTTGAGTTGAGCTTTGGGTAATGACATCAATAGCTATGGATCCTTACCTAGGAAATTGATATGCAGCGTTGAACATCATTGTAACTTGGAGGAGTTTCCAAATTATTGTTTACTTTCCTGTCAATTTCCTTACTTGCATATGACCTTGTTTTGAGGTTGAAAACGTGTCCACTGTTGGCTGATTTATAGATTTTATTAGGCAGTTTGGGGATGCAGAAAATTTACCATGTCATTATGGCCAAGTAGACTGACAATTGTGGGGGAAATGTACCAAACTGCCAACAATGATCACATCCACTGGCTTGCAGCATAGGCTATACCACATTGGCTCCAGTGGTGAGGGGCGGAGACAAGAATTCAGTTATGGGTGGGCAACTTAACTAGAAGCTTGAATTAATTTTTCTTAATTGATAAAGTTAATATAATATGTATAGGTATATTAATTTACATTCGTCTTTACCGTAGAACAATAAGGACCAATTGTCGGCCAATTGCAAACAATTTCATGTTCAAATTAAGAATAAATCCAAAAAATCCATAATTGCAGAAAGCTTTAACACAATAAAAAATATTAAACACGCAGTTACAGATCAATCACGGTTCCATATTAGAAGAACAAGGGGAAAATCATAGGAATAAAGGCTAAGAGTTATTGAATGAAGAAATCTTTAGTTGTTTTTTCTTCTCTCTCTCTCTTTAGTTCTAACTCTCTCAATCTCCCTTTGGATTTCATCAAGTGAAAATAATCTCATCATATTAAATTTTTTGTCTTTTATTTTATGACCCTATGTTTTATGTACTTACAAAATGATTATATTTTGTTACACAATAATCTTAATTTATATTCAATAACAATATGTCCTGTAATTTTATTTTTTTTAATTTCACAAAATAACCTCCAAACTGTCCAATAAAATTGAACTTGTCAGTAATGTGTACATAGCCATTCAAGAATGAGGCTATAAGAAAGATATAGGATATATTATATATGTGCAATTTTTAAAAAATTGGAGGTTGGGCCAGGGGTCCTCTTCGCTCAATGTGGCTCCACTCTTGCTAGCGGGGTCTATTTCCCCATTAAAACATGGAATACAACACAAAGGCCTATACTTAAGGTTGGAGTTTTGTAATTTGACAAAATAATGGATGTTCTAATCACGTCTGATTATGTGCATTGACTTTTCAACTGCCTCATGTTTCTGTTGTGTATTCTTCATCCTTCAAATAAGTTTTTCCAATCATGTCTGAAATAAGTTTTTCAAATAAGTTATGTAATAATTCTCCTCAATCCCATATCACGATCTTAACTTTGTGACTAAAACCTCACTCAGACAATCATAAAAATTCTTTATCTCGTAGAAAAGCCATAATCAATTAAAAATTTAATCTTACTTACAATTTGAGAATTTCCACTGATTTTGTTTACTTATTGGAATTAAATGTTGTGACTTGTGATGGTATATAATCAGAAATTGAATTTCTGTAGATGTTTAATTATATATTACTATTCATACCGAAAATTGAAATGAGCCCACTGTGACGAAAAATCAGTCCAATGCCTGTGACTTGCAGGATGTCCTATGTGGGGAAATCAAAGTTATATACCCCTCCACCAACTTTCTAAGGCTTTAGACTCAATTAAATGCAAAAGTGATTGTTATAACAGTAGATACAGTGAAATTTTTGTTTTCCTTTGTAAAATTGCCTTTGCTGTTGCATTTGGGACTCATTAGACATTTCTGAAAATCCTGAAGTGCCACACCAGTTCTAATACTCGGAAGGTTTGGTACTTATGTACCTGATTAGTGTTAACTAGCAATTACACACTCAAATGGACTGAGCTTGGAGTAATTGAATTAATTTTTAGCCACTAACTATTGAGTGTACTTGGTTTAACTTCATCAAATTGGGCGCTGGCATGGTTGGGATTTGAGGCCAAAGAAAAAACAGGTCTTATCTGGTTTTGGCACTTGAAATCTTTGAGGAAAAAGTAGCATCTTCGGTTTCAGTTGAAAAGCAGGAGGTTCATCCTTGTATCTCTAGATTCTAGTTGACATTTTAAACTCGAAAACAGAGCAGATAAACTGTCCTTTTTGACTTAAAAGTACCCAGCAGAGGTATAGGGTGGTACAATATATAATTGCCAAGGACTGTAAGATGGTGCTCTATTTTGTGGTTATGAGAGCTTTGTTGTTTCACTTCAGGAGACGGTCTTAAAATGGATCTGGTCCAGAATTCTTAACAAAACTAAGCTGGAGCTAATCAAGAACAGTAGGAAGAGGAGTTAGCTAGAAATCTACATAGTTAAACTTTCCTCCTATTTATAGTTACCTGATTATGTCTTTCAAGGTTCACTTGTGGCCTACCATGTTTGCATGTTATTTCCAGGTACTGGTTATATGCAGCTGTTAGTTGCAAGTGCTTGCTGGTGACAAATGATGAGATGCGGGATCATTTGTTTGAACTTCTGGGGACTAATTTTTTCCCAAGATGGAAAGAAAAGCATCAGGTATTGTGTTGTTATTAAAGATTGTTGCTGTACCAGAGTTCTTTGGTGTTAAGTTCAACTTTTTCATTGTAGTCAAATCACTTGATAAAAATGATATCTGTTACTACCTTTTATCACCGTTTCGCTAAAAAAGTGGATACATTTGATTTGTTTGTTGTTTTGGAAGGATAATTAACAAACGTTGAACTAACATTTAAGATCGTGCCAGTAAGTGGTGATCCAGAATGGTAAAAAAAAAACTGGTGATAGATAAGACTGCTCATCACGTAGATGTTTGCCACTTGCCACAGTGGAGGCAAACTTAATTCTGTAACATCTTTTGGGGTTTGTTAAGCATCTTGTTGAATTTAAATAGGCACATTCTTTTTTCACATAGCATTTCAATGTAAAGGTCTACCACTTTGAATGGAACCATCAAAGAGACCGGGGACCCACCCTCCTTTTCATGTGTAACCATTATAGTTTTTCCTAAAATGATGAACTCTCTATTTTCAATAGTCATGGCAAAACCTCTGTGAAGTTGCATAGATTAAATTCATATTATAGTGCTTTAATCATCTCTAGTTATGCATCCTAGCTGAGTTAGCTTTTATTGTCAAAAGAGGACATAAAAAAATTGTAATTTTTGATGTTCAAGTCTCTTAACCGGGGGCAGGGTCCATAAATTGGCGACCGCCATTGCATGTGATATAAATTGATCATCTCCAAAAGAAGTCACCATCAGGGTAGGTTTGTGGTAGTAGAGGCAGCACATAGGCTTGTGGGTATAATCTGCATAAATACTTATGTGTTTTAGTGTTGATGAGGAAAGAGCAAGATATTGATATAATGAAATGTCAAGAGAGTTATATTTGATGGGGTAGCGCTGAACTCTCTATATGATGAGATGCTTAGACCTAAAGACTGGGATATTCCCGCATTGGAACAACAGAGCCTCTTAAAATACCATCAGGATTTGTCTAGATATGAAGGAAATAAAGATCTTTCAAGGGGATGACAATTTGATCGGAGGTTTCCTGATCATAAATCTTCTTGAAACCAGACTTCTAATCCATCTCCATCCATGAAACTTATTGGCATGAGGAAGCCATGGTTTTTTGATTTATTACAACCATATTTTTGACTACTATATGCTTCATGGGGCTTCATTTTGTTAGAGTATTACTTTCCTATTATGTTATTTTCCTATCATGTTACTTTCTTATGTTACTTTCCTATTATTCTACTTTCTTGTAATTGTCTTCAATATCAATCGAATATAAATAGGTAGGGTGGTGGCAACACACACCCTACACACAATATTGTTTCACACTTTCTTTCTTCCTCTCTTCTTCTTTTCTTTCTTTTCTTTAACCCTAACATACAATTATTCAAATTTCAACTCATTCTTTAAGAAATCTTGTCATATACTTACTCATAACAGGCTTTTTTTATTTATTTTTTGGTGAAAACACTTTGGAATGTCATTCAACTTATGCTGATGTTTGCCACAGAAACCATGGGCAATACGGAAATGGGGCCATGGGTATTACTGTTCATAGACTGCTATCAGGAAATGGTGATTGGTCATTGTTGTCTTACAGTTGTTGTTTGGCAGGTTCGGTTGACGGTCTCAACGGGGGGACTGAATTTCCACATGCCTCCGCCATATTCAATTGTTATTCAAGTGAGTTGATCTGCCAATATCTATAAATCTTGCCAATTATTTGAAGTCACACGAATGCGTTATGAGTGTGGAATTGTGAATGCAGGAGTCAGAAAAAGGTTGTTGGCATGTACCAACCGTCACAGGAGACGACCTTGAGACCCCAAGGCAATGGGTGTGTGCCACCAGGACCAGGGACTCAGCATCAGACTCTCTTTAAACCGGACAATCATCCATTTTGAAAAGCACACAAGACAGAGGGATTGTAGTCTAGCATTGAGGAATCTGTGTTACGAAGATATTCTTGGTAATTTACCCAAAAATAAAAAGATATCCTTGGTAAAAAGGTCGTAGAAAAATGAGTTGGTTTGTTCCCAAGGAGCTGCTATTTTTCCAATCTCCAACCCCAACACCCCGGGGCGGCGGGCCGTCCCGTGCGTGCACTGGCAGACCCATCCTGGGGAAAGTGTTGAACGAGCTTACTTGGTGTTTCATGGGGGGTTGGAAAAATAGTGAAAGTGTATGCTTCAAATTAGTTTACTGGTAAAAAGTTGACAATTGAATCAGAGATATTTGGTGTAGTTCTAAATGTTAGCTTTTGATGGACTGTCATGGCTGGAGTTACAAAGAATTGATTTGAATTGTTGTTTAAGATAAAAAAGTGTACTTGTTTTTGATTTCATAATTGGTCGGCTGTGGGCTTGTCACAAGGTACTCTTCTTCCTTTTGTTTAAAAGGCTGTACCTCCTCTCTTGAATAACCTGGATGATTTATGTGGATGACCTCTCTTTCTTTGATAAGGAGCGAAGAAGTTAGTTGAGGTGTGCATAAATTACTCTGACATGTATGATCGTAATAATAATAATAAAAAAAGAATGTCTTGGTGGAAGATATTACTTTTCTTAAAACTTAACTTTGTTACTTGCTACAATAATTTTTTTGTCTATCCAATTTATTAATCGATAACCATTTGTTTTAGTATAAAAATATCATTTTCTTTTCCTCAAAGGAGGGATGGGTTGATTGAGAATGAGGGAGATTAGGTTCGAGGCCTTAAACTTTATGATTAGTTTCAATTAACTATCTATGTCAAAATTCAATGGTTATTATGATGAGAAGTATCACGTGAGTATTATGTTACATACATAATTTTGATCAAATTTACACAAAAATGAGTTAAATTAGGTTTAATTTCTAGATTTTAATAGCATTTGGGAGGTTGGTAGTCCGGCGTGAATTATTTTTCTTTCACCGGGGAAAGGATCAGCTTGTATAAATTGACCCGAATAGCCGCCCTCGTTTCGTTAGAAGCTCAACTGGCCGGAAATTCTCCTTAGTCGACATCGTTTCATTAGTGGCTTTTTTCTTTTGTGAGCTTTGTTTTTGTGTGTCGTCCTCCTCTACGTCCTTCCCTCTCTCACTCTGTCTTCTCTTCGCTTCAACGTCCGCATCTCTCTCTCTCTCTCTCTCTTACACACACACACACTCACACAGTCTCTGTCAGACCCAAGAGCTTCAACTTCGACAGAAAGAAACTGCGATTCAAACGCTGAAGACTATTTTGTGGTAAATCTTATTACATTTGAAAAATGCTATATTACTTTACTTCCATCATTCATTGCTCATCCTCACATGTTAAATTTTTAGCGTAATTTGACAGTTGTTTGAAGGGAAATATTTGCAACTGATTGCATGCCCACCAACTGTTTGATCGAAGTCCTGAATTCTGCATGTTGGTATATGATCTTGTTGATCCGACCCAACTCAACATGATTTGAACTGAATCAAAAATCCATTTGGGAGTCTTATGTTTTTGAGGATTGAGATGGTACTGGTTTTCTTTATGTATGTATCGTTGATTTGTTAGTTTCTTCTTAATTTTTTTTTTCCGAGTGTGATTCGCTTAGTCTAAAGGCCAATAGCTGGCAATAAGAGTAGGATATAGTTATGGGCCTTTCTGGTATGCAAGACACCAAAAGATGATGTGACTTAAACTTCGCATTTTTCATATTAAGAAATAATATAACTCTCTTAGTAAAATCATAGGCACAAGTAGTAGTAGCAGTAGCAGTAGTAGCAGTAGTAGTAGTAGGAGGAGGAGGAGGAGAGTGATTTGCACTCGGTGCTTTTTCGTAATTGCTTAATTTTATTCATTTATTAATTATAAAATAATATGAAACCAAGTTATGCCTAGCACTTACATATTTCATATTATAATGTCCAAAATTGGAATTGTCTAGCCACCAAAGCAGTAGGAGCTTGACAATGAGCACAAAGGCACTGCTGTGATATTTAAATGAGCTCTTTGATGATGATGAACATCTTTTTTGTGATATTTACCTTTGTGCATTACTCAATTATGTTTGGAATATAGGCTCCAATCTCCTTGCCTTTCCTGTTTCTAAGTCCTGTATCTCTTTGACTTGGATGTGTAGCTAATTGCAAAAGCATTGTCGTTTTAGAAGAATGTTGATGTTCTATGGAACAGAAGGAAAGGTTGGAATGAGCATATGATGGTAATTCTTTGCTGGCATCAAACAAAGAGATAATTGCATCTCCACAAATTTGTCTACATTTAGGAGACATTTTTTTATAACTTCAAGGGCAGGCAGGGTGCCTGGTTTGTGACATCTGTTGTAATCTTTCAAATGGATGAATTGTTGAAGAGTCATATGTTTGCAGCCCATGCAATTGCTGCTGCAGGATCTATCACATTAGGCACTGTTCTCACTTATCCTCTGGATACTATCAAGGTCCTTCTACAGGTTTGAACGTCTGATGCCACTCTGCATGGATGCATGTGAACCAATGAATTTTTCATTGATTTGAGAGCTGCTTGTTTGGGGGAACAACTTGTTTTTAATGCTCATGCTGGTGTATTGTGGTGGATTGAAGAACAGGTCGGGTCAGGGCCCAGTAAACAATTGACTACAGCTCAAGTTCTTGACAGAGTTCGAACTTTATCAGGAAATTCAGGTGAATCATTTATTTATTGATTTTCTTGAATTCTCATCTGTACAACCAACAAGTCTAGTAAATTTCATTTCTTATTAGCTTATTATCAGTGTTCGTTTTTATCTCACAGATAGTAAAGGGCAGTAATTCTACCTTCCTAAAATTGCAGATGCAACATTCTCCTTGGGCAACTTTTGATGTTTTACTTTCTGCAAAATAAACTTTTGATGTCTTAACTCAGAAGGTCTATTTGTATGTTTGTTATATATTTTTATTGGAAAAAAGTATGCATCTACTGAAAAATAAAAAGGATTTAACTTGAATGATGTACTAGATAGATAAGTCTAACATTTTGTTTGTTCTCAGCATCTTCTAATTGTCGGGTATTTATATTTTCTTGAGCTGTGGCTGTATGTTCATTGATTTTTGATATTCAAAACTTGAAGCAGCTGAAAATTGCAGGAAGGGCATTTTTTTTAGATTATGTAACATCCGTATAATTCTTCATTCGATTGTAAATGGTTCAAATGCGACATTGCTTGATACTTACTAGACTAAGTGAAGATGCCTGATGTTCGGATGGCATACAAAATGGATCTTGACTGATTCTAATCACTATCCATATTCTAGGTTTTCAGATAAAAGGTATGAAATGAAAGGTCAATAGATGATTTTAGAGATCCATCTTGATAAAGTCTGGCAGTTCGTGATATCTATATTATTTTGCTTAATAGGGGATGCCGATGTGCTTCTTGAATTTGCATAGATTTGTTCAATCCAGCGATAGATATCAAATCTAGAAAAAAATCAATATGAATTGTTCTACTTAAGATCATGGAATATGAGTGGAAATGCAAAAAGGAGTTAAACCAGTAACGTAATAAGCTTTTAAGGATTCACGAGGTGTTATTGCTGGAGCAGTGCTTTGCCATACCTTCCTTTAATCATGCATTTGACATACTTATACTATCCTGCATTCTCTCTCTTTCTGTATTCCATTTGTTTAACAGATTATAAACACAGATACCGCTGGTTAAGCTAATTTGGATTCTTAATCCTAAATATGCCCAGTTGAATATCTTTTATCCCATGGACATTGTAGGTTTGTTCAACGGTCTTGGGTGGTGTACACTTGGAAGAATCTCATGTGTGGGAACTCGCTTTGGCATTTACGAAATACTTACAGCTTTCTGCAAAGGTATATTCTTCATTTTGATGCATTTGGCCATTTATTGCTATAATTCTTTTCAAAATTCTTGTGGTCTTTGTCGGCGTCTGAGATAGACTTGTGCTGCTGTGCTTTGTTTTACCGTTCCCACTTTTTTCTCATTTTCATATTTCTAAAATTAACCATTATGTGCCAAGGTTGGGGTTATGTTTGGATCCCTACCAGTTTTAATGCTAGAGAATGTGGCAGACTACCCTCACTGAATATGATTTCTTAATTAAATTTTTTATGGGTCTCATTTCTTGCATTTTTAAGGGCGGTTGCACGTTGTGGGTCCTAGTTAACACAGGGAGAGTGGTAGATTCGTGATAAACCTAACTTTTGGCATCATGTATGCAAATTAATTGTTCTGACACCTTACTTGCACTCTTGCTTGGTAGCGTGGCATTTTGTAGTTGCACCAAGCAATGGCTTCCATGCACTGCACTATTGTAAAAGTGAAAAGAGGTGCATGAAAAGCTATGGCAAGTTGTAATAAGAGAGAATATTTTACATAAAAGTGAAACATTAGACTTCATCAAATATTTTCAAAGAATAATTTTGAATTTTCCCTGTTTCTTGTCTGATAAATTATTGAGGCATGTTCTTCAAATCAATAGATCAGCGGGGCTGCATCTTTTCCCCTTTTTGTTTCTTGGTTGATCTGAATCTTACTCAAGCCATGTCTAATGGCTCACTGTGTCATAGAAACACTGTCCAATGGTTTTCATATGAACACCTTATCTGCAGCTTACATATCCTTTTCTGGCAGATGGTCGAGAAGATGATTATGTGCATGCCCATGAGGCCCTCATGGCTGGAATAGCAGCTGGTGCCATGGAGTCGTTCATAGCCTCTCCATTTGAACTTATTAAACTTCGTGCACAGGTGACTTCTGCTTCTCGCATTCCAAGCTCTACTGCTGTTGCTGAAAAGAGTGCTGTTTTACCTTTGATTGCAAGATTACTACGCGGTTATTCTCCAGACATCAGGTCATTGAACCATTCTGTTGGTCTTTTATCCACCCTGACTGACAAACATGCCAGTATCAGTGCTGCCTTAAAAGGGTATCCATGGATGTTGACTGGGTCTGGGAAGCCGCCATCTGTTTATGATGTTCACAGGCCTTTGGACATAATCTCTTTGGAAGGATGGGGTGCTCCATGGAGAGGTCTCCGATCAGGAGTAGTTCGAGATTCCATATTTGGCGGCATATTCTTTTCAAGCTGGCAATTCCTACACACAGCAATACTTAATTGGAAGGCAGTTGAAATGGATCCTCCACCAAGGTGTTACATCCATCTCCCATTAATTTTATTATTGAGATTGCACCAAATGAACTCTTTGTTGTGCTTAGCCTTGACTATAGAGGCCATTGAAAAGACTGTGTAATTCCTTTTTCTTTTCTGTTCGGGTAGTACATGTACACACAGACACAAAGGGAGATAGCCTTATTTATACGGAGAATATGACAGTTGACATTCCCAACGACCTAGGGTTTACTGTTCCACTAACCGGCTAGTTGTATGGGCATGACAGTTTACAGTAACAACTGCCATGTTAGGCTGCATCTCTGTTTGGCAGGTGTCTGGCAGTTCCTCCAACTCATCACCTGACTTGATAACCACCTTCAATTGCTCGTCCCTGATCAGGTCATGCTTGGTAACCGCCCTCAATTGCTCACCCCTATGATCAGTCCATGTACAACAACTGCTCTTAACTGCATGGTTTCATGCATTGAACAGACCTGTCCCAGCCTTGTGCCTGCAAATCAGCAGCCAAGCTTTGCCCACGAACCAATCAAGCATGTTGGGTCAAGCCCAAGCCTTGCCTTTTGAAGTCATGCACCAATATTGCCTCCATCAAGCCCACTACGTGCTGTCATCCTTAGCCATGTGGTCTTTTGTAGCTATAGGTCCCCACAATTTTTTTTGTCTCCTCAATTATCTCGCGTTTCTTTGTCCGCCTTGCCTCACCTGCAGCAAGGACCTTGCTGCATGCCTTCCCAACAATGCCAAGGCTTGCTGAGCCTGTGATGCCCTCAGCTATCACCACTCCCTTATATATGCTTTACCAAGGTTTTCCAAAGCGACATGAGCAACATCTTTTGAACCGAGTAAGCATAACGACAAGAGCCTGGGGCATAGCGCCAGGATTTTTGTCGAACACCTTAGCTACATAACCTTGCTTTGAAGTCATGGAGTGCCTTGGTGTAATGTGCCCCCAAGACATGTCCATTTCCACCTAAGTCAATTAGGGTTTGACAATATGCTAGATAGACCAAGTACACACACCCAAAGTCTTTTTTTCTCTATTAAATTAACTTCCAACTGGACGTGGCGTATCAAAGTGAGAAGTTGATTTTGGATCAGGGGATATAGTGAGCTGAGGAGTTTTACTGGTGGAAGAGTGGAGTGTAAAGGGGCTCATGGTTAGAGGAAATCACATGATAAGTCAATGATGAAGACTTGAAGATAGAGAGAGAGACTGCTGTTAAATGGTTGCATTACAGTTTGTTTTTAGCATTTCTCAGGGTGTGGGAGATTCTTTTCTTTCTATCTTGCTTTTCCTTTTTATTTGGTTGAGATGGATTTGGATTGAGGTGAAATATAGCTTTGTAGGACTGTAAAATTCAACATTTGTTAAAAATTTAAAGGATCATTTCACATGTCTGATTTGGCCTCGGTTCTCTTCTTAATGATGTCTAGATAGAATTTATGATGTTGGTCTTGTATTAGGATTACAGAACTTCTGGTACTAGTGCTCGTAGGATTTTTCTCGAGTGGTTTGTATGGTATCCTTGTGGTGCTAGGGGATTACAGATATAAGATTTGAGGCAAGGATAGTTACTCTTAATTTCTTGTACTAACTAGCATATCTGGAGCATAGTGTCAGTATCCTATTTAGTCCCCGATAACCCGGAGTTAATCCAGGTTTTCTTATATTTTATACATGAGCCCAGTTTTTTCAAAAATAAAAGACGCACAGTATGATGATCTTCTCCTAGCATGTCCTAACATGTTGCAAATTGTCCAGACACTTTTTCATGTGTACTAGATGTGTTAATGGGTGTGATAACTTTGCCTATTTTTTTTTTTTTGATAGGAAACAAAATTCTTTTATTAATATAATAGAAGCGCAAAATGGAAGGTTACATCAAAGTGGTTGCAAAAGAAATCCAACCAAGTGAAAACGAGAGAGCAATGGGGCAAATACAATAGAACACATTGCTATCCTATAAATCATATGATTCTCGTCATCCCACTTGAATAGAAAAAAGTGAAATCCCTTTTAACTCATTCGTAACCGAGGCCCAAAAAGATGATAAGAAGTGAATGCGATCCCATAACCCTTCCCAGCAATTTTTCTGATCCTCAAAGATTTTTGCATTTCTTTCTTTCCAAATAACCCAAAACATTGCCATTATAGCATAATTCCTAAGAGTCTCTCCTTTACCATATCTACCAAAGCCTATCAAATTTTCAACATACAAAGATATAGATGAAGCCAAAATCATCCATTTCATTCCCACCAATTCAAATAGCTTATACTCCTAAGTCACAGCAATGGGTGTAAGAATAAATAGTCAATGTTTTCAAAATCACCTTTGCACATCACACACCATTGTGGGGGAAATATAAGTGTTAGACCACCTTTTCTTAAGCATATCAAAGGTATTAATCTTACCATGTGCAATAGTCCATGCAAAAACTTGCACTTTAAGAAGCACCTTTGCCTTCCAAATGAACAAAGCAGGAATAAAGAGAGGACTAGAAAGTTCTATAGCATCCCTCTCTTTCTCTCTCTCTTTGGTTTTATACAGGTGAATGTGTGTGTTTTTGTTAAAGGAGGTTTGTTTTATTCAGGTCTGATGGAGAAATTGGTCCACTGTCTCCTCTAGCTGTTAGTCTTGCAGCTGGGTTTTCTGGCTCAATTGCTGCTGCTGCTTCTCATTGTTTTGATACTGCTAGAAGTCGAGCACAATGTACTGTGCTTCCCAAGGTATGCTACATGTTAAGAGATGATGTTAGTTATTTATATTGCATGGTCTTAACTGTTTCCATTTCTTAGCATTTTTTTAATGGAATGCTATCTGATTCATTTTTTCGATTCTGACTGCTTCCTATGCTGGGTTATCATGTAGCCTGTATTTGTTTTATTTTCCTTTGTGAATTTTATGATTCTTGTGATGAAATTACATTACAGTTGCTTTCCTACCCTGAACATTTGTGATACAATCTTTACCTTTTACTAATTTTGAGAGTATCTTCTTGACAAGTCATGAAGCATTCATTCGAAACTTTCAACTTTGGGTTGAATTTTGGTCATTTTTGAAGTGGAAAACATCTGTAAAATTCAGATTCATGGCATAAAGTACCAATATTAAGGGTGCTGGTGTTCTTAGTTAAGCTGGATAATCCTTCATGACATACCGCGTATTTGAAACTTTATCTTTGGGCTGAGTTTTTGTTAACTTTCGAAGTGGAATACATTTGTAAGCACTGATATTAAGGGTGCTGGAGTTCTTAGTTGAGCCGGAGAATCCCTCGTGAAGTATTCATTTGAAACTTTTGACTTTGGGCTGAAGTTTGGTCACTTTCGAAGTGTATCGGTAAAATTTGGAATCATGACTACCAATATTAAGGGTGCTGGAGTTCTTAGTTAAGCTTAGAAGTAAGACGAATGAGCCTTTTATGATTTACCATTGATTGCTTTGGTGGAGTCTCCCGTTTGTGTGAACTACTGTTCTGCAAGAAATTTCTAGGTGGTTCCGAGTGATGTCATATTTTTGGTGTCAAGATTTTATTTCTGTGATGCAATGAAAAGTTTCTAGTATCTGAGGATGGCATCTAAGAATGTGGCATCATACATTGGTTGCTAAGTCATGAATATTATACATGTCCTGTGAAGGTTACATTGGTATTTATTGGATGCAGAAAAGCTGCCCAGTAGATTTTTATATTGATCTGATGCGAGGAACAAAAATTTTATGGTTGCTAAAGGCAGAGAAAAAAAAACATAGCCAAGTCAGGAGGTGCGAGAAAGCTCTTTCTCGTAACATCATGTGAAAGATTCCCTATGTCAATTCCTTCCGTAGTTTGAATATCGATGACACAAATGGAAGGTTAAACTCTAATGGCATTCCATGAGGTTTCTGGTAATTTCACAAGTAACCTCCTCAGCATATTCTTTCTCCTGCCTAAGGGGATGGAAGTAGTTCAGTTATCAATTGGCTTGCCAAAAAACCAGAATTACCTATATATGTTATCATTTCTCAACACAGGGAAACCATGTCTGAATCCCCTCCCCCCCATCGACTGAATCCCCTTTCCAAAAACCTTCTCCTCAAGACCAAATTCCAAACCACCCCGTCCCCCTCTCCCACTCACAAAAATGCCCTCGGCTGACCCCCACCTCATCGAGAACCCCTGTGGAAATCCTCTCTCTCCATCCACTCACCCACCCACCAGTTGCTGGACTCTCCACCATAATCACAACCACATCCTTTGGTCCTCCAGTATTAATCCCAATGGCCACATAAATTGATGTACAAATAAGAGAAAATTGTAGAGTGAAAACAAGCTCCCTTTTCCCCCACAGCTTGCCATCCACCCTCTCACCCACCAGTTGCTGCACCCTACTCCATAAGCACTGCCACATCCTTTGCTCCTCCAGTCCTGATCCCTATGGCCACATATATCTATGTGCCTATAAAGAGAAAGTTGAACAGAGAAAACACACACAAAGATATATATATATATATTTAAAATATCCATTTGTGCATGTATATTTAGAATTGGAGAGAGTGACAGTCAATCTCTCTCTGTGTGCGTGTGTGTGTGTGATTTATATATATATACTTGAGGTGGTGATGGGAGAGGAAGAATGGGGTAGAGAACTTGTTTACTATTATACTTCTACTTCATGTGGATAAAATGGGTATTAAATAATGGACAAGTATCTGCAATTTCCATTGGTAAACCTCATTGTTGACCTGTGGAGGGATACCCTGTGAAATACAACCCCAAACCAAAAGGGATTAGAATGCAATATTCAGGAAACACTAGGTTATTCTGTTAAATGGTCAAAAACATAAAGGGCTGTCGGTGTAATTTTCCCTATAAGGAAAGAATGTTGCATGTGTTGAACTCGCTAGTGTTGGTTACATTATGTTTGGGGATTCATAAGACTCTATAATAGCACCAGTAAATGATTATGTTTTTCTTACTGCAGTATATGTCCATGGAGAGAAGGCTTCTCAAATGGAGACGACCAGGGAAAAGGTTTGAGAGACTTTCTGGGATCCACCCTGCAGATAGAAACATACTGTTCCGTGGCATTTGGCACAGGATGGCACGCAGTGGATTTTCATCATTTGTGCTTGTAGGAAGTTATTTTCTGGCAATTGATCACCTGGTTTCGAGATGATCGACAGGATAAGGAGCTTTGAATGAGTTTGCCATTGATCATGTAAGTGGGTACTAAAATTTTATGCATGCAGGTTCTTTTGTTTGAGAAGAACTCTTTTTGGGTTCAGAAACTTCCCTTCACTTGCAATTTTGACAGCTAGACTTGTATTGTTTTTTACCTACAAAAACCAATGAAAGTTGAGGATATACATGTAAGAATATACTATCGATGATGAGAAGTTTCACCACTATCGGTGAGATTCTATAATTTAGAAATGTGGGTTTTTATTTCACTTTTGATTGGATTAATGTCAGATTTTTTGTGAAATTCGATTTGGGGCAAGGAGGATTCTAGTTGATTTAGGGAGAACTACCCCTACTATAAAACATAAATGATACAGTTGCAATGGATAGTAAAGACAGATACCGTTACTATAGAATACCAAGATATGATCGTTGTTATTTGGAATCGACCTGCTATCAAAATTTACCAATAATCCATGCAAGAACACAATCCATTCTGAAAATGATGAAATCGCTTTCGATCCCTTACAATTATGCTTCGTCTATATATTTTGGAAATGAGTTTTATTACAGAATGACAATCCTCACATATTCGAAGGTTCTTCACCACCCGAAGTGGTGTTTGGGGTCTTGTACTGATCAGCCCAAAGGCAAGTGCAATTTTCTCACTGTGGTAGTGCAATGCACTCTCTCTCTCTTCATCATCTATATTGAGGCAAACGTGTCTGGTGTCTGGCATATATCCGATCAAATCCAGTTTGTAAGACATCTCCTCCAACATCATATGGATTTCTTTGGCTCTCGGATGAGAGTCGTCTTCCACCAGAAACTCATGAATCACCCCATCAAGCTCTATCCAACTACACCCAGGGTCTTTTCTGATGTCCATCTTCTTCATCATCAGCCTAACCTCTGCAACTGCCTCCCAGTTTCTCAAAGAAGCATACATGTTCGACAAAGCCACATACGATCCACTATCATGGGGAGCCATGTCCATTAAACTTTTTGCTACCTGTTTGCCCATCTCGACGTTTCCATGTATCTTGCAAGCACCAAGCAAGGCTTTCATTATCACATCATCTGGCTTATGGGGCATGTTCATGATAAGCTCTTTAGCTTCTTCTAAAAGACCTGCACGGCCTAGAAGATCAACCATGCACCCAAAGTGTTCGATCCTAGGTTCCAAGCCAATTACCTCGACCATGTGATTGAAAATTGATCTCCCCTCCTGCACTAAACCAGCATGGCTACATGCACTTAAGATACCAATGTACGTCGCATCACTCGGAACCACTCCTATTCGTTGCATCCGCCAGAAATGATCAATCGCATCCTTTGCTCTACCATGCATTGCTAGCCCACTAATGATAGCATTCCAAGTGATCACATTTTGTTGCTGTAAATCCTCGAATGCCTGGAGTGCCTTTTCAATGCTCCCACACTTGGAATACATATCAATCAACGCAGAACCAAGCACCTCATCAATTACTATCTCATTTTTTACTGCATATAAATGCACCCATTTACCCAACTCCAGCGCCCCAAGTCGCGTAATCGCAGGAAGAACACTAACCAGTGTAACATAATTCGGACTCGCATCACTCATCTGCATTTCCCTGAACAGCTCTATCGCCTCCTTAAAAAAATCATGTTGTGCATACCCAGAAATCATCGAGTTCCATGACACCACACTTCTCCGCGGCATTTCATCAAACAACTTCCTCGCCAACACAAAATCCCCGAATCTGACATACCCGTCAATCATCACATTCCACAAAATGACATTACCCATTTGCCTTCTCTTCTCTATTTTCTCGCTCTCCAAGTCGTTATCACGAACCCCCGCGTCAAAAAGTATATAAGCATGATCCATGACACCACACATAAGATACATTCTCACAAGATTACTCAGAACAAATTCATCATTCTCTATCCTATACTTTATAACCAAACCATGAACTTGTTTACCTTCTTCAAGGCGACCCAATTTAGCACACGCTTTCAGCACAGAAGGAAATGTAAAGCGATTGGGTTTAACGAACTCATTACAAAGCATTGCATGGAAAAGCAAAAAGGCCTGCAACGGGTCTTCAATGTTATTGTTGGTGGTCTCAGATAGAGCTCTGATGAGAGTGTTCCAAGAAAAGCAGTTGGGTTGGTCCATATGGTGGAAGATATGGCGGGCATAGTGCAGGTCACGGTGGGGAGGGTCAGAGATGGCGCAGAAGCGGAGGACTTCGGCAGCGACAAGTGGGTCGCGAATGTGCCCGATTTTGATGAGCTTGGCATGAACTGGTTTGACGTCGCGAATGGTTTTGCATGTCTGGAGTTCGGGCAACAGTACGGATGGGTGTGGAGTAGCAGCGGTGGGATTGGGGATTGTGGAGTTCATGGGTGTGTGAGAGACAAAGTGGTTTCGAGAGGGCTGGATAATTTGAATCAACCACGGCCTTAATCAACCATTAACATTTGGCTAAATTGGACGGTTAGGCTCTCAAGGTTGTCATTTATTGCACTTATGCCTCTAAAGTTCTAAATTTATCAATTTGATCCTCTATGTTATCGCATCGATTAACTTTGATTCTTACTCCTACCTATCGTCCAAAAAAATGACAAAAAAGAGCACGTGAGTGGCATGTGATGGAGTTGGAAAGACAAATTGGTAAGATACATTAAATAACTATATTGCCTTTCCAACTTCATCACATGTCATTCACATGCTTATTCCCATCACTTTTTTAGACGAGAGTTAGGAGTAATGACCAAAATTAGTCAATGTGTTAACATGAAAGACGAAATTGATGAAATTAGAACTTTGAAGACAAAATAAAACAAGTGACAAACTTTAGGGACTAACGGTGAAACTTACCCCTACAGTTTCAGTCATACTAGTGAGAGTGACCAAATATTTGGACACAAGGTCAGGTATGTGGAAATTCCTCACCCACTAATAAATAAATAAAGGGTTCAACAATATCCGATTTGAATATTTAAATTTTATCATATCATTTTGACTACAAATTTTAGTCTCAAATTTGGTTAATGCAGAATTTTTGTTAATTTTTACACCAATTATGCATTGAACTACAAAATCCATTTGAGTGGTCATGATCGTTATCAAGATATACGATCTGAAAAACATGAGCGTAGTTTGGATTCGACTCGATTTGGATTCATACAAATTCGTTGAAATCATTAAATTAATTGATTATGATTAGGTTTGAGTTAAATCCTATCAAGGTACGATTGTGACTTAGCTTGAACAAATTTATGTCTAATGATAATTTTAATTTAATTGCTAAATACCATGTTAGAATATCAAATTGGTCTTAGAAATTATTATTACTAGTAAAATTTTTATATACTTAGTGGTTCCAAGTAGTAATGATGGTAGAAAATTAGAGTTTGGACTATATACTCCTCTCTCCATCTTGTTTTATGGACTTTTTAAATTTCAACGCCTAGAGTTTAATTTAGCAAATTTTGCTGAAGAGATTATGGTAATTGATTTTTAAGTCGGTGTATTTTTTACTATTGTTGAGAGTAGGTTGGCCTTTCAACGGATCGAGTTTAGATCAAATTTTAATTGATCTAAATTCAAACTTAATTTTAAAATTTTGATTTGAATTTGATCCGATAATCTGACATATTTTATTTTTGTGGTCTATATCCGAATTCATTAACAATTCAAAATTCAATACGATTCGAATAACATAATTAATTAAAATTTAACAAATTATAAGTAAATGTCAACTATTTTTTTAAAAAATTATACGTAAATGTTAATTGAGTTGGGTCTGAGTTGATTCTCTAATCTGCTCAACCCACGAGACCCCTAGGCCCAAGTTTAGGTCTGATAGCAGAAATCTCATTGGTTTTGGGCCAGAAGAATCGTTCGGCTTTGCACAAATGCAACGGGTGCTATTTGGGTTGTCATTGGGTGGCAAAACACATCTGGTACCAGGCCAGAAAATCGGGCCATAGGCCTCATGTCTTAGAGCTCCAATGTGTGTCTTTGGAACAACTGCACCTTAAATGGCAAAAGTTCAATACCCGAACAATAATGCTATGCTGATCAAATTTTAAGATTAAATTTAAAGTTCAAATAATACGGCAGCATATTATTTGAAGTTTTTATTAGAACCCAAATGACATTACACCAAATAAATAAGCTCAACTCAGCTGACACGTCATTTGAGCTCCAAATTTAGTTTGAAAATTTGGTCAGTGTAGCATTATTCATAACCGAAAGCATCACAAACTTATGTTTTGACCCGATTAACATGGATCACATTAGTTGATAACAGTATGCACAATATCTGACTCTAGAGAAAACATCCTCTGAATGAACTGGAGAAGAGAGAGCTTCAAGTTCTTGTTCATTTTCTAATGGAAAATTTTGTGCAGTCGATACAATTTTTTTTTACTCTTTGAGTAATATAGTTTACAAAACTACATGACATATAAGACTATAATCTATGTCTTATGTATTGTGTTTTCCTAAAGTATCCTAAAGTAACATCCTTTATGAAATATATTCTCAATATCTTCCATAAAAGATACTTATAGTAATGTTTTACTTTACTAATTGACTAGTTTCTACATGTAGATTATATGCCAAAAAGTTACGACGGGACTGAGAGAAGTTAATACGGATATTAATTTGTAGATTAGATATAGAAAATATTTTTTCATAAAAAAAATGTTATTTTGGCATATTCAACGGTCAAGAGTATCAAGATCAGTTTACGTGCACTTCGACTATTCTCTTCTCTGGTCCGTTTAAGACGGACCCACTTACGCTAAAATTAGGGTATTCATGAAAGATAAATCTCTCATTGTCTTACCTCAAGAAATTGCTAAAATTTAAATTTAAAATATTTAAATTTGTATCTTATTTCAGTTATCATTTGAACTATCCTTTGGCAGATCAACTTGTGTTGAATGCAAGGAATTATGTATGGCTGCTAAATCCATGGCTGCCAAACAAGAGAACAAAGTTGAATATTGTGTGTACTCCCAAGAGAAGTTCAAACTAATCATTACATACATTGGTCTTCAACTTCCTCTGCAATGCATTGCACCAAATTAACACAAATCAATGTCAGCAATACATCTAATAAATAAATAGAAAATGGGCCCCAACAGTTTTGTCTAATTGTTCTCCAAGTGGTATCTCCACTTGCCACTATTTCTCTCTCATGAACTCCATTCTATCTTTCCTTGTACTTTTAATCCTCTAAGAAGTGGTTTTGACTCAGTTTGGGCTTTTCTTTGACCCTTTTTGATGTTGATATACTCATCGTTTAGTATCATTAGCTTCACTCAAAAGCTATCAAGTAGCCCAAACAATGATTTCTATTTGGGTTTCTCTAGGCCTATATATTAATCATCAAATCCAGATAAGCAACCAAAAAGGGTTGGAATTTGGAACTAGTCCATGTCAATACCTTCCTATCGCCACTCGCACTAGTTCAATAATGGAATAAAGGATGATATATAAATTCACATGTTCTGAATTTGAGTTTCACTTGTCAAATAAAACTCGATTTGATCAATGTATCAGATTTATGAATTCTTACTTGCATCCCGAGGTTTACATCCAACTATAAATCTAAAAATACGTGGGCGGATGATTTCTTCTTAGAATTTTTTTTTTAAAATATTCCTTTCTCCTCTCTCCCTCTCTGGTGTCTTTATCAGTGAATTAAAACTTTGTCAAGTTGATTGGCCCATAAGGGGGAAAGTCTCTTGTGCCATCATAATGGCTTCCAATTTGATTTAGGATCACAGTTGCAAGCAAAGTCCACGGCAATACTATAAAATTGACACCATGATATGTCCTGCCTTTGGTCACAATTAAGCTGCTAAAAATTCCACATGCACGTATTGCATCTCTTTCTCTCTCATGCATGTGCTACTGTTTGTATATAGAATAGTCTGTGTGTGGGGGAGATGATTAGTATGCTCAGTGCTTACGAGCTTGTTAAGCAATGACATGACATAGTATTCTATGCCACACCCAAAGGGTACTGTTTTTCATCCTGTGATGATGGACCCATTGGGATTTTTGTGAACCCTCTTCAAATGCTACACCAGTTGAGAAGGACAATGACTTTTTTTTTTTGGTTGTAATTATACACTATGACATGAAAAAGGACGATAAGGTTTGAACTCGTGAAAATGAGAACATGACCAAAATGACTAAGTTCTGATAAATCTTAGGTACTAGATGAGACAAAAATGAGAGCATGATCAAAATCCACACGTTGATCAAATATGACTCATATGTATGGAGGAGTGTTGAAACTCGCATGTGAGAGATGGCAAAAAGCTGTCTCACATTGATTTTGCAAGGGAAAAACAATGAGTTAATATATAAAGTTGGGACAAACTCATCTAAGTTTAGGCTTAAACTTTTGGGGGTCGGTTTTTATCCAACTTGCCTATAAGCCCAATTTCTAACATTAACACACATACCTCTTAAAAATGGGTTTTATGGCTGCATAGACCCGAGTTTAATAGATGAGTGTGATTTCCGGGTGATATTTTGTTGTAACTATGAATATAAAAAACGAATAGTTAACAAGATTGTTCATTCCCTCTAAAAAAAAAGAGAGTATGATTGGTCAACTTTTGAGTCTAAAATGAGTTCTTCACACTATTATAATCAGCAATATATTAGTGTGTATGCATATTTATTTAAGATTTGATAGGGTGAAAGTTACTATCCAATGAAGTCTATTAAAATTGACATAAAAAATCCAAAATCATTCCAAATTTTTTAAATTTCATTGAGTCCTACTTACGATTTAGATATGATAGTACTTTTTATGTTCTATGCCAAGTGTTTTTTTTTTTTTTTTGAGAGATGCACATCTGCAGGTGTCTTCAAGCTTCTAGGGTGCTTGCATCACACATGACTCCAGGCTTCCCTAAGCAGCCACCCATAAAAAAAAAAAAATTGTAATCCTTAGCTTTGTGACACAAGACAACTACCAAATACCCCATCAAAAGTAGAAAAAAGCTAAAAAGGCTACTCAGCAGTATTAGTAGGAAAGAATGCTCAAATGCCCCCCACCCCAAAAAAAAAAAAAAAAAAAAAAGGCAAAAACGAAAAAGCTCACAGTGCTCACTGGGCTCCACACAACCTCTCCTTCCCTCTCTTCCATTAATCCCTTATTCACTGCAGGTGAGAATCTCCATAACATGGCCACGAAAA
>CM042189.1:33950639-33961000 GCA_023539305.1 Ilex asprella
ACTAGATGAGACAAAAATGAGAGCATGATCAAAATCCACACGTTGATCAAATATGACTCATATGTATGGAGGAGTGTTGAAACTCGCATGTGAGAGATGGCAAAAAGCTGTCTCACATTGATTTTGCAAGGGAAAAACAATGAGTTAATATATAAAGTTGGGACAAACTCATCTAAGTTTAGGCTTAAACTTTTGGGGGTCGGTTTTTATCCAACTTGCCTATAAGCCCAATTTCTAACATTAACACACATACCTCTTAAAAATGGGTTTTATGGCTGCATAGACCCGAGTTTAATAGATGAGTGTGATTTCCGGGTGATATTTTGTTGTAACTATGAATATAAAAAACGAATAGTTAACAAGATTGTTCATTCCCTCTAAAAAAAAAGAGAGTATGATTGGTCAACTTTTGAGTCTAAAATGAGTTCTTCACACTATTATAATCAGCAATATATTAGTGTGTATGCATATTTATTTAAGATTTGATAGGGTGAAAGTTACTATCCAATGAAGTCTATTAAAATTGACATAAAAAATCCAAAATCATTCCAAATTTTTTAAATTTCATTGAGTCCTACTTACGATTTAGATATGATAGTACTTTTTATGTTCTATGCCAAGTGTTTTTTTTTTTTTTTTTGAGAGATGCACATCTGCAGGTGTCTTCAAGCTTCTAGGGTGCTTGCATCACACATGACTCCAGGCTTCCCTAAGCAGCCACCCATAAAAAAAAAAAAATTGTAATCCTTAGCTTTGTGACACAAGACAACTACCAAATACCCCATCAAAAGTAGAAAAAAGCTAAAAAGGCTACTCAGCAGTATTAGTAGGAAAGAATGCTCAAATGCCCCCCACCCCAAAAAAAAAAAAAAAAGGCAAAAACGAAAAAGCTCACAGTGCTCACTGGGCTCCACACAACCTCTCCTTCCCTCTCTTCCATTAATCCCTTATTCACTGCAGGTGAGAATCTCCATAACATGGCCACGAAAATACAACCATCAAGTGTATACAATTTCCAAGCAACAGCTATGCGTGGGTGGGTGGGTGAAAAAATATTGTGTTTAACCGTACACCACGTTAATAGTGTCATGTATTGTAATTGTTCATTAATAAATAAATAAGTCTATAAGTGCGTCTCATAAAAATTCATAATTACCCAACCATGTAATATATAATCACTTTCACAAGACATAAAATAGGCTCCATTTTATCAATTTTGTAGTTTTTTATTAAATGATTACACCTCATCAACATTATTTACATGACGTAATTGTTATACTCAATATTTACTCGGGTGTGTGGGTGGGTATGTGGGTGTTTAAAAACCTTTTATTGTTATCTAGTCTCTCGAGTTATGAAAATATTGTCTCAGACTATGGTATTATGTAATGTCGAGCATCTTTAACCGAAAAACATGTTCCGTATAGTCTTAGGAATGGTACTAAACAATATTGCATATCTATATTTTTTCAAAATTAAAATTTTTATTTTTAAGATAAAAAAATTCTTTAATTTGCTCTATTTTGATTTTGCTGATTCTTTTGGATAGCAATGCAGTCGACACCATATCTCCCTTTTTGTCTAATGCGAGTGTCCACACATATAAAGTCACTTTAAATTATTATTTTACTTTATTTTACCATTTGCACAATCAATAATTACAATTAGATCAATGCAAAACTCTAAAAAATAATTTTTTAATACGGTACTAAAAACTTATTTTTCTACATAGTGATGCTCCTATCTAGTTAGGCATATCAATGGAACAAATTTTAATCCAAACTCAAGTCTATTTAACTGGACATGGATTAATATTTTAATTTATTTATTTAAATCAAATTAATTTTATTTAAATAAATTTGAATTTAGATACATATAGATTTAATCTGATAAAAATTCGATCTAGTATATACATATTTAATTAGATTATAAATGAGATTGACATAAAATTAAATAAAAAATATTGAACATAATGTTTGGTTGATTGAATTAGATTGAATGTAAACTTAAAGTTGATAAAATTATTATTTTTTTTATGAAATTTTGTTGCGATTCAAATTTTTAGATAAGATAAGACAATCGGATTGAATATCTGATTATTAACGGATGCGAATATGAATTAAAATTTTAAAAATTTTCAAATAAAAAAATTAAATTCAAATTTTTTATGAATTCGGATTTGAACATATCAAAATCCGATCGGTTGACGGCCCCTACTGCTATCGTTTTACTCAATAATTGTGGTTGGTTTTTGCATGGAATTGTGATTACTTAGTCCACGTGTCATTTTGTTGGCATAGCTGCACATACATTCCATTTTTCCAAAAGTGATACGAAACACAAGTGTCCATTTAAGTGTCTCATAGAATTAACTTGTTACAACATTTTCCTAAGAACAACAAAATATTGCAAATTCTACATAAAAAAAAGAGACATGTAATTTCCCATTTAGACCCTAAATTGCTGGATCTAATTTGGCAAACTAATTTCGTCAAGATCATCCAGTGACAAGAAAACCTCATCCAAGCACGAAAGCTCCGGTCCATCGTTGTTATCGTCACAATCATGCTTGTAAACTCGACATATTACCCATTTCTTATAATCCTGAAAAAACACACGAGCAATATGATAAGACCATCACGTTATCGTCACTTTTAACAAAATACGTGCATGATTAAAACGATTCTCTGTTATTAACGAGAGAACTAAAATTAAACAACACCCAAAATTTGTGCCTTTATAAACTTCTTTGGCTCAAAGTTTCACAAATGATTATGTGTGTGTATGAGAGAGAGAGAGAGAGAGTATATGAATACGTATATGTATAAATACTTACTATCTTGGAATGTCCTCTTCTTTTGGATGATTTGCTACTTGAACCAGTATCAGAAAGCCTGAACTCCTGCATTATCCAATTTGTTTTGGTATCCTCTGGAGGTTCACCAATGTGAAATGCATAGTATTTCTTCATACCAACTTTTTGACCACCACTGCCGAAAATTGGCTCCTCCACACCTGCCATCTTCCAGTACCCGTTTTCTGTAATCCGGTTTTTCGCTCTCCGGCTATAAAAATACCACGTATTACCCTCCCCCATAGCTTTTCCTACACGAGAAAATTTAGATATAAACTCAATTCTGCTGAACTCAACAAAATTTTTATCACCACTATTAATGAAATGATGGCGATAATTGATGAAAACCATAAAGAGTTGAGGGGATAGATTGAGTTACTTACCATCTAAGTCCCACGGATCGTATGGATAGAGATCAAGATCAGGGATGACGTCGGGGTGGCAAGGTAAGAGGGCGGCTTTGCGGTGGAGGAAGTGGACTACAAGCTCTTCGTCGGTGGGATGGAATCGGAAACCAGGAGGGAGGTTGAAACTGTTATGATGATCACCCATGAATATATAACAACTTAAGAAGAAGAAGAAGAATAAGAAGAAGAAGAATAAAGTGTAGTGAAATGAATGGATAAATGGTGGTAGTGGTGAAGGTTTTTGGTTGTGGGGGTGGTGATATTTATGGAGGGTGAGAATGGGGAAGAGAGAGAAAGAGACTTGATATAGAAGGTTTGTCTTGATCAACATTCAGCTGGGAATTGGATTTTTAAATAGTGTTGGGTGGTGCTCCAAGGTGGCGGGTAACAGAACCCTACATACATACTTCCAAGTAACGGGACTTGTTAGTGCTGGAGGGAAGTAGCTAGGAAACTCATGAGATAATATACTGCTAGTCTATGCGAGTCTCTATATATACACACACATACTAGCAATAATCTTTTTTGCACATATATACTAATAATAATTTCGTCTCTAAAAATACTTTGCAGTACAAAAAATCAAACACTAATCGTATAATATTTATATTTGAACAAAGAGAAAATTAGAGAAAGGTAGAGAAGGAGAAAGGTATATGACGATTAATAGAGTTGTTTAGTACTATAGAGTGTGTTAGTTGAGTTGTTTGATATTGAGGATTGTGTAGAGAAGATAATATTTTTGAGCGAATTTTATTTTTAAAAAATAAAATTTGCTCCATTGGATTAAAATATGTGAAAATTAGATCAATCTTGACAATTTATTATAATTTTACAAGTTGAGAATTTAATTTGATATCAGATATATATATATATAAATACATTTGTGTGTGTGTGTGTGATGTGTATGTATTATGTATGGTAATGTGGGTCATCATTCTTGGTAAACCTCTGCCACACCCCCGACCCCCACTCAACCCCCTCCAAAAAAACCAGAAAAAGGAAATGAAGAGAAAAAAATGTGGGTCATCATCACACTTCATGCTTATATCATCCTCCTTTTGGCATATCTACTTGTCATGGAGTTCAGTGGATCAGTTTATGGACCATTTTGCCCACATGCTTACCAAGTATGATGACATCAACTTTCAAGGAGTAAGTAATACTATTTTAATTTAAAATTTTGACATAATTTATTAATTTAATAATGTGATTTTATTAGAATATTGAATAAAAATCACGTTACAATGTTTGATGAAGTCCGTAGTAAATCCAAAACCCATAGTAGCATTAGTCCCCCACAATACTATTTTTTTTTTTTGAATTTTAAGACTTAAATATGGTTTTTATCTTAACTTTTAGTTATCTTTCACATGAGCCACTCATTTTAGATCATGGTTATGGAATGGGTTGATCTATTGGACTATCGTACCTAACTTGTCCTAGAAATACCTTTTGTATCTAACTAGATTCAATAAGACCATCTTGCTCCATTTTGGATTGAGATCACCCACAATACTATATAGTTGGATCTAGGTACTAGCTATTGCATTGTACTTGCTTGTATTGTAATCCCATTCTTTTCCAACCCATTGATACCCTTAAAACCATGATTTAATCCCATTCTTGTAGAAGTGCATTGACATATGCGCTTGAGGCAAACTACACACGAAAACAAATCAACGAAGAAGAAATAGGAAAAGAGAGGATTTTTATCGCATAGCAATCCTTACGAAGTTTAAGATTTAGGAAAAAAAACAAAACAAAAAGAGCAATCTTTGCCCATGCCAAACATTTGGGCAATTATGATTGGCAGCTTGTGCTGAAATTGTTGTGCAATCAAAGCATGTAGGAATAGCATGCATATTATCCCATTGTGGGGGGTCTATAATGTGAAAGAAGACTAGAAAGTAGAGACAAGGACAGTGACCTCAGCTATAGGTGGGTTGGAGGACATGGAAAGGCCTTTGAAGATGCTTCTCCTTATTCATGGTCACTTCAGAACACCTACACTCTAATGTCATTGCCACCATCTACACTAAAATGGTATACAGGTGGGTTACAGGACATGGAAAGAGCCTGAAAGATGCTTCTCCTCATTAATGGTCACGTCTGGAACATCTATACTCAATGCCCTGCCACCATTAACATTAAAAATGTTAGTGAAGAGGGTGACCTCCTATATGACACATGCACTTGCATTAAATGATTCCATGTGAGCAAGATAAGACCAGTTACGTGACAGAGACATCATCAGGCTAAGTCATCAATCAGAACCCAAGCTGTTCAAAGAGCTCGGGAATAAAGGGAAGAGTTTGGTCCTCATCATGACCAAGCTATTTCAAATCAGTCAACGAAGAGCTGAAGAGAAGCCTATAACTCAGACATTCTAGTTAAACGAATTGGAATAATTATAGGCCCAGCAAGAGGAATTGCTAAAGAGATCTCAGCAACTTCCCAAACAAAGCCGCCTAATTGGAGGAAGGTGTACCACCTTGAATCAAGAATCACGGAGATCCTAATTGAACATTGATCTATAAAAGGCACAAGGAGTTAGGGTGAAAGATACGCTGAACTCTCTTTGCCTTCTTGCAATTGTCTTTTTTCCATTACTGACTTAAGTATCAAAGTGTCTTCAATCGAAGCACTTCAATTTTGGGCAGTTTGTTCGTTTTGTAGAAAAGAAAGATTGGCAGATCAAGTTCAGAGTTCACTCTTATCAGAAATATCAACCCTTTATTCCAGTAGGAGGTAATCACATTTTTTGCTTATTACATTTTGGCGCCGTCTGTGGGAAGATTCTCATCAATCAAAGAAAAAAGTCAATGTCAAGAATAAAAAGTGTCATCGGATCACCTGTTGGTAGTTTCGCCTTGGAGAATTCCGATCCAAACAATAGAGTGTCACTTCCATCCAATAGCGACGTTAGGATGCATGTGGACAAAAACCCATCTAAACCCTGTGAGGATGACGAATTGTCCTCAGCAAGCTTCAAACCATCAAGACAGCAGAATCAGCAAGGCGAAGATCGTGGTGAATCCCTCTGTGCCGAGGGGGAAAACCAGTTCTTGGCAAAGTTAGTTCAATTCCTGCAGGACCGACTTGACCCACATGAAAAATTGTTCAAAAAATCCTATGCCAGGGAAAAGGATCTAAAGAAAGAAAATAAGGAGTTAAAAACTAGACTGAAGGAGATGACTAAGAGAGAGAAACGTAACTAGGCAAGCTGACGAGAGAGTCCTGAGAAAAAATGAGATAGAAGAGAAAATGTCGAGGAAATTGAGTACAAGCAGAAAAGTCCTCGGGGGCAGGAGGAAGATTCCTGGAAGAAGTTCATCATCGAAGAGCTCAACAACCGACTAAAAAGACCAGAGCGAAAATCGGCTAGGGACCTAGCTAGAAAAGCAGCCGAAAAATATGGAGACGGTTTAGAATCCTCACCTTTCACCATGTGGATCTAAAGAGGTTGAATCTTGAGTAAATTCACCGTCCCGAACTTCAAGTTATATGATGGAAAAACTGATCTAGCCTCCCACATCAGGCACTACAGGCAGCTTATGACCATTCATTGGAGGAAGGAGCCGCTGCTTTGTATCATCTTCCCCAATTGCCTCGGGGAGTCGACCATGAAGTGGTTTGACAGTTTGCCGAAGGGTCGATAGACGGATGGTCTCAGTTAGCCAAGCAGTTCACAGCTCAGTTCATTACAAGCAGTAAACAACCCAAAGATGTCAGAGCTCTGCTTACACTAAAGAAGCGAATCAATAAAACTTTGAGAGAGTACACTCATCGTTACTAGGAAAAAATGAATGAAGTTGAAGCTTACAGCCCCAAAATTACTGTGACGTCCTTCAAAATTGGATTGTCAAATGAAAGCCCTTTATATCAGTCTCTTACTAGAAAACCTGCCATAGACCTAGAGGAGTTAA
The DNA here is from genome assembly GCA_023539305.1 of Ilex asprella. NCBI lineage: Eukaryota > Viridiplantae > Streptophyta > Magnoliopsida > Aquifoliales > Aquifoliaceae > Ilex > Ilex asprella. Next base: position 33,957,830 of record CM042189.1, read on the forward strand.
TGGTAAGGATCGAAAAGTACGTGAAAGTTGATGATAATCTATCCAGAGACGTGGGTAAGAAGCATCCCACCAGAAAGAAGTTCACTCGTGGAAAACAGATCGAGCTAAACAGAGAAACAGGTAGGAAGAAAGAAAAAGAAGGTTTTCCCCCGAAGTCTCCTTTCATCAGGGTCAATATAGTGTTCAAAGAATCGATATATAGAATATTGGCTCAGATCAAAGGAAAGTCATATTTGAAATGGCCCAATAAGCTAACTGGAGATCCTTTAAAGAGGAATCCTATTTTTAGGTGTTCCTATCATCAGGATGTACGTCATATGACCGAAAATTGCTAATCTTTGAAGTAGCATTTAGAAGAACTGGTCCAGGTGGTGCATCTTGCCCAGTTCATTGAGGATGGTGCTGGAACCAGTGGAGGAAGAACCGAGCCTTAAAGGGACCAGAACACAACAGTAGGTACGAAAGACGTAATCCATGCTACAACAAACTCGCAAATGGCCACGAATAATACTACTAGGGTATACATTCAGAGGGCTGTGAAGGAGAGAGAAGTGTATGAACTGCGATTGTCCCCCGAAGTTAGAAACAAGAAAATGAAGTTTGAAGACGGAGCTGAGACAATCTATTTTTTTGAGCAGGACCTAATTGGGATACACCAGCCACACAATGACGCACTGGTTGTGACTCTCAGAATCAACAATAATGATGTGAAAAGAATATTGATCGATCCAAGGAGTTCCTCTGAAATCATGTGTATGGACCTTTTCCTGAAGCTCGGGTTGAAACAGGAAGATCTCAAGCCAGCTAATACCCCTTTGGTCGGCTTTAGTGGGAAAACGGTTCTTCCAAAGAGAAGAATCACTTTTTCGGTGAAAACTAGCCCCGTTGGAGTCATGACTGAGTTTTTGGTGGTAGACATGACATCGACGTACAATGCCATAATGGGTCGGACCTAGTTGCACAAGATAAAGGTAGTACCATCAATATACCACTTGGTGCTCAGGTTTTCATCGGCAAAAGGAATAGTAAATATTCTAGGAGATCAAGTGAGTTCCAGAACTTGCTTATTGACCTCGGTCAAAGGAAGAGACGGTGGAGAAAGTAGAGAAAAAAGTTCAGCAATCGAAATGGGGAAGTAGTAAATAGTCCTAGATATCTCAGTTAATTCAACCGACCGAGCTATCAAGGCGGAACCTAAAGCACCTTTAGGAACTGAATAGGAACTAACTGACCGAATAGTTGAAGACTTGTCTAAAATACCTTTAGACAAGGATGAAGACAAATACTTCCTTCTGGGCCCCTCATTGAGCCTTGAGCAGCGAGACGAACTTATCTCACTGCTAAGAGAATACGCCAACGTCTTTGCATTGTTAACATATAAAATGCCTGGCGTACCGTCCGAGGTAGCATGTTATCGATTGAACGTGGATCCTAGCTTTAAACTGATCAAACAGAAACTTAGGAGGTCTGCACCATAGCACCAAGAAGTAGTAAAGGAGGAGGTGACATAGTTGTTAGAATCCCAGACCATTAGAGAGGTTCAATAATCGACCTGGCTGTCGAATACAATAGTGGTCAAGAAGAAAAATGACAAGTGGAGGGTCTGTGTTGATTTCATTAACCTTAACAAAGCACGCCCAAAAGACAGTTTTCCTTTGCCGAATATAGATCAACTTGTTGATGCAACCGTCGGGTATGAGCGGATGAGTTTCTTGGATGCATACAGAGGATATCACTAGATCCCATTCTCCGAACAAGACCAAGAGAAGACCACATTTATAACACCTAAGGGGACATACTGTTACAAAGTGATGTCTTTCGGGTTAAAAAATGCTAAAGCGACCTATCAAAGGTTGGTAACGAAAATGTTTACACACTTGTTGGGTAACACCATGGAAGTTTACATAGATGACATGGTGGTTACAAGTCGAAGGGCCACCAGTCATTGCTCCGACTTAAGGAATACGTTTGACATACTTAGGAAATACAAAATAAAGTTGAATACCTCGAAGTGTGCATTTGGTGTGGGCTCTGGAAAATTTCTTGGGTTTCTGGTTACCCACCGAGGAGTTGAGGTAAACCCCAATTAAGTAAAATCAATTAAGGAACTACGATCACCTCGGACAGTAAAAGAAGTGCAAAGACTAACTAGAATGGCTGTCGCGCTCGGAAGGTTTATATCCCGAGCCTATGATAAATGCAGACCTTTTTTTCAATCGATCAAGGGAAAGAATGAAGCACTTTGGAATCAGGAGTGTGAATAAGCATTTTTAAATTTGAAGGCATACCTGGCCTTCTCACCAATTCTTACAACACCATAACCCGATGAACGTCTCTTCCTCTTTCTAGCCGTGTTTGAACACGCAGTAGTCGATAAAAAATCCAAAAAATTGTTCACTGTTCTATTTCATCCAGAATTGGCAGGAAAAGCTCTCTTGCAGGATCGAGGTGTCTGCTCCCGTGCAGCTTTAATGGCCTCCTGATCTGCAGCAAGAGTAATATTCGATCAGTTTGGCACAACAATAAAAGACATATAAGTCGGTGTGTATCCGAGCAAGGTATGAGCAGCTCGGCAAAAAATAGAATTGTTAAAGTCCCAAACTCTTTTAGGTTCATCAATTTTTACTGCCGACTCAGGGGGATTCTGCCTTCACAGTCTCGCCTTCAAATAGAAGATAGTTTATGTCAAAAATACTGGATGAGTAAAGTAGAAAAAGTAAAAAAGACAATCATCTGGCGTGCCTTCTTCATAGGGGTAACAATAAGAAGGAGTGGCCCCAGAAAAATACTCTCAGTTCCTAGAAACAAAAATCACGTCGTTTTCGTGGCCCTTGTTCGAATTTGGGAGATGAGTTACTAGATATCGGTCTTTCTTCCTCACCGCCAGATAGTAATTATCTCCAATCGATTTGATGATGTAACAGTATAAAATCTCCCATAAACCAAGGCTCAAGCCTAGAAGCCTGTTCAGAGTTGCTTCTCCCATCACTATCTTGAATAAGTTGGGACAACATTGAATAGGATAGAGTTTTATTGCAAAAAAACCCAGAGAAGGAGGGGGTCCAGAGAAAAACAAACTCCACCCTCAGTGATCGCTCGAGTGTGGATGAGAATACTTTCTTTGGTTCCTATCAGAGGTTCCTCACTGCTAGCAACTCATATTTCGACATC
>CM042189.1:33976314-33987436 GCA_023539305.1 Ilex asprella
CTTCAGATAGAATATAACTAACGTATCAAATTTATTGTTTTTTGCTGCTCTAACACATTATTTGGGTAATTGGATCAATACTACATTGGGGCGGAATCCTTGTTGGAACAGCTCACATGGTACTGTCACAATTCAGAAAAGTTAACCAACACGTACTTTCTGCTGGGAGTTCAGACATCAACATCTTGATTATATGCTTCTGAGTTTGGATTTTCCAAAGTCTCTGTATATTAAACTTGGAAAGAAAGGAATTCTCTCTGAATAAACAAAACAAGAAGTGTCTGTAGAATCAATTACTTTGAATTCTCTCTGAATAAAGAAACCAAGAAATGTCTGCTAGAATCAATCACTTGGAATTCTCTCCGAATAAAGAAACCAAGAAGTGTCTACTAGAGTCATTCACAGAGAGAGAAAGAAACCAAGAAATGCCTACTAGAGTCATTCACACGCAATAGTTAAGTACCTTGCGGCTCTTTGTTTCTGTACCTTTTTGAAGAGGAGGGAAGTCTTCACAAACAAACATTTGAAGGGTTGTACCTTCCGTAAGTTCTAACATTTGAAGGGCTGTACTTTTCAGCAAAACGCCCCTCCTTTTTTATTTTTGTAGCTTTTGTTGTGTTCTAGGGGAGGGATGGTGAGTTCTGGCTGTTGGGTGGGAGTTCTATTTTGAAATGTACTTAAATCTGAAACAAAAGTCTACTAAATTCTAAGCCTGTAAGTTCTCTTGGGGCCCTATTGTTCCTGGGAATATATGTGTTCACTCCGGGGTGGCAATCGAATCGTGTTGTGTCGGATTCATATCGGATTGAACATTAGTCGTGTCGAATATTAGTTAACCCAAACCCAACCCATTTAACTAATCGTGTCGTGTCGAGTTGACCTGTTTATTTTCGTGTCGTGTTCGTGTTCGTATTCGTGTTGACTTATAGAGATGTCAATGGACCGAAGTGGGGGCGAGGGGTATAGTCTCTATCCCCGTACCCGCTTAAAAAAAAATTGTCCATCCCCGGTCTACCACCGTTAGTGGGTATAATTTTCATCTTCATCCCAGTCCGCAGATAAATTTTTAATCCCCGTCTCCGTCCCCGCTTCCCTCGTACCTGCCTAAGCCCAAGCTAATTAAATCCAATATTTTAAATAATCCAACAACATTTTAAACAATCTAACACAACATAATATAACATAATATATTTGAATAAAACACAAACAACAAATGTCCAAAATACTACTTCAAAATACTATATATTTGAACAAAACACAAATAAAAGTCCAAAGCAACATAATGGTGGTAAAATCATCTCAATCAAGTCAATAAATATTTATATTTATTTATTTTTTTTGCGGGTAGCGGCGACGAGGCGGGGGTAAGGATAAGTCCATTCCCGCCTCCATCCCCGCATGGGTTTATACGGGTATCCCCGTATACGTCCACCGTCCAATGCGTATAGTCCATCCCCGGTCCAAACGGGACGGGTTTGGACGAATACCCCTTTTTTTCCGGTCCATTGACATCCCTATTGACTTATATAAACTTTGAATAAAAAAATTAACTTTATGATTTTATTTCACTTAATTGAATATATTCTCATATTTTTTCTACAAACTAAAAATTAACTTAGTAATATTAATGAGTAATAATATCTTCTTTTATATAATAATTATGTCAGTGCTTGATAAACAATTATAAATAATTAATATTTTTTTTTATAATACTAATTAAATATGCTAATCATACATCGTGCAATCAAATTAACATCAGAAATAATGGGAAAAAACAAGTTATCAGAACATAAAAACTCATACATGCAACAAAAATGTTAGATCAATCTCCTTCGAGTTAAAAACTTCATATTGACGGGTCAATTCGGGTTAAGCAGATTGAATCCGAACACGACTCATTAACACTTTGTGTTTACGGGTTATGTCATACACGGGTTTGTATAAAAAATAGTCAATCTAAACTCATTTATTCGTGTCGTGTTCGTATCGAGTTATCGTGTCGTATCAAAAATTATCACTCTTATAGTCACTTATTCATTCCTTTCAAGAAATGTCTTCCATATTTTTTTTTCAAGAAAAAAAAATAAAATATCAAAAATGAAATTGAAATTCCTTCCGAGCAATGCCAAAAAAAAAAATTGGTTAAACGGTTTAGGAGACTAGCCTACATGCACCTCAACAATTTTTTTCTTAATCTGATCAAAAACATGTCATTCACACGTAGACTAGAGTATTTATTATGGATAAATCTTTATTAGAGTTAAATCTTTCGTAACCTAACTTAAACGAATTATCAAGATTCGAACAATGTTAATAGGACCGAGCCTGAGCAATGATATTGAGACCTAATTTATTCACCTAATTCTCTGTAATCTTTGATTGATTGTAACCCATCAAATATTAAAACTTAAAATTAACCTAATAATTTTAATAAAATCACATCTCTAAATCAAATACAACTAAATAACATTGTATGTCTAGAAAGAGAGAGAGAGAGAGACCTGGCATTTGGTACCAAGCACGCAAAATCCAGAATCCTCCCAGAACCAACAAGTCTCTGTCTTGTAATAGCTACTATTACTCCGAGATGACGACGTTCCACCAGAATCTAATGACGACAGTGATGACCTCCTCCTCGAATTTGAATCTGACGAAGACGACGATGTCCTCGTTTTCGCACAAGGTACTGAACTGACCAAAATACCATCCATAACCAACACATCCTCCTCGATCTTCATCGGCGTCTTAAACAACGAGGCCGACCTCGCCGGACGCGTCTCCAAGTTCTCCACCGCCGATAACACAGACACTGGTGTCAATCCTCTTGGTCCAAATCCACCATTACTGTTACTCTTGCTGCTATTGAAGTGGCACTCAGGGGAATCAACGGCCAGAGATTTGTAAGAGTCGTCTCCGGAGGCAATCGACAGTGAGGCTGATCTTAGGTATTTGATTAGTGGAGAGTCGGAATTTGGAGAATTAGTACTATCAGAAGATGCGTATGGATCGAAAACGGGGCTCTTCGGTGGATGATGGTGATGACGACTTCTTCCAATGAAGTTCTGTGGATTGAGTGGTGAAACGTTCTCTTTCAATGGCTTGATTTTTGGAACTCTTGAGCTGTTGCTGCCGTAGAAGCCTTCCATGGAGATCTTGTGCTGTATTAGAAACAGGAGAATCGTCGAACTGTTAGATCAATGCCAATTTACAAGAAATTTTGCATTCTAAATATCATAAATCTGTGAGAAAAAAAACAAACATACATGAGGATTTAGCTCTTAGCAAGAGCTTTGGATTGTGTAATGGTTGACTTTCGTTTCGAGTTTGGTCCACATTTTCTGAGTTGTGTACTCCCGCCTAAATTTAAAACTACGCGTTCAAACCAAACGCTATTTGGCAATTCCAGAAATTGACCAACTGTGTGTGTGACAGTGTGTGTGTGTGTGTGTGTGTGAGAGAGAGAGAGAGAGAGCTACAACATTTGGATCCTGATGTGCATGTGTAGAGAAAAGATTTCGATTTACAGTATAAACAGAGATATCCAAATTTTTTTTAGATCTTTGGAGGTTTGAAGCGGAACTCTTTAAATTTTCAATAAAATTAGATCAAATCGAAGTGAATAAATAAATCGATTAACTGCATAAATCGAATTTTTTTTAATCAAAAGCTCAAAATTAAAATGCACGAAAGATAATTGAAGAATATATTCTCGCACTTACACTCATACACAATATTACGATTTCGAATTTGAATATTCGAAACAAATAAGTAAAATTATATACGTATTTTGATTGTAGAAACGCAAGGGCAAAACATGTGTATTTTGAATTTTCTGAAGAAACAGAGATCAATTCATACCTCAAGAACAAAGCTATGTGATCTGCGTAACGTTACTTAGAACTTCAAATACTGAGAAATGGATGAGAGGAGCTTAGAAAAACCATCACTATTTGGAACAGAACTGAAACTGAAAGAGAACGGAACAGTAGCTCTCATGGCTTATAAAAGATGTGGGCTCCAGTTGAGTCTATGGCGTGGGTCTTTTATACCATACCCTTGAACTCTCCATATTTTGCAATGCGATCCCTAGAAGTAATAAATTTCTCTCTGTCACCCACAAATAAGGTGGGACAATGACATTTTTATGTATGACTGATAATCGAACTGAGAGTATTGAGTTTTTTTTTTAACGAGTCTAAAAAATTATTCAAATCCAACTCATTTTTTAAACGAATCGAACTTAAAATGAATTAAATCCAAGCTAAGCCCTAAATAACTCAATATTTTACATATAAACAAGGTGAGTTTTACAATTTAGGTTCGTTTAAGAAACATTATAAAACCTGTTGATGATTTTCAGAAAACAAAAAACTAGAAAATGAAAGGGTTACCAAACAGTCTCTAAAAGCTTGCAGTCTCCACCAGCTTGTTAAGTTCTCATACTCAGTATTCAAATACCATCTATATGCATCTCCACCAACAAGAAGTTGCCAACTTGTTTTACATCTTCTGAGTAAGTAAATAGGTACTTGTTTTTCTGAAGCATAGTCCACGTAAGCTCGGGAGATTACAGGCGGTAGCAGCGCTTCATAGTCGAGTTTTGAAGGCAGGAACAATTGATCATTCTGAGGGTATGTGTTCAAGTCACTAGAATTCTAAGGCAAGGCAGCAACAAGGAGAATTCCAAGCATCTTTACAATGGAACACTGAATAAATTTAACAACAACAATCCTGTTAAACAACACAAAGTTACAGACTTACTGGACATGCATCAACCTGTTTTCACACAGTTCCCTCATTCTGAAAACAATAATCAACAACATAAAAAGGGGAAGTGGGGCTGTTGCCAACACCAACTCTAAATACCATCAATGGCATTCTTCAGGCTTCCACCAAGCAATGACAAGAGACCGCCACCATGGACCCTCCCTTCTGGAATCATAAAATTAAAGCTCTTTCTCACACCACTGCTGCCAATGCCACCACCGGTGCTACCTTCATCTTGTTTGTCAGAGCTTGATGGTCTCGGATAATTTGAGGAAGATTTCATAGATAACGGAACCAATACCTGAGGGGGTATGAGATGTTGACGTTTAACCGGCTGCTCAAATGAATCCACAGAATCTGAGACCACACTCACTCCCGATGAAGAGTAAGTGTTGTCGAAGCTGCTAACAACAGTTGAGGCTGAAGGTACAAGCCCATGGAAGAGTCCCGGTGAAATCATACCTCTTCTGTTAGTCTCACGCTCCTGAACCATGCTGCTGTGCGCAGCACATAGCCCACTCTTACCCCTTGCAAATTTCTCGCATTTTCCCTCTCCCCAGTTGCACCGCTTTCCACCACCATGGGCCTTGCAGAAGTCTGTGCTACCTTGGGCACTCTTCCCACAGTTTTCAAACCTACAACGTTTACCTCCTCCATGCCTGACGCAGCAATCAGTACGTCCCCGTGCACTCTTGGTGCAGTCTGGAACAGAACACCTCTTTCCACCACCATGGGCAACACAAAAGTTTGTGCCCCCATGTACGCTCTTCGGGCAAATCCCACCACCAAAGAGACAGCGCTTTCCCCCACCATGTCCTTTGCAAAGTGGGGTGCTCCCTTCAGCACCTTTGGTGCAACCTGAAAATATGCAGCGCTTTCCACCACCATGTGCTTTGCAGAACATAGTGCTCCCTTGAGCACCCTTACTACAACCTTCAAACTGGCAACGGCGTCCACCCCCATGAGAGATGCACAATCCGATCTGCCCTTCAGCGCTGCGGGCGCAGCCTTCCACCTTACACCTCTTCCCCCCACCATGCCTGATGCAAAGTCCTGACTTGCCACGTGCTGCCTTGGTGCACCCTGCTGGATGCCCACAACGTCTCCCACCACCGTGCGCTATGCAATTGTCTGTCCTCCCCTCAGCACTTTTAGTGCACCCCAAATGCTGGCACCTCCTCCCTCCTCCATGCGCCTTACAGTAGGCCGTTCGGCTCTCTGCACCTTTGCTACACCCTGGTTTCTGGCATCTTTGTCCGCCCCCATGGCCAATACAGAAGCCCGTTGCTCCCCGTGCTCCTTTTGTACACCCCTCGAACTTGCATTTCTTAGGATTGCTGGCCCTGTGATCTGAACTTGCTCCAACTGTTGCAGTGTCAGAGAAGGTGCTCATTGAGTAGTCCGTGACAGAAGAAGGCTCGGAGATCAACCGCGAAGAATGGCAAAGAGCTTTTGTGCCAGGCTCTAAAAGATCAGTTTGCAACAAAATTTTGCTACCATCCATTTTTGGAGCCATAACAAGCGATGGCATATAGCCACCTGATTTTTTGGCAGTAGTAGATCCCTCATCAACAACGGGTATCACTATTCTATCAACAGATACTTGGTCATGGTGAGGAGGTGCATTCAAGTGACTCTTTGTTGAAACTGAATACTCAATCTCAGCAGAAATTTTCTCAGACCCTCCAAAAAGGCTAAGTTTTAGGATTGAATCAGCTTCAGATGACAACCTCTGTTGCAACACAGCAGCCAATCCTTTGTCTTTCTTCACACCAACACTTGGTGGTGGGCCTAATCCAAGTACCAACCTGCAACTGTCATCAGGAGCATTGGAAGGGATAAGACGGCCTTCAGGGTTTGGTTGAGTGCTCCCAAATCCAGAAGTTTTGCTTCCTCCATAACCAAAGCAATCCAAGCGCAAAGCAGTATCACCACAATTGTTATTTTTCGTGAGCTCACCATTATGCGGGAACAATATACAGCTTGTATTGAGATCCATTGAAACTATCTACTATTTTTCCAGGGAAGGAGGGGACCAACTAGAAGAAAAATTTACCACATTCTAAAAGGAAGATCTATAAATCAAAATAAAAATAACAAGTGGGAGAAATTCTAATAAGCTGCATCCTCCGCTCACAAATCCAGATGTGTCTGCCCTGTCCATCTTTTTATATATCTATGGAGGAGAGCACCAGATCAATTGGAATACAGGTTATATCTGATAACGTTTCTTGGATAGAACCCTATGATGAAAACAATCAAGATCAACATGCAACTTATGCTTCTTGCTGAAAACTCCCAATGCTTCATTCACCTGATAAAGGACAGAACGGAACATCCTAATCTATTTGATAACAAATCAAAGATGAGGTAGTTGTACTCGAAATATGAATCAATACCAAGCAAATGCACTGAAATAGTTTAGGTCAAGTTATTGATCTATGGAGGGGATATACATCCTTGAGCAAAATGCATTAACCATCAGAATGTTGGAATATGTAATGAAGTTCAGACAGGTAACAGTAACAATTTTTTTTTTTATACAAAATAGTAATTGAAAGCATCAAAAAATATAAGGTTCACACATTCCACTTAATCTTTTTTATCAGACAAAGGCTATATTACAGGTTAATTACTGGCAAATAATTAGGTTCTAGACATTGGCATTTTGAGCAAGTTTCAATTGAAACAAAATACATAGCAAGCAATACATATGTGCATGTGCATGTGCATAGATGTATTATATTTATATACATAGAATATAGCTGAAGCATAAAGAAATACAGCATGTGGTACTAAGTTTTGGAGCTCTTTACGGAGGAACAAGCTCAAGACGACAAATGAAGTCAACATGGGCAAAAAGAAAAAATACGAGTCTATGTAATACATAATTGAAATAATACAAATTTATTTGTAATCCAAATGATTCTATACGAATTTTCCCCACATATATCGCTGAAGTAGTTGAAGCAAGACAGCACCTAATGTGAGCAACCCAAAACATAATTAGAGACATAGAAAACCCAAAAAGAGATAGAATGTAAGGCCTCTAAAAAAGAATTAACCATTATATATCAGCAAAAAATTAACTTTCACATCTATGTACCATCTTCGTACTAGACTCTGCTTCATCATTTTTCCTTTTGCCTCTTTTGCAAATATCCCAACGAAGTGACACACTAGCAAACTCACTGGATAAATACCATAGCACTTTAACTTTTCTGAATGAATAATGACTCGTGGGCGACATACTTCTAAATTAAACATATTGATAAGATAATAATATACTTCATTCCATATATATAAAACCCTCACAATAACCACACAGGAGACTAGTTCACGCCACAAACGCATCACGTCCAATCCTCAAATTTACTAAAAGAAAAAGAGGAAAGAAGGTGTCAACAAGACATTTACAACAGGAAAAAAAAGGAAAAATGAGGGAGAGGATGGGCTCAAAGAAACCATCATTTACTTAACCTTAGGACAACTATTGGTCAAGATAAATTTACCCCTTCAACTTCTCTGTAGAAGTTACATCAGAAATGTACATATTCTTGAAACAACTCAAATCTCACCCAGAACTCAAGCTTCAAAGGAAGATGATACCTACGATAGGGAAAACCCATAAAACAAGTAACAAGGCATTGAAGGTTTCTTTAGAAAACAAAGACTTGAAATTGATTATTTTGTTGGTTTTGCACAGCAATTAATCAATATTGATACCGTCTGTTAGGCGATAGGAATTCAAGATAGAAAAATACCATAAAACAAAACACCAAAAATATATCATGGTTCAATACAATATACTCACATCAGTACACCGTACCTACATCCACATCCACTGACCAAAAAACTACATTGATGTATTATTAATCATCAAATTGGTAACTGATACTCAACCCCATTTACAAGAATAAAATATTGCCACTCGAACCAATGCAAATAAAATTTGATCTCTATAATTCCACATCTCTTCTAATTTTTTCCTTAATTGACGTGAGATTCTCACATGTAGTGTACTAACAATTTTAGAAGCTGTTTTAAATTCTAAAATTAATCAAAGCATGCAGAACCACAAAGAAATCCATAAAAAAGTGGGATCTACGCCAAAACCAATAAGGGAGAAAACAGACTACAGTGATCCATAGTTCCTCGGTGACATCGATCACAACCATGCCATGATTATATGTCTATAGCACAATACTATCAGAGACAGCCAAAGTTTTACAAAGAGGAGAAAACCCATATAATCAAAGCAAAAGATATAACTAAGAATACCCCACAATAAAAAATAGCAAGTAGTTCATAAATTAATCATATCAAATTAAAATACCCAATAATCAGTAACCTCAATTTGTCGAAGCATGCAATATCACTGTGATAATCAATAGTCAAAATAGTTTTTTCCAGTACTGTTCAAGATTTAAACAACCAGAAGCCTATACATAAGCAGCTCATAAACCAAAACCCAACAGCCGCAATCAAAACAGCTTTAAAAGCATCAAACTAATGATTAAAATCCCAGAAATTCGAGCAACATCAACACATGTAAAGTTTAGGATAAACTTGGAAAATTATAATCATGGAACGAGAACTCACTCTTTCAAGCACCCAAAAGCAGAAACAATAATCAAACACTTAATATACATGGAGTTAAAGATTAATTCCACTTCAAGATTCAATTTAGAAATAGTAAAGAAACAAAAGTACCGTGAAGAAGACTTTGAAGGAAATATCGATCAAGTTAGCAGATCTTTCAAGCCATTGAAAACACCCTAATCCAGCAAGCTTAAGTCTAGAGAGAGACAGGAGCGAGAGAGGAGATAGAACGTTTTTAGGCACTTAATGCGTAGAGATAAATAGAAGCAATTCGATTAAGGGCGGCTCTTAATTGTTGATTAATGGCCAGCCCATGGAGTGTGAAATACCATAAAAGACCTTCCTGATGCGAATAATCCAACAAATGCTATTTTGGACGGGCTTAGGCAGATGAGCACTGATATAGACATTCCATACTTTCTAGCAACAGTGATATATAATACCTTAAAGACGATCTTGCCCTTACCAATAGTCATGTTATTTTCGCTTCATATTAAGTATTATATAATTTTTTCTATTGGTTCAATGGTCTAAGGATTTTTTATCAGTGTATATGTATTTCGATTAATCATTTTTTTAATTCGGCCAAAGACACATCATTTATACCGAAACTAAGGTATTAATGAGAAATTTTGGTTAGAAAACCTTCTCTTTTTTATTTTTTCAATCAAATCTTTTCACAAATAAATAATCACTCGCTCAATTTACTACTCGTATCTACAATGTTTCGCTATCTATTCCTTTAGTCAACTTGTTACATAATTTATTACTTTTCACTATTTGTCACTTTTTGACTTCCCTAATTTCCTTAAAATATCATTGTATAAATCTTGTTCATCGCATGGGACAGCTGTTAAATATCATATTACATTTGTAGCTTCTTTTTTTGAGATAACGGGAGAAATTCTTAGTTTGTCATTCGATAGTAGAGCATGCGTATGTTGCTTAAACTCGTGAGTTCAAGTAGAATCAAAGACAAACTCTAAATACATGAGTCAGCCTCTCAATCCATAAACCAGTTAAATCAGAATTACTGCTTCGGTGGAAATTCAAACTCACACCAAAAATTTAAATACGATTTTTTGGGGTGTTCACCCTAGATTACGGGTAGGAATTATTGTATTTCGTCTTCCTATTCAATATTTTGGAGAAGAATTTTTTCTTGGCCTACCCTATTCGATCAAGTGTAATATTCCTACCCAAATTTCATCTATAACAATCGGGTATGAGTTGAATAGTAAATTGAGTGAACACGTATTTTTTAGTTGTTAATTTTTAAATTATTTTAATAATTTAATTAAGTAACGTGCACCAATTATCATAAACTAATAACAATAAAGAAACACAATAAATTTGATAATACATAAACAATTACAATAAAATACAACAAGAAAGCTATAAATATTAATACATCATATATAAAAAAACCATAAACATCAATAAAACATTCGAGTTTCTAGATTTTTGAATTTTAATTTTTAGGGATTAACATATATATATTAAAATATTAACATATATATGCGGATATGTAAGGTAGGAATATAAAAAATTTGTAGGTGATGATGCACAAAATCGTCCTCGTACGAGATCAACAGTCACAAGAGTGATTAATGAGCAATCAATGGCAATTAGTGGCAAAACAGTAAATATAGGTCAACACAGGAGATTTATAGTGGTTTGGTCCGGGTGACCTACGTCCACTCTTCGAACGGCGACGATGGCCTTAGACGTTTTATTGATCAACGGTGGTACT
>CM042189.1:33990832-34008529 GCA_023539305.1 Ilex asprella
ACGATAAGCGACTCCCCAACCCGTGCAACGGAGCCCACTATGTCTGTGGAATATTCATTGTAGTCATTTATTATGTTAATTAATTAATAGGAGGACTGATCAAATGCAGTGGAGACTATGGAGTTGGTAATGAGGTCGGGCTTATTTTTTTATTTTTTATTTTCCAAACGGGATGTGAAGTCGAACTTGAATAACTTTGTATTTTTAAAAAAATTATATCTGGATACAATGAAAATTTTATTATTCTAATTTTTAGATTAATACATTTATAGCAGAGGAGAAACACCTACAAATTTAAGTGAAGGGAATACTCAACGAGTGGCATAATAAAATCCTACAAGCAAGGGACATGAGAAATGAAAGTAACGGTCGACTCATTGACATTTTGCTTGAAAGAATCTTAAAAGAATTAAAGATGGATAATTAAATATAGGTCAATTAAATTTAATTGTTAATATTAAACAATGTTAAAGAATATTTGGCATTGATTCTTAGGAGTGCCAAAAATATGTTATGAATTGTTAATACGATACGAATATGACATAAAATTAGGGGTGATAATTTTAGACACGATTTGTGAAATTGATACGAACTCGACATGGATTTAGTGGGTTTGGGTATAGTTCTAATCGATTCAGATGATTAATGGTTAACTCGGCAGACCCGTGAAATTAACGAACCGGTTTCATGTTGAACCTATAAACTCATTTCAACTCGTTTAACCCATTAAGAGTGGTACAATAAATTTTTTAAAATCAAGTTAGATCTATCAGCCTCTATCTCATCTCACACCTCTCATCTTTCAAAATCATTCAAATTTATTAATCATTTAATGTTTATTTTTTGTCTTTATTGTTTTGTTTAGTCATGATTTATTGTTATAGTAAATAGGTCAATCATGTGTAATGTGTAACAAGTTAATGATTTTTCATGTGGACTCGAAATTATCTAACATATTTTCTTATTTAACGGGTGACACACGGGTTATATCGAATAACTCTTCAAATAAACGATTCATGTATGAGTGTAATAATTTATTTATTTTTTATCTGTGTATGGGTGTAATAGTTAAACTTGTTTATATAAACGAATATGATATGAATGGAGTGTTTTTTGACATATACTTGTTCTATCTGACACAAAACCGTTCCACTCGACACGATTGTCAGGCCTACATAAAATTAGAGATTTTAGGTCTTTTTTAAACCACCCGTTTCATAAAAGAGTGGATCTGACACAACATAATTAATAAATGAATCGGGTATAAGTGAAGTCAATCAAAAAAAATACACAACACTACTCGTTTATATTCCAATTATATACGATTCATACACAACATAAACCTGATATGACATGTCTCGTTAGACACGAATTAATAAATACATTGAATATATGTAGAGTATTTTTTTTATACGAATTAGCTAAAAATTTTCATAAACCCCCTTACATGACATAATTGACAAATCTTTTGATCTCTAATAGTATTTGGATTTTACGGCACGTATTTATGAGTTGAAATTTAAATTCTTTTGATTATTTGAAATATCCTTAATTTGATTGTCATAAAAAAAATATTTCAATTTATTTGATATGGGTGATTTGTAAGTAATTGAATAATTTTAGAATTTCTATCGTATGTGCTCAAAAAAAGTACGAATGGGGCCGTTTGCAATTAATAACAAACATAAATTTTGGGATCTCAAATTTTATTTTATTTTTTTAATAATTCAATGGTTATGAGTGTCTAAAAAAGTCTCTCTCTAATGCGATAAAAAACAGATCATCTACGACGATATCTCAATTCTATGAATTTTACATTTTTTTAGTTTTAATCAATTTCGTTCATTCATTAACGAATTATTGGGTCCACAAGATTCCATGAGTAGGATTAAAATCTCAAAGTTATGCCACAGCGTTGACTTCAGGTGTACTCGAGCACATGTGATTTAGGCTCCCTACATGGGAACAAAATCTCACGAGATATGATTTGACTAAATTGCCCTTCCACCACAATACAAGACTAATATCCTTTTTTGCAGTTTTCAAATGCTAACGTGGCATTGACAGGAAGAAAATAATGAATTTACGATCTTAAAGTTTATCAGTAAAAATGGCAATTAAGTAATTGTGAACCTTTAATTTTCACATATTTAGCAACAAATTCAAACAATTTAATTATAAAACCCCCTCCCCACTCAAAAAAAGAAGCAAAGGGTAATTATGTAATTCTATCGAGAGTCAGTTTCGTCACAAATGATGTAATTCTTGCGTTACATCCCTCCGCGTTACAATTATTAAAAACTAATTATAATATTTATATTTACCAAAAATAGAATATTAGTCATAATTTGTAGGACCATATAATAAAATACTAGTCATTGGATGGTGCCAAGTTGCAGAATATTCAGAAGGGTTTTCAGATGCAGAGCTAAGCCAGGTTGATTATATAAAACTATACAAGGAAAGCCTTGTTGATTAGTTTATCTTAGTATAATAAAACCTTAACTAGGTGGAGTGTGCCTGTTATTGTCTACCCCAACTAAGCACTAAAATAATACAATGAACTTCTCAATGTTGCCAATGCAACATCTCTAATATAATTGTTTTTTGGGTGATATACAATAATGTAATCTAATGTTGTCGTAATGATAAGTTCGTTACATCGTGATTTGGGCATCAATGATTTAAATTGTGAAAATAACCTATATAAAAGTTACTAAAGTTAAGTAGATTTTACTTTTTTTACAAATTTTGTAGTGACATAATTTTTGTACACGAAACTGTTCTTGTTTTTTTCAATAATCTGTACCCTACTTTTAATGGAAAGGAATATAAGAACTGTAGAGAAACATGCAAGGATCAAATTCATGTGTTCGACTAAGTGTTAAACAAGTGTTGGACATAGTTTATCCATCCAATCTATTTGTAAAGGAAACGAGTATGAGAACAGTAGAATCACATAGGTGAATTAGATTTTAGGTATTTCTTGAAAAACTCGTGATGAATTGACCATCAAATATTACCAATAGAGGAAAGTCTAGATGTTTTCTTGTTATGCCTAGTAGTCTAATGAATAATTTCGTTGGGTGATGGAATCTAAGTGAATATTGCAATGAAATTTGTTGTTGGTGGCCAATGCTAAGTCAACATTGTGCAAAGTTGTGGTGCATTGTTTTAGTTTATTATAAATCAAGGGGCGATGGGGTCCAAGTAACATGTATTACTTCGTACTATAATAAATGTGCCAAAGGTCTATATTTTGTACATATATACATACAAATGAACGTCTTATTTTTGTTAGTATCGATGAAAAAAATCAAAAAAAAAATTTTTGGGAGATGGGGGGGACGATTAAGATCGTGTATTAATTTTCTTTTCATCTATAATGTAAAATAGGGTATGCTTCAATCAATTTATATAACAGTCTCGAATAGTTTTATTTAATGATTACAAATATTTCTTTTAAAATCATTCACATTAGATCATGTAATGATAAACAGGGGCAATCAATCATTTGAGAAAAACATCCGTATAACAATCATCATTTTTTTTTTTGCGATTTTAGTTCGATTTTCAAGAGATTCGAATTCAATCTACAAATATTTTTTAATTTGATATGAATATTCAATGATTTTTTTTTTGCGGTCTATATCCAAACAAAGTAATATTAAATATTTGAGTGGATACCTAAGCTATTTAAAGTTGAATTTCATTAAATTACATTTCAATTCGATTTAATTGTATCAAGTAATACTCAATTTCATCATATATCCACATATATGAATGTAATAAATCAGATAATATGACAATTAAATTAAAGTTTGATATATCAAAATTTAAATTCATTTAATAGGATATAATTGATTAAAACTTGAATAATCGGTCAAAGTTAGAATCTTTTATCCAACTAATCGAAGTTTGACTTAAATTGAATTCAAGTTAAAATCCAATAAATTTTAAATTTATGAAATAATCCCATTTGATTTTTAAAATATGAAACTATATCCATTTTGTTTGCAAATTTTTGTGGGGGAAAAGTTTAAAAAAACTATAGATTTTCTAAAATTTCAAAAAAAAAAAAACCCAATTTTTTTTTAAAAAATCCAATGGGGGCAACTGCCCCCACCTTGTATTTACCCTCGATTATAAGAGCCGCAATGTGGATTGGGGAGCCACGTCCCCATGTTTCAAAATTTTCATTTTCGTTTCATTTTAATATAATTCTCTAAAAACTATTAAGTTCTCCCCAAGAGTGTCAATACACTAAGTTTGGCTTCATCACCTCTAAATTTCTACCTATATCACTTGATGATTTATAGATGATGTTGAAGTACACAATTAAATCATATTGTTATAGTGGTGGATCTATGCTAGAATTTTATTTATTTTCATCCCATCAATTTTGATATGATTTCCAAAAAATAAATAGTAAGTGGCCCACAAAAGTATCAATATTTTTAGTTCGTCCCCTCTCTTATCACGGATTTTTGCACTCTATCGGTGGATGTATCGAGAGAAGAAACTTAAAGGATGCAACTAAATTAGATTGTTGGTGTTCTTGGACGATAACGTGCAAGATCCCCTTGGGGGCTACCAATTTGGATTTATCCAATGTGTAATTTTTTGGGATAAAGTATATATCCGAGAAATTGACAGAAATTAGTCGGATGCTCTAAAAGATTTAAACATGTTTGGTATGTTTTTTGGGATGGGTTTGAATTGGCTTGATGAAACCCGGGTTTGATCTAAAAATGGAATTCAACTTTTAATGTTGTCCATATCCATATTTGGTATGCGTGGATATATATGATTATTACTGTAATATTTTTGTATGTAAATGACTATTTTGTCCTTTATCCAATTTGTATATATGAGATATATAAGATATATACGGGTATAAATGTCATTTGTAACTTAAACCCCCAAACCCACATATGAAACCCACACCCTTTTGGGTTTCATGAAACCCATGAATGAGGGTTTCATGATCGGGCCAGGTTTGGAATCTTATCCCTACTTTACACATACCAAACATGAGTTTAAAGGGGTTTACTCTCTAACCCATGTTCTCAAACCTCCCAAACTCTCGTACTAAACCCACCTTAATGGTTGGGCCATACAAAAAATATTTGTTGGCCCTGGGGAGGGGGGGACAACCTATATTACCCAGCAAGAGTGACAGAGGTGCGACAACTCATACACACAAAGGTCCATACAAAAAGACTGGCCCCAAGGATTTGGTATCTTTACAAGCTACAACTTAAAATCACAAGAAAATAATGTGGGACTAAAGTACAGAAGATGCAAAACACGTGTTCTACTTTTGCCCATGACCAGCACCAAGGAATTAAAATGTTTGTTTGGAAATGTCCAAAACATTTATGTTTCGTAGAAATCGAAACGAATCATTGGTTGAATATCAAAAAATTTATATTTCAAGGTGTTTCAACCGATGTTTTAGAATATTTTTGTTGTTTCAACCAATGTTTTGGAAATAAATTTTTAATTTTTTTTTGTTTTCATCTTGTTTTTTAAATGTTTTCGAAACATAACTGAAACATTTTTGTCTCTAAGGTCACTGAAATTATTCACCAAAATACATTTTTGATCCTTAACAGGCACTACCCCTTGCCTTTGGATCCATGGCTTTACCCAAGTGTTATAGGCAATGAAAGATAAACTTGGATAGTTGGATGGGCATATCCTAGGAAACACTCTTCATAATTAACAAGTGACAAATTTGCAAGGACTTAGAGTGCATTTAACCAATGCCATTTTAATCATTCCTATGTCAAGTAGCTCATATTAAGTAGCCCATATTTAAGCACTCGATAACACGTTACAAACACTAAAAATCAAAATTTTGTTTCGAAAGAATTAAAACGTTTTCATTTTCAAAGAGATGAAAACAAATCAGTAACTGAATTGAAATTTCAATGCTTCCACAAGTTTTGAGGTGTTTTAGAATATTTAATGGTGTTTTAACATGTTTCCACTATTGTTTTCGGAATGTTGGGAGGTGTTTCAAGTGTTTTTGTATATTTTTATCAATATTTTAGAATATTTTGAAAAAATAAATTCTTAAATGTTTTATTTATTTATATTTCCAAAATACTTTCAAAACATTTCAAGACGTTTTTGTTTCATAAGTGCCGAATTAATGCACCGAATCAAAATTGATCCCAAAGCATTCCTTCATTAACCAACATAAAGAATGATAACATCTTGATCCTTACTCTATTAGAACTCTTTCTATAACAATGATAACCTCAATGATCTTCACTAGTCATATGTTACCACTTCGTTTTTTGGTTTAACAGTCAGGGTGTTCGGGCTAGTTTATACGTACCTCGATTAATCTCTTCCTTGGTCCAGTCAAAGACTGGTCATCCATGCTGAGATTAGGGTATTCATGAGTGATAAATCTCTCGTAACCTAACCGCAAAAGGTTACCTTATGTTACCTCTGCTGCATTGTTACTCAACCAAATACCGAAAATATAATCAAACATAATATGAAAAAGAACAAGAAAATAAGACAGAAATTTCCAAACTTCAATTTCATTTGGATTTCAAAAATTTTCTTTTACACAAGTTGGCAATATTAGAAAAAAAAAATTGAGAAATTTGTTACAAATTGTCTCAACTTATTTCTAGCTTCATTTCCATCTTGTGATGGCCTCCCTTTTCTTTCTTCCATTCCAAAAAGAAAAGGAAAAAAATTAAAAGAAGAGAAAGAAAAAAGAATGGCCATGAAGTGTTGGGGGAAACTTCTCTGACCCTCCTTTTTAAATTCTTACTGTCAAGGAATGTTTCAAGCTTCCCACATGAAGAACATGTTCTCCCAAGGCAACTTTTCTGTTTCCAAGCTGATCAACCACACTCAAATGCTTGCAAACATCTACATTGAACCTAACAATCCCTCCACCTTGTGGTGTCAAAAACACCTTTTCAAAGCCCAACAGGTGCTTTTGAGGGGCATTGTGGACAGAGGGAGGAGTAGAAAACAAGAAAATTGTATGGCTTCCACTCATTTTCCCAACATTTTTAACACTGAGGTGAATGTTAAAAGCTAGGCTCTTGCAGGTCTGCTCAACAGCGTCGATGGATTTGCACGCTGATGAGCGACAAACGTGTCCTTCCTCTAGAGGGATTGAGACAAGCTTAGGTGCTTGAACTAGGTGATGGTTGAATTTGGAGTAGCTTAGTCCATCCCCAAAAGTGAAGACGGTTGGCCCGGTGTAGAATCTATAAGATCTGCCAGGGTAGCCTGTGGCAGGGTCTGGTCTCATGTTCATGTTTGTCATTGGAACCTTGTCTGCGAATGATTGTGGATACCATGTCATGGGTAGTCTCCCACCTGCACATAAGTGAACCATAAGCTTTGAGCTTTGTAGTATGACAGTCTGAGAATTTTTTGCTGGAAGATCTCAGAAACTGTTTGCTGACAAAATTGATGGATCTTGTCCTGTCAATCACGGAATTTCTCATATATTCAATAGGTGGGAGAAAAATAAAGAATGTGACTATTGTTCAACCACAATTTTGACCTTTTTGGAAGATAATTACAGTCATTTATGTTGTTGTTGAGTCGGGTGATTAGTCAAAATCGCATTGAATCAGTAATAATTTTAGATATTTTCTCACAGTGAAGTAGGGTTAGACTTACTTGGATTGAAGTACCCAAAGATCACATCTGCCAAGGCGGCTCCACCTGCTTCGCCAGGGTAACCGACCCAAAGAATGCTTGTTATTTTAGGATTGTCTTTTGCAAATTGTATATCCATGCCACCACCAGACATTATGACAAGAATCACAGGTCCCTTGGATACATTGGCAACTTCTGATATTAAAAGTGCCTGCTGTCCTGGAAGAGTAATATCAATCCTATCCCGGCTCTCTGCCTCGATAGATTGATCAGCACCCATTATTAGAACCACAGCATCAGCTGAGGCTGCTATTTTCTTAGCATTGTCTACTTGGGCCGTGCTGCAGGCCACATTGGCACAGCCAGGCTGATAAACTGTTGCAACCGAGGCTGTCAGGCCTTGCAAAGGAGTTGTATATTTGCATGGAGTTCCTGCAACATATCCAGAATGATTGGATAACTCACTTATTAATTGATGCTATCGAAATGTTAAGCTTGACTTGCTCGGAAACACTTGCTAATTGACTTGCAACTTGGGTTAAAAAGTAAGCAAAAAACAGTAAATAATCAAATTGTGAAAATACAAAGAATCTCGCAGACACGATGATATGTTGGTATCAAAGGAACCAGCAAGCCAAATAATCGAAGCCAAACCTATTGAAAATTGTGTTGAAATACCTTCATAGTTGCCAATCATGGTGTGAGTAACATTTGCATTCGGTCCAATCACTGCTAATGTTTTTATGGCAGCGGGGGAGAGTGGAAGTGATCCAGCAGTGTTCTTGAGCAACACAATCCCTTGCCTCGCTGCTTCACGAGCAAGCTCCTGGTTTGCTGGGGTGCACACGTCATTTGGACCGAGTTTTCCATATATGTGCTTGCTTGGATTACCATCAAAGAAGCCAAGTCTCATTAATGTTGCAAAATTGTTTGAGATAGCTCTGTCAATTTCTGATTCTTTTACTAGTCCCCCTTTTATTGCAGCTTCTGTGTTCTTGCCTAGGAAAGATCCACAGTTGAGATCCAACCCTGTGGAATCAAGACATTCAGCATATGTCCATTGTACATTAATTCAATTCAAAGTTGTTTTGTGCTTAAAAATCAAGAAAAACTCGAGGCATACAGTGAAAAATACCCAAATTCAATACTTTCTAGATAAAAAACCAATAAGAATCCTTATGAAAATAAATCATTCCTAGATTAAAAATCATTTCTCAATTAATTTTAAAGTGTCATGGACTGCTGACATTCACCTATCTTTAGCTTTCAGGTGTATACTGTACCAGAAAACCAAAATAGTATAAAAAGAATGAAAAAATTAGAAGTATAGTAGAATTACTTTTGAACAAAAGCTAGCAGATCTGTGTAAGGCTCTATTATTTATTATTTGGTCAGTAAATATAAAAGTGTAACCAAATCAATACAGTCCAGGGTAAGGTGGGGGGGGGGGGGGGTTAAAAGTCCAAGAGTATGGTGCTTTAGTTGTACCAATACTAACTAATCCAATACTTTTGACTAACAATTTCCAAAGTACTTGAATGATTGCACAACAGAAGGGTAGAAAATGCAGTCACCTGCCAAAAGAGCCTTGGCTGCAGTCTCCTCTGGTGTTTTGGTGTAGTGCTGGGATTTGAACATCACATCTAATGAATCACAATCAGTAACTATGTATCTGTAGCACACAAACTCAGGTCAGTATATCAAAGAAAGATTATGGAGAGTTCTTTATATACCAAATTGGGAATCTAGCAACTTTATTTCACTTTCATCATCGTTTCTAACTTATTTCTCAATTTACAATTGTGTTCATAAAATGTTCTCGAATGTAAAGGCATATGCTTTTACTCTGAAAAATTGGGTTCAAATTACTTTTATATGAAAACTACAAATAGAATGAGAAATAAGTTAGAAAACACGATAGATAAGCAAAATAAAAATGGAAATGATGGTATTTTGGAAAAAGATTCTGGTCAAATACCCATTTAATTTCCATTCGCCTCGAATAACCCCAGCCAGGAGGTCTGGATCGGCACAGGTTGGCTTTCCATTAACTTGGTTGTAAGAACACATGACACTAGCAACATTACCATCAAGAACACAGCTCTTGAATGGTGGTTGAAATGTGTCATCCATATCTTGCTTTGTTACCTAACTCACCACACCAAGAAAACACATTACCTCAATGAAAAAATTAAAAAAAGAAAATCAAATCAAAATAAAAAATAGAAAGTGGGTTTGAATATAAAATACCACAGCATTGAAATGGTATCTGTCAATCCCTTTCCAATTATCAACATCATAGGCAGTGTAGTGTTTACAGCAAGCAGCAACTTTAAGCATATCTTTCTCACCATCATCTCTCTGTTGTAGACCCCTGACATAGGCTGATCCATATTTACTTGAAAGCAATGGGTCTTCTCCTGGAGTTTCCTGGCCTCTGCCCCACCGCGGGTCGCGAAAAATGTTAATATTTGGTGACCAAAATGTTAGCCCAGCTAAACCAACATTGTACATTGCTCTGGCTTCAGTTGAGACCACCTGCACATATTAGAGTTATTTTTTCTAAGTCCTTAACCGAGACAAAATGGCACAACTCTTAAGATGAACATTAGAGGAAATAGACCAGTTTAAACCCCATGTATTTAATTTGGCATCTCTGTCCTAACAGATTGTCTGGCACATTATCCAACAAGGAATTACACAACAATTCTGGGAATTTTTGTTTTAGAGGTTTCCATCATAATGCATCACTTGCATTCATTGAAATTTGTGGCATGAGAGATAAATGAACAGAGTTAGGTGCATCATGCATGAAACTAAGATGATAAAGATGGGAAAAATAGAGCATAGTTTCAATAACGGTAATGGCTGCCGTTGCGGTAAGATTAATGGAATGGTGTAGCCAACACGGGACGCAATGACGTGACAGTGATGGTAATCGAAGGTATGAATATGCTTCTCAATTAACATCCCCTAGATCAGGTGCAGTGATACCAGAGGATGCCAGTAGGGGTGGTCAGTATATGAGGCTTTCACTACTACGAAGTCTGGGGACGATCAGATGTAAGCAGGAATACAGAGAATTTAACTTATCAGCAGTTGATTATGCTTATTTTTGTAAACTTTTTGATTGAAATGTTTTAAGTATTTTACAGGCTAAAAATCACATTCAGCCTAGGTATGAAAAATGGAAAATTTTCACTGTCATCTCTCTCTCTCCAGCAAGCTGTAATCCTCTTAAAGTCCTCATGTAGTTGCTCGCTGAAACAATTACCATTGACCTACTTTACCAGCCATAAACCAAATAATGACAGGCATGTCTACATCAAAAAATCATCTCTCTCTAACCAACTTATACTCAAAGAAAAACACCATATAATAACTTGTGGCCCATCAATCATGGTTTCCTACTTTCTAAAAGAAACCACGCATAGCTGTCCATATCTCAAACATTATCCCTTGAGAAAGCACCTAAATCTACTTTCCAAATGGTAGCAATCAAGGTTAGCTGTTTCACCCAATGGTCACTGTCCTGCTGTTGGGTTTTAAAATTGCGGGTTGGAATCTCGTCATCTTCCTCCCAATAATAGTACCGGACCAAAAAAAAAAAATGTTACCAATCAATTTAGCGTCTTCAAGACGGTGTATTAAAATGTATCAACCACAAAATGGGATATAAGTCAGTGCCGTCTGCTAAGAACACAACCAATGGTTGATAAAAATGGTTAAGAAATAAATCTGATGGGGACATGTGTGATATATAAATAAAAAGGTTACTGTAGGTGTAATATATAGCTGGATTCTACTGTTATATAGAACCATTAAAGAAGCAGACGCGTCTTTTTACAACAGCCACCTACAAGAAATTAAAATTTTCATTTTAGCCACATGAAAAGGAAACAGACCCAAAAAAGTTGGTTTTGAACACGAGACTATGCCCTGAAAATGATTAAAAATGTTCCATGACGTCCGAAAATGATTAAAAATGCCCTAAAACGCGTAAAAAGATGACACGCACAAATCGAAAAAATAGCCAAAAAAGAAAAGAAAAGAAAGAGTGGTTAAAAACAATGAATGTATAATAATATCTCATGAAATCATAGAAATTGTAACATAAGAACAGACATACCCTTTACTCATAAAGCATTTGCTTTCAAAATCCAGAAACATTAATTATCATGTGCATTTTGATCTGCATCAATGGCCATGAACAACATGAAAACAACTTCTCTGTTCCAGATCACTCAGTTTTCCCAGAAAAATAATCTAACCCATTTGTGTATTCAAACCAAAAACACAAGCTAGAGAGAGAGCGAGAGCGAGAGCGAGAGAGAGATTTGTAAGATTCATTCCTGAATAACGTCATGAATGATGAAACAGTCATCTTTTGAAAAAATCAGGTACATTTTGATCAAACCCATCGTGCAGTGACAGGAGATCCGTGCACTGGGTCTCCTTTTTTATGTACATTGGGATCTTGAAGAGAAAGAAATTGGCAAGATCTATTCTTGAATAACAGCATGAACAATCATAATCTAAACAACTCAAAATATCATATTTTACCAAAAACCAAAAACAGGATTAGGCCAATGAAGCTCATTACCTTTCCAATGGTCTCAAACAGAGTAACATTGAAAGAAGCTGCGGTGAGAATAACCTGAGGAAAGCTAGTGGCTCCGGGAACAAGACTCGAAAAATGAGTCCCCGGACCGACGTAAGAGACCCCATGTAAAGCCTCAGACCACCACTCATACTTTGGAATTCCAAGCCTGCTCACACTCCCAGCAGCATTCACCAAGAACCCAATTTTCTCCTGCAATGTCAGTCTCTTCACCAGATCATCCACTCTAATTTTCAACCCCAACGACGAATCGCAGAACGTAAAATTCGACAACCCGGGATTGTTATCCACATCACAGGCGAAAACTGGCGAGGTTTGTGCCAAAACTTGGTTGGAATTCAAGAATACATTACACAAAATTGAGGTGATAATTTGAAAACAGAGGAAAACAGAGAATTTGGTTGGTGCTCTGTTCTGAAAGGCCATTTGTTTCTGTGACTTCCCCAACAAAAATGAAACTATATAGAATGTGAACGTAGTGTGTGTGAGAGAGAGAAAGAGAGAGAGAGAGAGAGTGTGTGTGTAATACTGTAATCTTGGGTAGGTTATATAGTGAGAGTGTGTTGAAAAGTTTCTAAACGCATGTTGTTTTGTAGCAACCCGTGAAGGGTAAGTGTGAAACAGTCTAAGGAGTCCTATTAATTCTGGTTTTTTTTCAATCTCTCTCTCCTCTCTCTCTCTCTCTCTCTCTCTCTCTCTCTCTGAATTTGAATTAAACTTACATGAATCCGTGAAAGATTTTTCTTTTATCACTTTACCAAGTTTCTATATCAACTTTTTGTTTGGAAGTTTCCTTGCAGTGTGTCATTAGGAAGATGGGAGAGAGAGAGAGAGAATGAGTGTCCCATAATACATCAATCATATATAAAAATTAGTAATAATTAATTGTCTAAAAACACTATACAACATCAAAAATCAAATTGATCTTATAATATTTGTATTTTAAATGATAATTTAATTTTTTTAATTACTCAACTAAAAATTAAAATGAACGGAGGTGTAGATATAAATTGATGAAATTGTTTGATATTGGAGAGTGTGTTAATTGCGATATCTGGTATTGGGAGTCGTGCAAAAAAGTTAGTGTTTTTAAACTAAAAAAAAATTGAGATAAATTTTGTACCATTTGTTCAAATTTAACCGTTGTTTTGTCTTTATAAATTGAGAATTTAACTTTCTAAGTGTAATATTAAATAGATATGGAATAAGACTATGCTAAGGCTCAATGGTTTTTGATTAGGTTATTTATAACCACTAATTGAAAAAATAATAGAATAAAAAGTTATATAAAATTAAAAAAAATTACGTGTCAAATATTTTTATTGAATAAAAAATAATATTTTAAAACCGCAACCCGGACCCAATTACATATTTGTATGTATATAACACTATGTAGCATTTTTTAAGGTTAGTTTTTTCTTGGAGTGCCGAAATTACGTTTGTTCAGTTATGTCTGTAACTCCCGTGATGATGCGGCGGCTGAATTTTAGGCTGCATAGTTCATTGCTAGCCAAGCCAATTATTGAGTTAATGCCACAGAACCACGCGGAGATATGTGGTGTGTGTGGGGTCAAATCTATCTCTAATGTTATAGAGATTTTATTTGAAAATTTAATGATGTGATTTCAATATAATTATCGGATTAATTATGAGTTTCGATGCTAGATGAAGCCTACAACTAATCAAATGGTTATACATCATTAAGTCCTTAAATAAGATCTTCAAATAAAGTCTAAATAACATTTTCCTTTTTTTTTTTTGGTTGTGGAATAATTATTTCTGAGTCCCAATAGGCTCACATGAGTTATAGAAGTAATTATAAGGAAAGACAAAAATAGAACAACTAATATTGTCTCATTTAGGGATTAAATGAAAGCATCGATTATCGAGAAATAGTTAACAGTTTGTCATTTGTCTTTAAATTCAGGGGGATAAAATTTTAAACTCTTATATGTTTGATTATATAGATATTTTCTTCTAGATAGATCATTTGCCATTAATTATTGAGTGACTCACTTATATTGAATCGATCTCACATTGAATAATAATAAATGAGATGCATGCAATGGTAAAGTCAACTAATGGTATATCAACACTCAATTGGCTCAACGGATCAAGAGGGCATAGCCCCCCGTTTAAGATAAGAAAATATGACCATTCTAAAGAGAGAATTGAACAACAAAGGTGGATAAATATGATTGTCAACCTCGACTTTGACGGAGCTTTGAATGTTTACTCTACTCAAACAAGTCTCTTAGTGTATGATTCATTGTCTACTAGGTTGCACTTGACTAGGATTTAAAGAGACTCCTAGGGTAGAAAGAAGTAAATTATACAAATCAACATATAAGATAATGAGACATGTGAACTAATAGTTAAAAGACGAAAATTTATGTGAGATTTTTTGAACAAGTATCTTGACGACAACCTCAAAAAGGGGTTTCAAAAGAAAAGAAGACTGTGGTACACGCACACAAGGTGCATTGTGATTATGACCCTCATGTGGTAACCATTTGCGATCCTTTACCTCGAGCATCCCCTTTACCTTAGAGAACGTACCCCATCCTCAAGGACTGAGTTTAGATTGTATCCGAAAAGACGTCATATTTATGTAATTAATGTTTTGGACACCTTACGCACAATGCTTGACCTTCCGTACAAATACTATTAAAATCAGTTGCAGATAAACACAGTTGTCGCGTACAATATTGACTCTTATACAAAAACTATTGCAGGTAGTTTTTCGTTCTGTCTGAGTACTTATACTATAAATATCCTCATCATTTGTCTCTACAATACACATAACAACCCTGTCTAAAATAGATAATTCGACTAATGTTAGAACATTCATTAATTTTATGTACCCAAATTTTTTTTTACTCAAAAGTTGATACCAAACAGCTATTGGATAACTAGAATCCATCATCCATCCTACTCATCTTTTTGAGAAATTGAAATTAGACAATTGGGTCAGATTTATATCACCAATTAATACTTAATTTTCAGATTTATATTGAGTTAGCATATTCAAGTCAACATATTGAATTAACTATCAAATGACCTCCCACAAGGCACCAGGGTGTCGGTGTGACCTCCCCCCCCCCCCAACCCCTTCTGTATCTTACAAGTCCCATTCACATCAACTTTCATACTTTAGGAGATGACTACGTTTATTTCATTATCATGCCCATACGATAAAGATGTTGCAAATTTGAAATAAGTTGGTAGCAAATTCCATGGGGATATTGCTTTCCACACATAATTAGATGTGTCATAAAGTCTCTTGACTTTCACCATCCCATTAAAGGGACTTGGGCAACTTTAGTAAATGTTGTAGATCCATGGCCAAGTTGAGTATAATTTTTTTTCTTTTTTAAGTTGTGTGTAGATATCTTTCTTCTTTTTCCTCTTCTAAAAAGTAATGTTATCGAGACCAAAAAATTGATTTAATTTATTGACATAATACTTTCTACACCCCCTAAGAGAAAGTCAACTTTATTTCTCGTGGAACATGTCCTTGAACTACCTCGAGTTACGGTAGTCTGCTTAGAGTTTGAAAGAGTAATCAAAATAAACTAAGACATCATGTAGCAACAACAACAACAAAATTGACATGATCCAACAGTGTTGTTGTGATCGGAACTTTTGAACTTCTTCATTGAAACTCCGTAACTTGAAACATTATTATATCATTATTTTAGATCAATTTTTTATGTTTTAATAATGTTACTTTTTTTAGAATAGCACCTTTTAGTAAAAATTATAATGGTAATTTCAATCTGCAATAATTATGAAAGGCTATGGAAATTTTATAATTGGTCCATTTTAAATTTAGAGGACAGAAGTTATAGCTCTGCAATCCTTAGATTTTAGATCAAGTTGAATGGGAGGTGGTGGATCCTATTCAACAACGCCCTCAGACGTTGTTATGTCGATCCGACGGTAGCTCCATTCCTTCTAAGGAATGATGAGATGGACACTTTACTAGAAGGTCTTTTTCCGATCCGATCCGATTCGATCCGATCCAATCCAATCATGTCCTTACATTTATATAATCAGTCTCTCTCTCTCATCATCACGTTGCATTTCTAAGTCAGTCGAGTGTGGTGGCTTATAAAGTCAGTGAAAGAATGGCAGGCCCCGTGATTGGGCGGTGACCCACGTCTTGTTGTTTAGTCACAGAGAATTGTCTACTCCAACTCGATTGTTCTCACGCTCCAGAAACACGAGCTTACCCACATACCGGGTCCATATGATAAATTTAGGGTAATTTTACGGTATCAGAAAAAAAAAAAAGGGTATTGTACCAAAAATTATAAGTTTTTACGACTTGATTACGGTATTGAATTTTTTTCGGTATCATTCCTCTATTTATTATATTTGTAAGTATTTTTATCACATTTATTAATATTTTTATTACTGTTATATGTCTAAAAATAACAGTAAAAACAGTTACTATAACAGTGACAAAAAAATCCACAACAGTAATAATAACACGTACAATGTGATAAATCACCCTATAAAAGTGATAAAAAAAATTTATCAGTAATAAAAATAATTATCACAATATTTATAAAAAAAACTCACAATAATAGTAAAAATACGCACAAAAATGATAATTTTTTGAAAATAAAATGCCCTACAAAAATTATAAAAACAATCATTGAAATTGTAAAAGTTAGAGGTATAGTACTGATTTTTTTTTTTTTTGGGTACTATAGTCAAGTTCTAGTTTTTAAGATTAACTTGCACTTTTTAAAATTGAAGTTATACCTGTTTGAGGTAGTTTATGATCGATCATGAATAGTCATAAATTAGTTAAAAGTTACAACTTTACACTTAAAATGTGTAATTTCCATAATCGATTACAGTTGTAACTTATACCTTAGAAATTTATAAATTTTGGTATGACATTAAAGTCGTTACTCTTTCCTTAAAATTTAGACACGATTATTGAATTCAATATAAATTTAAAATTAAATTAGCTAGTCCGGTTTCAAATTTAACAAGTTAGAGTAATAAACACGTAAATTCGTTAAATTTATCAAATATATAAGCGGACATAAAATTAACTAAATATGATTATAAATACAATGAATATAAATTAAATATATTTTATATAATAAGTTTAACTGTGACAATAAGAGAGTGAAATCTTCTTTAATATATATTTTTTTAATTCTCTTATCGGCGAGTGATATATCATTTATTTAAGTAAAATTTATTGTATATAAATAAATTTTTCACTTATTAATAATAAAAAATTGACCCAAAAAATTAAAAAATAAATATTTTAAGGCATCTTCGCTATAACGGGGAGGAAAGCATCGGCCCCACTGTAACAGGGTAGGTTGTAGGCATCTTATCTGACACGTTATGAGCGAGAGGATGTGGATATCATTACTGGGAATGACGCGTGGGTTTGTGAC
>CM042189.1:34021078-34036392 GCA_023539305.1 Ilex asprella
AGCTCCACAGAGCCCTCCTCATCTCCATCTCAATGGAATGAGCCTCAAACGCCACTGTCATCACTCACATAGTCCTCATCATCAGACTCAAGAGCCTCCTGAGATTTGAAAATTTTTCTTCAAAAAAGAGTTCTATTTCATTCAAGTCAAGAGACTCTTACAAAAGAAAATTTTCATTCAAAGTCCGTAAACTGGACCTTTTACAAAAGGAAGACATCATGCAAACAAAAAATACAAGGACACCACTCTCAATGACTCTCACTGTCTCCACTCATATAGTCCTCATGATCGGACTCAAAAGCCTCCTGAGGCTTGAGCTCAGAAAGATCAACATAAGGGTATGCTACAAAGGCCTTCCTCCTGAGCTCCTCGTAGCCGTCAATGAAGGCACTGGCCCTAGCCCTCTCAACAGCATCCCTCTGAGCCTCCGCACTAGTAGCTCTCCCAAGTGCTACGCCGAGGTCAGCCTCAAGTTGAGCAACCTTCCCCTGAGATAGCTTCAATTGCTCAGCGGTGCTCTCTCGCGTCCGCCGCTCGAGCTCAAATCGCTTCTCGGCATCCTCTCGTGCCTGTCGAGCTAGTAGTGCGTCATTCTCTCGTGTCTGTCACTCAAGTGAAAGCTTCATCTCAGCAGCCGCAAGCTGTCCCTCAGCAGCCTCACGTGCCCGTCTTTCCTTCGCCTCGCCAAGAGCGGCCTCTCCGATCATCATCGTATTGCTAAACAAGGCAGGCAAGACAGCCATCACCTGTGGACATTCAAATACAAAGAAAGCCAAGAGCTAAGCCTAGACATGCCACATAAAGTCAAATACAATACAGAGGGATAGAGCATACCAGAGCGATGCCCTCTACAGCGGCGTTGACTACGCCCCCAGGACCCCGAGAGGCAATCTCATTGGCCTCAGCACTGGTCACCAAGCTACTGAATCTCTCATTTGCCACCTCCACATCATGCAGCATAGATCCTAAGGTGTTCCCCATGGAACGACACCTAGACGGACCCTCCGTCCCGGCGGATTGCGGCGCCAGCACCTCAGCCCCTACAGCGGTACCAGAATTGTGTCTCGGGGAAGGGGAGACATAGATCGAAGGAGAAGGTGGAACATCATCAAATTCAGCCGGTATAGAACCCGCTGGGTCGACCGACCCCGATCGAGAAGAACAGGGGGCACCAGACTTCTCCCTCTTGGAAGGAGGAGTAGGTATGGACACCACCGTAGAGGCTAGGACCTCATCCACTACGGACCTGTCAATGGGAAGACCTGCAAAGACCCAGTAAGTCAGAAAGCCTACTACAAAGTAGCTAAGGAAGACTATTGGTAAATAAGCACCTTTCTTTCTGGGCTTGGAAGAGATGCCGGACAACGACATAATCTCTGCAAAGTCCTTAGTTGGGTTGCTACGAACCGTATCAAGCAGCCCCGTCTGGACCGGGGTTAAGGCCGGTAAAACTGTAAAAGATCACATACTATGAAGAACCAACACATAAGGATGAAGAGTACAACTCAAAGACAAAAATCCTCACCTTGTTTAGTCTGAGGGACTACATCTCATCGAGAAGGCACAAGATCGCGGTCGAACTCTGAAGCCCACTCGCCACCAACGAAGAAGAACCTCCTCTTCCACTTGTAGAGATTGGATGTAAGCCCCTCAATGAGCCTGCCTGACCTCGGAGTAAAGCGGTACCACCCCCCGTGAGGAGCAGGGTTCTCCGACAGTGTGTACGTCACCAGAAACTCCTCGAACGGCGGAGGAACGTTAACACCATGCGTCAACTGCCATAGTGCAAAAAATGCAGAAATAACCCTCCAGCCATTAGGAGACAATCTCCCTGGGACCAATGAAAAGTGTGCTAGCACCCGACAAATGGGTCCGAGAATAGGGAATCGCAGACCTGCCTCCAACATCCCCTCATAAACAACAATCTCACCCAAAGAATCGCAGCAGGCGGGCTCATCGGCCTTAGCATGACGATAAGTCACACAAGGAGGAATGTGATATAGAAAAGCTATCTCAACAATCTCAGCATCACACTTATACAAGCTGAATATAGAGAGTACCTTGGGGCCGTTGCCTCCTCCAACGCCTGGACCTTCATTGGGGTCCCCAACGGCCTCCGACTCACCTGGGTAACATGCACAAGAGCAAGTTCAGAGCCTAGCTAAAACAAGGTAACAATGTCAAAGAAAGAGTAAAAAGAATACCAAGAGACATACCTCGCAGAACCGTGTCCTTCAAGTCATCGGTCGACTGCAGCACAACGATTGGGTTGTCGCCTAAAGGACCCGAGATACTCCGATGATCGCCCGCACTAGAGGACCGTTCGGGCACGCCCGAGGGACTACTCAGAGTACTCATAACGGTCCCAAAGGGTTCCTC
Organism: Ilex asprella; assembly: GCA_023539305.1. NCBI lineage: Eukaryota > Viridiplantae > Streptophyta > Magnoliopsida > Aquifoliales > Aquifoliaceae > Ilex > Ilex asprella. Next base: position 34,023,458 of record CM042189.1, read on the forward strand.
TGCCGCACCAAGTCTACAGCGAGAAGAGGAGCTCGAACGACCAAAATCGGAGGAGGCAGCACCCACGGCCTGGGCAGGTCCCCTGGGCACCGCCCATAGGCTGGCCCCCTTGGGCGCCACCCATGGCAGCCCCTTGGGTGCCTCTCGGGCCCGGGATCACTCCCCCGCGGTGTCCTCCTCTCGTCTTGACTCCTCCGCTCGGCATGCCTCTCGTCCTCATGAATGCTTCGATGATGGAATAAGAAAATGAGGATGAACAAACGAAGACCTTGAAGCTCCTTGAAGAAGCCTTAGTAAAGTTCCTTGAGAGTCACTCTTGAAGGAAGTCTCTGCACATGCAAACAAGAGAAGAATGAAGAAAATGAAACAGTGGTCTCTATTTATAGACAAGGGCCTAAGAAATATAATGAACTCTTCGAAACCGAGGAGTTCAGCAGATCCCGAAGAATAATTCACCGAAGATAAAAGGGGACCGTGAAAGACAAGGAAAGCTTCGACTCAACCAAATAAATACGAAGCACATGCCCTCGACCCCTGTCTCTCAAAGAAAATCAGAGCTCGGGCATGGGGGGCAAATGATGAGTCCGAATTTTACTAAGCTAAGGCCCAATCCGAACGGAGTCGAAGAAGCCCATAGAAGAGCCCAAAAGACCCATGCAGTTGGACCAACCGAGTGGCAATCGTCAAGAAAAATGGAAGAAGGACCAAGACCGCACAAGGCAGCGAGGGGCGTCGCCCGAAGCCCCTAGGGCGTCGCCCAGGGCGCCGCCCAGGTCTCCTCCAAAGTGGGCGCCGCCCACCCCTTGGCTCCCTTGGCCTCACCTCCTCTCCTCTTCATGCCTTGATGCAACATCAAACACAACACAAGTCCAAGCCCACTCCGAAGCAAGTCCGAGCTCAAAACTCAGAGTCCAAGACTAAGCCTGAGCACACACCACACCAGAATGACATCCGAGCAAATAGGAGCACGTGGAGAAAGACTCGAAATATGGAGATCACGTAGAGGAAGACTCGGGATACGAAGATCTCCTACCGAAATTCTACCTTCCAAAGAGGCTCACTCCTATCATGTTTGTACTTACCAAATTAACGGGAGACTTCTCCCTCACGTCACCGCCCCACCGTCTTGGTGAGCCTATATAATGTAAGCCCTCACTGTATAAAGGGCAGAATGACTCTTGAGACACACACACGAGAATTGTTGTACTCGGCAAGCTCAAAAAGATTTCTACACACTCTCTCTTTAGACTTATTGTAAACTCCCGGAGTACCTCCGTTGATCAATAAAACACCCCAGGCCACCGTCGTCGTTCGAAGAGTGGACGTAGGTCATCCGAGATCGAACCACTATAAATCTCTTGTGTTGACTCTTTATTTACTGTTTTACCACTAATTGTCATTGATTGGTCATTAATCACTCTTGTGACTGTTGATCTCGCACGAAGACGATTTTGTGCATCATCAGTTAGTCCAATTGTTAGTAAGCTATGAAAAAAAAATTCTTATCCATTTTAAATCGAGTCTTATAAAAATAATATTTGACAGATATTAATATCATCAAAAAGTGTCAAAACGAATTTACACTCGAAATCGTTGTTCACTTATTTTTAGTTAGCTTAGTCTTATTGGAGACGTTCATTAAAATTTGATTGGAAAGTTGTGACACATATAAGATCACTAGTTATTGTCTGCGCCTGAATAAATATATGTGTATTTATATCCAAAATTTAAAAAATGATAAACAATAAACATATGTGTATTCATATTCAAAATTAAATCACAAACATGAAGAAAAAATAAAGAAATTTAAGTATTGGTTTGTAGTGGGGGTGAGAGGTGGTGGGCGGCAGTGGTGGTGGTAGAAAACTGTGATGGTTTTGGTGTATGACAATGACGATGGTGGCGGCGAGGGCAACAACGATGGTGGTGGCAGTGGCAAAGACCGTGGTGGTGGTGGCGACGGAGGCGATGGTGGAGGCGGTGGTGGTGGTAGTGGAGGTGGGGGTGGTAAAGATAGTAATGGCGGCGGTGACGGTTGCAATGGCGGTGGTGGTAGAGGTAGTGGTAATGCGATTTCAAATACTATAATTTTTTTAAAATACTTATGAACAATAATTTATTGAAGTACTTTTAAAAAATCACTTCAAACATACCCTTAGAAGCCTATTTTTTCAATTAAATTTAAGGTGTTAATATTAGCCGTTAGATTAATTTTAAAGTAAAATTTAAAGCGATCTCAACTGCGAATAGCAAAAGTAATTTTGTTTATCTTTTGAGACTTGAATTGTAAATTACTTTATTATATAGATATCTGTCAAAAATGAAGAAGATCAATTTGCTCTTGAATAGCATTGGTGTGTGGGTAAGAAAATGAAGTTCGATTCATTTCTCAAAGTATGTGGTTTTGTATCACTTCAACTTAAAATGCACGATAAGTGATATTTTTTCATTCACCCAAGAACTATAGATTTTAAAATATTATAAAACCAATCCAAATAGTTGAAAATTTCAATAGTGGAGTGGATAAAATAAGAACATAATTTTACTTCAAATATACAAACTCTAATTTAACACTTTTTTTTAAAAAAAAGTAGGTTTTAATGACATAATATCTCAAGACATTCAATATAAGATCAACTTATTCAATAGAAATATAAATAATTAAAATTAATTCAGTATATAATAATGTCTATGATATACTATTATTTCGAGATTATGAATTAAAAAATCTTAACTTAGTTGACATAAATGGATTGAGAGTCATTATATACAATGTAGGCCTTATTTGGATGTCGGTAATCTTAATTGAGAATGAGATTCTCATTCTTAAATCTTAGATTATCATATTTAAACAGTTAATTATTCAGTAATCTAACTTGGAAATAAAATTATTATCGTAATCCAATTCCCAATAATGTGGGTATCATAAATCCATGGTCAATTGTGATAATCTCGGACATACATTGATTGGGTATTCTATAAAAAGAATAAAAATTCCAAAATAAAATTATTACCTAAAATTAATTTCATTTCAAAAATTAAGTTATCATCTTAAAATCAATATACTTTCTAAAATTAAATTATTTTCTAAAACAATTTGACAATAATATTAATTTTCACACTAGATTATTGACAATAACTAAACACTAAATATAAGATTACTACGTAATTTTATTTTATTTTTATCAGGGTTACTATGTAATTGAAATCCATGTATCTCATTCTTCATAATGAGATGCCCATTTTCAATTAAGGTTAAATGTGCCCTTATATTTATGCCCTCATTATAAAAACATCTCCAACTCTAATCATTGATAGACAAGTCAACCAAAATTCAACTTGTTGCTTTGACCTCCCTTACATTTTACAAGATCCAAGCTTCACTCTTCATCTTTGGAGTGAATTAAGGATTTTTTAAGTTTGGGAATGGTATCTTACAATCTTCAGTTATCACTTCAAGCTCAATAGTTTTTATGATTTAAAGGTATTAGTTAATATCCGTGCCTAAAAGCACAATGTAATAAAAAATGGTAAATATTAAACATATTTGTATGTATATCTAAAATCAAATCACAAATATATAGAAGAGATAAAAGAATTTAAACATCAATTTATAGTGGGGGTGAGAAGTGGTGGGTGAAAGTGGTAATGGCAGGAGACGGTGATGATTGTGGTGGGTAGCAATGACTGTGGTGGCGGTGAGAGCGGTGGTGGCGACGGCGGCAGTGGTGGTGGTAATGATAGCGGTGGTAGTGATGATGGTGACGGTGGTGGTGGCGGTGACGATGGTGGTGGCGGTGGCATTGTGGTGGTGGCAGTGGCAGTGACAGTGATGCAGTGGTGGCGACGGTGGTGACGGCAAGGTGGTGGTGATAAAGGTAGTGGTGGTGACGACGGCTACAGTAGCGATGATGGTGGTGGTAAAGGTAATGATAAGACGGTTTCAAATACTATTATTTTTTTAAAGTACTTATAATAAATAATTTTTAGAAGTACTTTTAAAAAATCATTCCAAACACACCCTTAGGGCCCTATTTTTCCTACTAAATTTAAGGTGTTAATATTAGCCGTTAGATTAACTTTAAAGTAAAATTTAAAATGATTTCAACCGCGAATAGCAAAAGTCATTTTGTTTATCTTTTGAGATTTGAATTGTAAGCTACTTTATTATATAAATATTTAGATGCAATTGAATTTAGGGAACCAGATGAAATTGTTTGGGTTGTTTTTGTGGTGAGATGGTAAAGATATATTTAAAAGTTATATGGTACCAAAAAAAAGTGTAAATTACACTCATCTCCCTGACATTTTGCTTTATTATATGGACACCCCCTCACATTTTAACAATTACACTGAGACCCCAATAGGTAGACGGAGTTAAGTATTTTAATAAAAAAACTATTTTACCCTTCTGTTTAACACAATTTCACACCCAAATCCCAAGCCCTATCCCTAACGCTTCCCTTAATCAGTCTCCTCTCTCTCTCCCTCGAGTCATCTCTGTTTCTACGTGTATATATATATATATATACATACATACATACATACACATACATACACACACACACACACACACACACACATATATATATATATATATATACACAAACTCAATCTTCCTTCTCTTTCTCTATCCCTCAGCCCATCTCTATATGTGAGTATATATATACAATAAATACACATATATACACATACACGCAGACAGAGAGAGGGAACCCAACAACAAAGGCATCTTTCCGTCACCTACAATCACTGACCACCAACACCACAACAAAGCCATCACTGTCAAAACCCAAAAAACTCAAAACCCGATCTGAGATCGATATTCCAGATCTGAGTTCTTCATGGTCCTGGTGTTAGGTGGATTTCATTGGTGGATTGCGGTGTTGGACTCGCGGTGCTTGGTGGATTACGGTGTTGAACTCACAGTGCTTGGTGGATTTCACTGGAAGGTGGCTTGTGGCGGTGGAGATTGATGGTTTACTGAGTTTGTGTTGTGGATTTTGGGGGCAAATTGGGTGGGTTTGTGTGGTGAATTTCACTGGTGGTGGAGGCGACAATTGGTGGTGGTGTTAATGGTATTAATTGTGTATAAATTAGAATTGAATTTGGGGGCTAAATTTAAAATAATGAAATTTTAGAGATAAATTACCTTAATCAATAGATTAGTTTGATTTAATTAAATTTTTAAGACAAATTTGATTAAGAGATTGTTAATCTCAATGTTATAAGGGTAAAAAACTCTTTTTCAATGAAATAGTTAACGTCTGTTATACAAAAGGAGTGTGATTGTCACGTGTATTCAAATGTCAAGGGGTATCAATGTAATTGTTGAAATGTGAGAGAGTATTTGTGTAATAAAACTAAATGTTAGGGAGTGTGAGTGTAATTCACCAAAAAAAAAAAAAGAGTGAACTTAGTTATAGATGTTTTGAATATAAATATAATTTTTTTTTCAATCCAATGTGCCTATTACAAGAGAGACAGAAATGGTGAGATTCGAAACTGCAATCTCAAGGTCTTATGGCGAATGGAACGGGACGAAACAATTAAGCAAACCACTGTGCTTCATATAAATATGGTACACTTACTAAATTTATACTAATAAATTTATCGGAGATAAAGATAAATATTTTCGGAGTGAGAATAATCTAACTCAAATAAAAAAAAGGGTAAAAAATAGAGCATAAAAAATTACTATTACCTTGTATTTTTCAATGGTAATTCTGTACTACAAGTTGGCTTCAGCTTAGACAGAGAAGCTCTGGGCTTTGACTAAGCACCTTCTCTCTGCAACGACTCTACACCTCCCTCCCCCACCATTTCCCCACAGGCCGTTGAATTGAAACTCTCTCTCTCTCTCTCTCAAACGGGGCTAGAACGGAATTTTTCCCGCAAAGAAAACGAAAAATCGAAGCATATATTCCTGTTTGACTGCTTGTAGTATTTTTCTTCTCTACCAACATCTGCGTGCAGCTGAGGCCTGAATTTTTCTTTTCGATTCCTTTCTTCCTTTAGATTGATGAGTTGGGTGCTTTGGGAATTAGGGTTTCATCGAGTGTTTTGAATTTTTGAGTGGAGGGAGGTTTTTTTTTGTATAATTACAGAGCAGTTGATGAGGTTCATAGTCTAGGTTTTTAGCTGTGGGAATGATGGATCGGGTGGTCTCTTCGATGTCGGTTTCGGCCTTTCTCTGCTTAATTCTGGTGTTTTATCGGTTATCTCAAGTGTCCAGTAATGCCGAAGGTGTGTGTGCTCTTATTCAGTTGACCCTTTGTTGTAAAGCTTTTGAGGTTTTGACTTGTTTTTTTGCACCACTAGATTGTGATGTTTTGAATGAATAAGTTCATGTTGAATTTGTTCTTATTCAGCACCTTTTTTTTTTTTTTTGAACAAATTCTTATTCAGCATTCAGTGCATTAGTTTCTTCAATTAACTCGAAAAGCATACTGATTTTGTTAATTTCCCATATTAGATTTTGTTCTTACTCTCTAAATATGTAACTGTGCAAAAGCTAATTTAAAGACCCATTACAATTCTAAATTCCAACCAATACTGTATAACTGTAACCCAAAAATTACCTGCTTATATTAGTAAGTTTCTGGCTCTAAGAAATGATAAATTGGGATCTTATTCAACTTGCCATCTTTAGGTGGTATAGTTTTTAGATGTTAATGTGGAAACAGTACCTGATAACTCATTTATGTAAAACAGGTGACGCCTTGAATGCGCTGAAGACCAACTTAGCTGATCCTAACAATGTTCTGCAAAGTTGGGATCCTACCCTTGTCAATCCCTGCACTTGGTTTCACATCACGTGCAGCAGTGATAATTTTGTTACTAGAGTGTAAGCAACCTTAATTCTCTGACAGTTTTGGTGATGTAACTTGCTACTTGTAAATAGTTTTGCTTTGTGATTTTCATTTGATTAACACATATGTTTGCATTTGTTCATCTCAGTGATCTTGGAAATGCGAATTTGTCTGGTCAACTGGTTCAGCAGCTTGGTCAGCTTTCATATTTGCAATACTTGTACGTGATAATGTTGTGACGTAAATTTTGCTCCAATTCTGTCTAACTCTTATTTGGCTTTCTAGATATCTTCTCCTCACAACAATTTATCATTCTGGTTAGCTTCAATTGCCTGATTTTCTAATGTTCTTCTTTGTGATTTTATTTTAGTGCTTGTACTTGTAGTTGCATGAGCTCCTTCTGGTTTTTCAGCATTATTATAATGTAGACTGGAATGTAACTATTCTATTCGTTATAATTTAGGACATTTGCCTCAGTGCTGGACTGTGAGGACTAAGGGGTATGTCATTTGTCGTTTAGAAAGGTCTCACTCACTTCAAATCTTTCCATAAATTTCAACCTATTCTGTCATGAGCCTCTAGGTTTGGATATATATAGGTTGCAATCCCAAAGCCTATTCTTTTAGTTTCTGAAAGGTGCTGATAGATTATAATGGGTATATTTGAAGATGTTCCAAAAATAACAATGTGGATGACTCATTTGCTTCAGGGAGAATTGCAAGTCCATAATTGCCTTGGGATGCACATTTTTTATTTTTTTAATTGGCATCTGCTGTATCACAGTTTCTGACTTATTTATTGCTATGTAATCAACCCTGCTGCTGTATTGTATTAGTTAAACATGCTGGAGGCCTTTTTGTTCATTCCAACTATGTATATGCAGGATAACAATTTCAGAGGTGTTACCATGTATATGCATGCAAACATGTATCCAACTATTGTCTTTAAAATATACATTTATATGCAGGATAACAGATAATACATCATGTCATTTATTCTTTTCTAGCTTTGAAGGCAGAACAATAATTAGCTCTGAACTGGGACATGTCAAAATAAGACGCTTCCATGTACTAATTTGGCTTCTGTGGGGATTTAATTTATTTATTTTCGTCTTCACTTCCCTATTTTCCTTTCAAAATTTAAAAAATGTTCCTTGATAACTATCATTTGATGCTGGTATATTATCACTGTTACCATAATCCATGATTTTAATCCCAGGCCTCTGTCAATTAATTTCCATCACTATCTTGAATGGCACCTATGTTAGCCATAGATGTGGACACTAGCTCCTACGCCATCACACCTTCCATTTTCTTATTCCCACGTCCAATAGGAAAACATTGCTTTTCCCTATGCCCCAAAACATGGAACGTCAACAAGGACACAAAAAAATGGGTGGGGCAATTCCCACCCCATAAATCTCTATCCCCACTCGATTGAACTCTGTAATATAAAACTACTAACCCCACCCACTTCTATTTCCCCTCATTAGTAATTAAGCCCACCTCATTCTATGCCCTCTTATAGTCTTATTAAACAACTAAGTTCACCATCATTTGCTAGGGCTTCTTTCTTTATCTCATCACACACAACCACACAAAATATAGCCCAGTTGCTTTCTTTCTCTATATTAAAATAATATAAATTTACTTGTGTTTTTGTTAAATCAGAATATTTGTATGTTTCCATTAAATACAATCTGTAGCAGTACAAGGTTTATTTTGCATCCTTGGTTATTCTGTGACAATGATTCATAATTGCAAGGAATTGACCTATAAGTGTCATTAGTCATATGTTATCTCGTGGATTATGGTGACATAACGTATGAAGCCACCGCTGGTTATGGTAATTGAGAGTTACTGGATTTTAATATTGTAGATAGTCATCCAAACTATCACGGCAAGTGATGTGAGTCCAAACACATCGAGAAATACAAAAGCCAGATTTTTCAATTTTCTCATTGCAGCGCCATTGACAAAATAGAGCCAATTGGAAGGATGAATCTGTCAACAAGAAGTTTGTGGCATTCCATTTAATCCTGATATATTTGTGTGTGTGTATATAAATGTAGAGAGATAGAGAGAGGTGTAGATTGGGCTGAGTTTAGTCATTAATGGGTCATGGGTGGGTATAGAATGGGATGGACTTAGACACTAATGGGTGGGAATAGAATGGGGTGGAATTAATAGTTTTCCATTAGGAAGTTTATTAGGGTGGAAATGGATATTTGTGGGGTGGGAATGACCTCATCCCAACAAAATAGTCATAGTTGCCACAAGTCATTACTGTCATCTTCTAATTCTTGTTGTGAGAACCCTTGTACAACTTTAACACAGTGCAATCACTGTGTAAACAGCTATCAATGTAATTCCCATATTCTACTTGATGCTAACAATGGATTAGTCTTTCGATTTTTTGTGACCATAGTTTCATTCCATGCTTACTCATTTTTAATGCTTTGTGATGAGGTATGATTGTAAAAGAATAGGCCAAAAATGACCAATGGGACCATTGTTCATTTTTAATGCTTTGTTACTTCAGAAACATTCGGGGTAAGAGGCTTTTATTGCAGATTTTGATTCAAGTGATTTGGGAATGGTGGTGGGACTGACCCTTTAGCAGTAAAATTCTATTCAGGACAGTGCATAAGATCAAATATTGTAATTAGAAGGACATAAGAAATAGGCATGATCTTGTTTACCTGAACTGTTGAACACGTATTTTGACATGTCATGAGTTGGGAGGAGGTTCCTCCTTCTGGGTTCGGAGCCAATGTAAGCAATGAATGTTGCTATTACAGTGTTACCTGTCATGTTCATTGACGTTTCATTTTTGAGTACATCAAATTTGGTCAAACTTCTTTTAGACATAATTTATTAGAGCTTTGAATAACTGCATTTACTTTATTGAAAATCAAGTCTTGTTTTATTAGTTAATATTGGTAAGACGAGGTTCAAATGCATATGTCCCTTTTTTGGGACTTCTCTAAAAGAAAGTAAATCTATCAGCCACTTCTAGGAGACAGCGAGCGGAGCACATGTAAACGATATTATTAGGGGCTACTGCTAGGTGCAATAGTAAAAGTCAAGGTTGTCAAGCATGGGAATGTAGATTTGAGTTGGAACTTCTTCACGTCACCTGTTAAAAACATGATATTGTTTTAGTACCTTTTACTACTTTGAACTTGGGATGTAGATGTGAAATTTAATATACCTAAATATCCATGGCAAGAAGTTTTCGTCTTTGGCCGTCTTCTCTAATGTTTCTTTATGATATAGAAGTAATATTGCTTGTCATAGATTTGTAATTACTATTTTTCTTCACTTGCAATCTGCTTCCTTTGCATGTCGTGGTCTATAAAATGACACATACTACAATGTTCTACTGTTGCAGGGAACTTTATAGTAATAACATAAGTGGAAGAATTCCTAATGAACTCGGAAACTTGACAAGTTTGGTGAGCTTGGATCTTTACTCGAACAACTTGAATGGTCCCATCCCCGAGACATTGGGCAAGCTTCAGAAACTACGTTTCCTGTATGGGTGACATATCCTTGGGTTTTTTTTTTATTAGTTAATTTGTTTAACTTGTTTAAATTTTACTTGAGTAAGCTTTGCAGCAATTTAGACTTGGACAGTGGGTCATAGAGCAACAATGTGTGTTTAGTTTGATTTTCAAATTTCTCTGGTTTTTCTTTAAGAATATAATCAAGATTTAGTTGCCACTTCTCATAATTCAATTAGAAAATTCATTGTAAACATTAGTGGAGCTCCTTCACATCATGGTAATATTGAGCCCATATATGTCTGTTTCCTATGTAGCCAAGGTTAGCTAAATGTGTGACTGGGTTCCAAAGGTATGATTACCTTCGGAACAAGTATATTGGTTGTAGCCTTTCTTAGTAGAACTTTCACATGTGCAAACAAAGTTCTAAAACACATATCTAAATTTCAGCAAATTACTTGATCGTTGATTGAGCTGCTATTATTGGAGGGGCTTTTGGTAGATTAGAGGTACTGTTAATAACATATACTGCTACCATGAGGTAGGGTGCTCAACCGCACTTGTGGAAAAAGATAAGAAGTTAAATAGTTTAGGAATCCTCCTTGTTGGCATACCCATGCTTGGGGCTTTTACTATTTCTGATTTTATCACATATGTCTGATGAATTACAATTGTGATGCTTTGGAACTCCTGTTCAAAAAACTTTGGCGCAAACTCTTCCTATTGAGATATGCTGTTTGTTCGCTAATTAGATTTCCTTGTTCTACTTCAATCTCAAAGTTTGGTTTCATGTGAATATTTTCTGGTCGGTAACCAAAAGACTAGTTTTTAGCATGGGATCAATTAGTTGGGATATAATATACCACCCAAGTTCTAAGTCAATTTTATGTTGACTGAAATCCTAATTGTCCAAATATATTCCAAGTTCAAATACAATCTGACAGCTATCTTGTGTTATATGTGATATAACAAACACCACTCTATGATCTAAGCCATTTTTGTGTTGATTGAAGACGTAGATATCCCAATACATACAATCTGATGGCTAGCATATATCATTAAAATGATGGCACTTACGATATTTGTTAGTGACTAGAATTTTTTTTGCCCCCTTGCATGAAAAGTAGCCTGTCGAACTTAGCAAAACGAGGAATTAGAAGTTGTTTAATAAATCATGCTGTCAGAGTAAACAGTTGTTTCTAAGGATTCAGAAGTCATCAAAAGAAAAAAAAATATGAAGTTATCAACTTTGTACAACTGTAGTCCTTAGCCTCTAATCATCGCCATCTCATTGAGAAACCAAAAGGCTCCAAAATTTTCGGGTGGCTGTCATCCGTTGCTGTTATTTTTGGCAACCAACTTTATTTGGCTGTGAAGAAGCTCATGTTTCTAGTTACAGGGTTATGATGAGATCCACTTGTTTATGATAATTGAATCTCTCGGTCAACAGCGATGACAATAAAAGCAACAATGACAATTTTTATTATATCTTGAAACTTTGACATTTAGTTTTTGATTACATGAATTTCATGACGTAATGCAAATATACAAAGGGAAGCAACCTTCTTTTTGTGACCTTCGCACTTCATACAAATTCTCAAACTTTCCTTCTTAAAAGTGTGATGAAAGCACGATAGAACCATAGTTTCAAAGAGGATGCACATTGTGCATGCAAGATCCAGTAGAGTATGATCTATCAGTTCGTACATATTATTGCTAATCTCATTGGAATCTTTTTATAACAGATATTTCTCTGATCTTCATGATTTTAAAAATTTGAGCTGTCTTGTGATTGAAACTCGAGGCTTTGTCTGTTGCCATGTGCGGTTGGTTGTGATTAGCAGTTTTTCATGTCTGTAAAATTTCCTTTATTGCTACAAAGCTGGATTATCCTTGGATATGATTAATATGTAAAAAATTTAAGAAAAGTTGCTCTCTTTCTCTCCTCCCTTCTTTTTTTTTTTAATTTTTTTTTTGTTTATTTTTTCTGATATCTCTTGTATTTCGATTTGTTCTGTTATCTTTATCCTAAGACAGAAGTCTTAACTGCTTGCTTAAATCTCAGTTATCCTTGCTTCTTTATGTATCTCTCTCTGCGTATGTCTCTTACAACTTTTGACATTTTCTGTTTTTTTTGATTTGTTCTCTTTGTCTCCTGAGTAATTTATGTACTTACCAACATTTAAGTGAAATTATGGTTGACGCTAAATTCTTAACGAATATTTTTCCTTTTGTCTTTTCCATCGAATGCTTATACTGAAAGCTCTTTATCATAAACAATCTGTTAATTTTAAAATTTACAAATTGGATTCTCAGTTTTAACAAGAATTGCAAAGTCGTGGTTGAGCTCTTCGACTAGTGGTGGTTTTATACACAAAGTTGATGCAGGACCTGATAGACGACAATTTGTCAATTGATGTAGGAAATTTCTTTGAACAACATTAATGTAGTTCTAGTTGTTTTCAGAAACAGATTTGAAACTTCTTTTATCCTCCATTCCTCCTATGGTGTACAATCACTTATAGCTTATTTATTTTCAGAGTCCTATGAAGCCTATAAATTGGATTTTTTTAAGTGTAGTAGAAACCTCTAGAAGTGTTCTCTCTCCCCCCCCCCCC
>CM042189.1:34046392-34066239 GCA_023539305.1 Ilex asprella
TGGTTCTCTCGCTTTAGTGATGTAGTCGTACATTTGGGGTTCACCAGGTGTCATTCTGATCATACCTGCTTTATTCGACGGAATACTTCTGGACAGTGTGTCATCCTTTTGGTATATGTTGATGATATTATTATTACTGGAGATGATATTTCTGGGACTGCGCAGGTCAAGGTAGACCTTGGGAAGGCCTTCGATGTGAAGGACCTTGGATTTCTGCGATACTTTCTTGGGATTGAGGTTGCCCGTAGCAGCAGGGGTATTGTTCTTTCTCAGAGAAAGTATGTTCTAGACCTTCTCTCGGATACTGGGATGCTGGGGTGCAAACCGGCATCATCACCCATGATTCCAAACCTGAAGCTTACTGTTGAAGGTGAGGAGTTGAGAGATCCGACTGTCTATCAGAGATTGGTAGGTAGACTTATCTACCTAGCCAATACTAGGCCAGACATTTCATTCGCTGTTAGCTGAGTTAGTCAGTTCATGCATAGGCCGTGTCAGCCTCATCTTGATGCAGTTTATCATATTCTTCGGTACCTCAAGTCTTGTCCTGGAATTGGGTTGTTCTATGCATCAGGAGCTCAGACTGATTCTCTAGCCTGTTATTCAGATTCAGATTATGGGGGAGCGTGTGATGGTCGATCTACTACAGGCTTCTGTGCTTTTCGAGGGACTCATCTTATCTCTTGGAAGAGCAAGAAGCAGACAGTTGTTTCCCGCTCGTCAGCAGAGGCAGAGTATCGGACGTTAGCACTTGGCACGTGTGAGATTATCTGGCTACGATCGATTCTTGGCGAGTTGGGATTTCCAGTGACTTCCCCATCCACATTATATTGTGATAATCGATCTGTTATTCAGCTCGCTTCTGACTCTGTACTACACGAGAGGACGAAGCATATAGAGATTGATGTTCACTTTCTTCGGGAGAAGGTTAGATGTGGTATTGTCACTCCATTGTTTGTGAGGACTAGTGATCAGGTTGCAGATGTGTTCACCAAACCTGTCATTCTATGCATTCTCCGGGACTCTGTTGTCAAGCTTGGCTTAGTTGATATCTTTGCGCCTAGCTTGAGGGGGAGTGTTGGAGATTTAGTCTAGTTTATTAGGGATTTCCTAATAAATCTATTAGGGTTTTATTTTATCTTTGTTTTACTTTTCTATCCTTATTGTATCTTTATTATTTGACTATATATACAGGGGCTCTACACTTAATTTGTATTCCTTTTTACTCCCAATAATTCTAAGTCATCCACTAGGGGTTGATTCCAGAGAAAAATACTTTGATTATTGGAATGCAAAAAAGCCATCAACTTATTGTAAAATTTCATTAATATTTGGAATGGACAAAAACTAATCAACATATTGTGTTGGTGTTTGTGAATTGTCATTCTAGTGGGCAACAGTGCAACTGGAGCAATTGCTGGAGGAGTTGCTGCTGGTGCTGCTCTGCTGTTTGCTGCCCCGGCAATTGCGCTTGCTTTGTGGCGGCGAAGGAAACCAGAGGATCATTTCTTTGATGTTCCGGGTTAGTGGTTCTTAATTGAAAGGGCTTATGCAATTCATTTTAGTGTCGTATATAATGCATTCTCACTCATTTACTTCTTTTGTAGCTGAAGAGGATCCAGAAGTTCATCTAGGACAGCTCAAGAGGTTTTCTTTGCGTGAACTACAAGTTGCAACTGATCATTTTAGCAATAAAAATATTCTTGGCAAAGGTGGGTTTGGAAAGGTTTACAAAGGCCGCTTGGCTGATGGCTCTCTGGTGGCAGTAAAACGGCTAAAAGAGGAGCGTACTCAAGGTGGGGAGTTGCAGTTCCAAACAGAAGTAGAAATGATTAGCATGGCTGTGCATCGAAATCTACTTCGTTTACGTGGTTTTTGCATGACACCGACTGAACGGGTGCTTGTTTACCCATATATGGTTAATGGAAGTGTTGCATCATGTTTAAGAGGTAAACTGTTGCTGGATGTTTTATCTTTTTAATTGTTTTATTATTAATATTTAAGTGATTTGCTTGCATTGAGGCTATCTGCTTTATTTGCATCCCCATTGCCAAATTTATGAGTCACGTGACCTCTCAACATCTAACAGAATTTTTAGGTCACAAATGTTGAGAAAAAAGGCATTCCAACAGTGAAATTGGAAAGCAAATCTTAAATTTTGTCTATATATGTGAGAATTTGCCTAAGAATGTCAAATTTGTCTGATGTCTGATTGTCCACTCCTCTGATTAACTAAAATCCTAAAACAATGTAGAAATATTTGAAAACCAAAATCTTGGGACCCATTCCCAACTGTGCTTTTTAACATCTGCTGTGGTATCTCATGAGCTAATTTTTGCATTACTCTAGAGCGAGGTGAATCGCAGCCACCACTTGATTGGCCAATAAGGAAGCAAATTGCACTGGGAGCTGCAAGGGGCCTTGCTTATTTGCACGATCATTGTGACCCTAAGATAATTCACCGTGATGTCAAAGCTGCAAACATATTATTGGATGAGGAGTTTGAAGCAGTTGTTGGGGACTTCGGACTGGCCAAACTCATGGACTACAAGGATACTCATGTTACCACTGCTGTACGTGGAACTATTGGGCATATTGCTCCTGAGTACCTTTCCACAGGAAAGTCTTCCGAGAAGACTGATGTTTTTGGGTATGGGGTCATGCTTCTTGAACTCATCACGGGGCAGAGGGCCTTCGACCTTGCTCGGCTTGCCAATGATGATGATGTCATGTTACTTGATTGGGTAAGCATTTATCACCTTCATACATATGTCACATTAGTATATTACTTAAGTTGACCACTTCTATGTGCATATTGAGTTGGCTCTCATGTGATCTTGTCTGAATTCATTAATGTGGAAAGCAGATGAAAATAGCAATTTTTTCCTTTGTGTTTTTTTGTTTTTGTGTGCAATGTTCTATCTACTGCAATATAAATGAAGCTATATAAGATAAATTGCCTAAATACTTTTACCTCTCATTTTCCACTTTTGTCTTCTTCTAGCCCAAAAAAGTTAGATGTTTTTAGAAATAGACCGTAAAATAGGGGGTAAAGAAAAAAAAATTCATTTGGTCACTTTTTGTCCTCTGCAACCTTGATGCTTCTCTTCTAAATAAATATTTGACACAGGCTTCGTACAGGGTAGTACTCCTAGAAAGATAGAATATTCCTGTGTGAACACAACATTAAGTTACGAATGTTGCCCATGCAACACCTGGTCGAGAAAGCCTGGGGGTTATTTATTTCTTGTCTAGCAGAAACTAATCGAGCTCCGTTTGATCTCCCAGAAGCGGAAGCTGATTTAGATGCAGACTATAACGTAGAATATGCGCAAGATGTGATCCTTAATAGTTCATTGGTGGTGGAAGACAATGTGCCGGGACTTGCAGACTCATTCTGATTGAAACAAGGAGCGGGTCTTTACCAACTTCCAAATTCTCGATTTAGGGAAGCCAAAAAGCATGAACCTTGTTGAAAAGGCCCCTTACTATAGATAGGGCGGTAGCACCCCTTATTAAAAACTCAAGTTTCGCCTTCATCAATACCTTTTGACAACCTTGGTCAAGTAGTAGAAAATTAAGTGCGAGATGGCTTCGAACTAGAAAAGTAATCAGGTAATTGTGTTCTCATCTAGAGATTGCACAGGGACCTCCACATTCTCTTCAAATCCAATGTGTCTTTTGCTTATAGGAAAATTGTCAATGGATGTGACTGGTATTAATGAGAATATCCATTATATGGACTTCTTTCATTCACTATGGCATAAACTGTCTTTAAAATTTCAGGTAAAGGGACTTCTGAAGGAAAAGAAGTTAGAAACACTTGTGGACGCAGATCTTCAGGGTAATTATGTTGACGAAGAGGTGGAGCAGCTAATCCAGGTAGCCCTGCTCTGCACACAGACATCCGCAATGGAACGTCCCAAGATGTCGGATGTTGTCAGAATGCTTGAAGGTGATGGCTTGGCGGAGAGGTGGGAAGAGTGGCAGAAGGAGGAGATGTTCCGCCAAGAGATTAATCACACCCCCCACCCAAATGCTGACTGGATTGATTCCACTTCCAATCTCCGTGCTGATGAATTGTCCGGTCCAAGATGATCCTTTAATGGTTTCTGTTATAGGCACACATATACCAATCTCATGGAGTCCCAGGATGTGTTTGGAATTGAATTTTATCATCATTGTGTATATGTATATGATCTTCTTGTTTTTTTCATATTTTTTCTAGAGTCCATTTTGTAACATTTGTCAGAATTTGATGGGTGCTGGAATGTCTATAGGTTGCAGGTGGCATTATGAATTTTTAGGTGCAAGTAGAAACACAGCAGGAAATGCTGTGGAACTGTGGAAGCACCTCTGTACTTTTATTTCTTCCCCTTTATGTATTCAGATAGTGAGGGATTGTAGAAGAATAACTACAATTGTTACCTGAAAACATTTCATAAGTCATAAAATCTTTGTTTTATCCTGAGTGCTTTGTAGGGTTTTTTTTGGCTTCCTCTAAGCCTGGATGATACAAGTGCAGATAAATGACGAGTGTCTCACTTTTCTTTTCTTTTACGAGTATTTCATATTTAGGATGAAATTTATAAAGATTGACTTGTTTGTTATTCCATGGATCCCGCAAAATTAAATTATTTTGAAGTTATTAGTTACAAGCTTGGGGGGGGGGGGGCAGTGAAGATTCAATTTTTTTTAAAAAAAGAAAATATAAGTATCGAGAAGTGAGAAAATTGATGATTTAGTCAACAAAAAATAATCAGTATATAAATGTGTACCCCATCAGTACATGGTGGTGTATTGTTTTTTTGGTAAGTAAACATTGTATTGATATGCTATGCAAATTTACAAGCCACAGACTTGTACAAAATTAACAAGCACCAAACAAGGTGCTCAAAAAACAGCAAAAGAGTCACTATAGAAGAAGCACTGGTTGCTTGGCCAGTGCTACTGCATAATGAGCTCATACAATGTACAAGACAGTTAACTTCCAACCATCAACAACTCAGCTGGAAGAGGAAAGATGCCACATTTGAAGAATGACGTAATTTTGGGTAGACTCCTTAACTTTAAGAGTAATTAATCTACATCTTATTACCACGTTAATGATCCCCTTTAGAATAATAGCTGAATTCTTGACCACATTTCTAAAAATTCTTACATTTCTCTCCCTCCAAAGAGAATAAACAGTAGCTTCAAGGCTCAGTTTCAAAATTTTCATGATGGTGTATTTTAAAGAATCTAGATCCCGTACTTTCTTAGTTTCTTATTTATTTTTCAAACTTGTTTCTTCGAAAATATTATTTAGGATAAATTAAATTCGCATCACCTAAAATTTGGTTTTATTACACGGACATCTACTCATGTTTCAAAAATTACACACAATTCCTTGGACATTTAAAATTTATAACAACCACACCTCATCCAACTAACGAACGTTAGAATGGTTCACGATCAAAGTTGATATCATCAATAATAATTTATAGAAGAGCAAAAATAGCTTTCTAAATTAAGTTTAAAAATTCAAATATTTATTCTTCCTTACCCCAGAATTTATTTCATCTCTCATTTATCATTTCTCTATTTTATATATCATAATCTATCAAATTAATAAGTTAAATACTAAAATGTTTTGTTTATTACACAATCTATTAATGTAAATTCCATTTATCAATCACATGTGCCCCAAATCCATTATTACCACCATCACAGTTAAATCTCCACACCACATAAACCACCACCACCTCCTCCTCCTCCTCTCTCTCTCTCGCTCCGCACGCATACATAGAGCACTACCCCTACCCAGTAACAACCCCATCTCCATTTTCATCTCCACAACCTCACATCACATACACCACCACCATAGTCCAGCAAAACAGCATTACATTCTTCTCCTCCAATTCCATTTCCACCTTCGCAACCACACAACCCAACAACCGCCATTGCCAAAATCAAACCCCAAAAATCATTGTTGTCATTTTGATTTCTCAAATCTTTAAGCTTTGGATCCTTTTAATTTCTTTCTCCCCCTCTCGACGTTCTTTGCTTGGGTGGGTTAACGTTTTAGATGGAATGGCTAATGGAGGTGCAACAGTGGTGGGGAAGGGCTAAAAATTTTCACCGATTCTTCTGTGATTTCGGGCTAGTGTATACACAAACACACACACACACACACAAAGAAAGAAAGTGGGAGTGAGGGAGAGAGAAAAGACCGATGATTTCAAGCTAGTTCAGCGAGAGAGAGAGAGAGACAACACTATGTAGATGACGACAAATATTAGGGTTAGAGATAGGACTTGGGGTTTAAGTTTGAGTTTGTGTTCAATAGGGGTAACATAGTCTTTTTATTAAGATAGTTAACTCCGTCTAACTATTAAGGTCTCAATGTAATTTTTTTAACGTTAGGGGCGTGTCCATGTAATAAAAATCAAATGTGGGGGGTGTGAGTGTAAATTACCATATTATTTAAATTCACATTTCAAATATAAAAACGTGTTTGCAACACACTCATGGAATACAAAGTTTTGAAAATACACTTATATATTAAAAAGCATGATGTTAGACTTGCATTTTCAGGTAAAACAGTGATAGATATAGTAATAATTTAGAAGTCGCTGTACAAATAAACCCAAAAATACAGTACTTTAGGGAAACTGCATAGAATTATACCAACAATACCTAAAGGAGACATGAGGAGGGGGGGGGGGGGGGAGAGAACTCTTGAACTGAATCATTAGGTAGAATAAAAAGATTACTGCCTTTTAGTAGCCGATAATACAGGAGTCACTCTTTCGTTTCTACGAAGAATCTGAACCAGAGCATCAAATACTCGAACAGAAGATGGCATTAAAATCCACCAATTGTAAAATGAAACCCTTCACTTTGTTAAGTCGGTGATGATCATCGAGCTAAAACGCCATGACATGGATAGGGGCCTCGAAGGAAAACACTATCAATAGATAAAAACTGTCAGTGTTCTCTCTCTTTTTTATTTTTTTTGGGTAGTTAAAGGTGAATTTAAAAGTTGACCAAAAACCACCAACATCAAAACTCTGAATGCAAGATCCAGTTTTGTTCATGGGGTAATCACAAGGGAACACAGCTGGGAAAAAAGAGTAGTCAGAACAGAAAAATAACAAGTTTCCCATGAACAAAAAAGCACATACTGTTCTTTGCCACGACAAGAAGCAGCTTCACTTTCTACCACTATTACCAATACGAGGTTTGCCTTTAACCTCAGACTCCTGCATCAAATGAGCAAATTGCATACAGAATTGTGATCATACACAGAATAGACTATGAAGTTTGAAATGAAAAAGAAAGATCTAGAACAACAATGATCATTGCACAGACAAGTAACTCTACCTGTGGTAGGTGCAAGAAAATATTGGTCTTTGCTGTTGATGGATTGTGATTTTCTGCACCCTTACTCCAATCATAACAAACCTACAACCAAAGCAAATGTTGGCCAGACACAAAAAAGAAACAAGAACATAGGAGGCACGTGTAAGTGTGCCCAATGATACAAGGTTCATAGCATCAAATAAACCCATGACATACAGCATATGCAAATATTGAGCCGTCATTGTTGAAGGTACTGCAAGGTATAGGTTGACTGCATCTTGACATAGCCTGAATAACAACCAGACAAACAAAAATTAGAGAAATGAAATGCAAAAATCAAGATGGTCTATGATGCACATCTTGACGTAACATGAATATAAATCAGACAAACAAAAACTAGAAAAGTGAAATGAAGAAATGTGATAGCATATATTAGCAAGTGGTACAGTTAATTCACTTCCAGAACTTTTACTGATTAAGTGTTTATCTCTTATAAAAAGGAAATGTGAGCGCTAATGCAGAATTTGGGAATCAGAGAGAGGGGAGAGTGTGTCTGATTAGTGCAATGATCTACTATCTCAGAAGGCAAAACCATCAAAATGCTGTCTGCATGCAAGGAAAAAAAATGCCTAGAGTATGTATCAAGATGGTGTGCCGATACCACAGAACTTGAAATCTTAAATTTGATGTCCACCCCAAGTCACATGTTAAGCCCCCAAATGACAAAAGCATTCAACTATTGTAAACACGTTTTAATGGCCCAAGAAAGGTAACTCCATCAAACGTCCAAACGAGCAAATTATGTTCCCAACTTATAACATCAAACGAAGCATGCATTTACAATAAATCACCAACCGAAAAAAATAGAAGAACAGAAGACTTGACATAAGTAGCATGTGTATGTGTGATTTGATTTAATTTAACTTGCTATTTCTTGTTTCACAGAAAGCATGACCCACAATGACAAAACAAGATTCATGCAGTAGACCATAAAAATGTTGGAACAAGGTTTTGCTGTGTTGAGCATTGCAAATGTGATACAATCAGCCTCGCTGGCACATTTTATCATCTTCAAAGCAGACTGTCAGAAATTTAAACATGATTCACCGGAAAAAAAAAACAAACAAAAACACTTTACAATTAACATGTAAAACAATAATTCACAAAATAAAAAAACAGCAAGGAACAACCTTCAGTCTTTGCTTGCTATCTTTGTCCCAAAAATTGAAAGCACCATCCGATCCCGCGGTTACAAATGTGTGATGCATCTGAGGAAAAGAAGACTAAGGTCTGGCACATTCATATAGAAATGCATACCACAGTATCAAGTAGCATTGATGAAAGTATCAAATAGGTCTCTCCAAAAGATTCGTTCCAGGATGTAATCAATCCAAAACAATCGTCTGCACTAATCACAAAATCTTTACATCATCTTGACACAATATCCAAGTTTTTAGAAGAAAACATATTGGAAAACAACTCCAATAAAAAACAGGTGGGGAAAATGAAAACAACTAGATAAGGCCAATAATCATTGATCCACTGAAGATGCTATATCCAAGATCCAAATAATATATGCAGAAGAGCTTCATTGTCCTACTGGGTAATATCATTTTGAAAGAATAATGGAGTTCTATCGCATAAAATGCCACTTTTTGAGTGTAAGAACACACACCCAGGTACAATTGTGCGTGAAGGAAAATGTGAGGTGATGAGCTTCCTCCTGGTAAAACCAAAACAATACAGGAAGTACATGCAGCAACAGGTTAAAAAGTTGTCCGGATTCAGAGTTCAGCAAACTTTCTTTTTGTAGAAGCATTGATGATATGTCTTTGGGGCATCTTGTACGTGCTCACACCGAGCATGAAGGTGACCAAAAAGAATATCAGGGTTTGAGCTCATAGGTTAATATTAGGCAACTAACTCATTATTTGGTGGAGATCATGATTCAATACAACCTAGAAACTCATATAGGGCATCACAAATTCTCCTGGATGCCCATTGAAATGAGAAAAAATGGGTTAGAAAAAGCATAACCTCACCATATATATACCTTGTTGATGAAATCTATTACAACAAAATGGAGAAAATATTCCAATTTTTTATAATCATTGAAATGAGCTGTCAGAAGAATTCACTAATTAGGAATGAAGTTAATCGGGTCATCTGTAATCCTTAAGTAACAAAACCAAAGAGCAACTCACATGAATATGATGCAATCTGATTACTCAGGTTGGGATATTGAATTGATTTTAGTAAAGGCAACAATCCGGGGAGCGTAAGTACATAAATCGTGATATGATTGCACTGTCAGAAGCTAACTAGCAATCTTGTTCATGGACATAAACTGAACAGGTTCAGCAGCAAAAAAACTTGGAAGACAATATTTCTTATATCAAGAGCTATCCAAAAATAAGTTAACACCAAAATAAAATCTTACTGGATGAAAACTCAGCGAATTGACCGAGTATATCTCATTGCCCTCTCTGTGGCATTTAAAAGTAAAGTTCTTACTTTGTTGTGAATCATCAAGGTGATGTACACCAACCCTACCTTCAATTGAGCCAATCTATACAAAGAAAAATAAAGAAAGTGAACTATAAAACCACTTTTTGTAAATACAAGGACATTGAATATGTTAAAAAAATTTCACATTGCAAGTAAAAAATATGAATTAGAAATCAAAAGAGAATGCTGTCAGATACAACAAGAAAAAAAGTAGCATCAGCTAAACTAAGTAAGAGATAATAGCTTAAAAAGAAATTGGATAATATTGCCGAATTAATGACCACAAACATACAGATGTATCAAACAAAACTCATCTACAGCCAGCTACACATGGAAACTTGGTGTCAAACAGAACTTATACTAACAGCAAAAATCATACCGTTGGATACAAACTCTGTTTTGACATCCACAGGATACGTTCACTCAAACTCTTCATGGTCAAAAAGGGCCAGAAAATCAACTTCTTGAGTTCTCTGACATGTATATTTCTGTCACGTATCCAAAAATAAACTACCTCCCTCAAACATTCATGCAACATCTATTACCTCAATTCATAAAGCCAGCTAATTAGTAATTTTGAACTGGGAGGAAACAGGCAAGGCGCCGTTAAACGCTCAAGTAGGCCAATGGCAAGCAGTAGCCTTTGCAAAGACTTCTTACACTACCCCAACCATCGCAGATATGGCATGAATGGCTACTATAAGGAATATTACTAGCAACCATTTCCCCACCATTTCTATTATCCCAAAGTAAATCCTTGTCACCAAAAAAAAGCTTCTCAGCTGAATAATTAAAGTGAATTCTGAAGCAAAATTCAATTTTAGATCTCCAAGCTTTTGCATATTTCTAAGGTAACCAGAATTAATCATGAAATTGATTGTTTCATTATAATTTCCCATTTTCCTCCTCTAACTATTAAATAGTAATCCTTTCTTCCTGGTATTCTCCAATTCATTCCAATTTCTCACGCAATAATTCATTCCTGGTATTGCATGATATTCACCCAATCGTACTCTATGTCAAGAGCTTTTCAGTCTGTTCTTCTAATTTGCATATAATATACTGGCAAACTTTATTTGCAGACATATCGGGAATATCATGCAATATGTTTTTAGTCTCAATGTTTGGTTTGATAAACTTCAGAGTGCACGTTAGATGGTATAAATAATCCATGGATGTTTTGAAGTTAACAGCAAATACATGAAACCAACTGATGATCGTACCCCATAAGCATACCTAAATCTTACACGATCATTTCTCAAGACACCAAAGCACTAAAAGAAAACTAATATCTCTATTTTCTGATGGTTTGGAATCAGATAATAATTAATTGAACTCCAATAGAAACAAAGATAAGAAAAGACATGATAATCACTTATTAATTGAACACTTACAAAAATAATGATCAGAAAAGAAATGGCAAACCATGCAACAAGTACTAACTCACATATTCTAAATAAGACAGATTAACTCTATGTAAAAAGAGTCCGAAATGATAACTTTGAAGTTCCCTAACTTCCAAACTCATGGATTTTTTTCTCATACGGATTGTAAACATTCAAATGCCAATGTTTACTGAAAGCAGCAAATGAAACCACAACCAAAATCAAGCGCATTTTAAGAAGCAGTGAATGGTTTCTTACAGCAATGACACCATTTTCTGCACCCCAAAAAAAAAAAAACTGTACACAAAGTAATGTCTATTCCCCTGACAAAAGTCCATAGATGCATGTACTTCCACATTCAGTGCAATCACTAAAAGGATGTATGTAAAAGAACTTGTGTGGCTGCTATTGAGAACTGAAGGTACTGAATTTCTGAGGATTCTCTAGCATCTAATCAAATCTGATCGTTCCATTTACTACCTAACAGTTTCGATTTCATGCAATGTATGTTACTTTGACAGTCACGGACATAACCTCTCACTAGGTTCATCTTTATCAATAACTGTAGAAGCATGGTGGTGGCAAGAAGGTACAAAATGAGAACAAATCCAAAGACCAGAAAAAAGTTAAATACAATGAAAGTGAATAACTCACCAAGAAACCTTGCTGATCAGGAAACGACGCAACACATCTTGTCTGGTACTTTAGGGGTGATGCAATTCTCTTGAACTCGGTCTAATTGGATTCAAAAAATGCTTAACATAATCCATGTTATTCAAATTGAAATAAGGAAATAAAAGCCAGTAACTTTAAACTATGTGTGTTGCCATTTGAATGATGGACTTCAAGCCTAGAGTAAGTTTGAAAAGGGCAAAAAAGAAAGGCAAAGAATTAAAGGTCACAGTAGTGTGAGCCTAGACTAAGCTTGTCATTCCCTGTATATTGGAGATAACTGATAAAATAGACCAAAGCCACGTTAAATGGTCTGACCATATGCGAAACAATACACTACAGTGCTGTGCGCGGGACTTCATGACCAATGGCCATCCCTATGAATAAAAAAGCATTCATGCATCATCAATTGGAGAGTGATCCAACTTCTTGACATTATGTAAGTTATATTGTATCTTGTTCACAATAAAAGCCTAATTAAGTTCCAGAATAACCGATGCAAAGCATGTGGTCAAGAAGAATGGAGGCAATTAATAAATTTCACATGTGCGATGTTTGGAGCATGTGGCATGAGGTTTTGAATCAAATTTGAGTCATATGTGACATTAGATTTAGGTCAACAAGCAGCAGAACCTTTTTATTCTTGTGTTAGAGAGTTTAGGTGTCAATGGCATGTCAGTTGTTTTCAACAATTGTTGGGCATGGGTATTAACCAAAGTAAATGGGTCATATTTATGTCAATGTTATTTGGGTTTAATAAAGAGTTCTCGATACTACGTAGGCCCAAGTATCCTAAAATGAGGACAATGCAGCAGCTTATCAAAATCAACCTAACTTGTCTATGCATCAGGGTATTGCATTATGATGGACTGATATTGTGTTTGTGGATATCAATAAAAACTTCCTATGTTTCTTCAATTTAGAATTATCTAGAACAGAATTGTAATGCTATGGAAGCTAAGGCAAGATTTGTTGAAGTTTTAGAGGAAAATACAAAAGAATGCAGAAACCAAGGTTTTAAAGCCGAGGAAGTCAGATTTATGCATGAGAGTACTGATGCAATTCAAGTGCTTCAGCAATCCGAAAGAGCTTTGTTGTGCAAACTATTCCAAGTCTTGGTTCGATCATTCCAGGGAGTCTAATTTGATAACAAGGGTAGTAGTTTTAGTCTTTTCAATAATTACTGGACACAGATAGCAGCCATAATCTACGGGTCACATTTAAGGTCAACTTCTAGTACTTTTTTCTATTAGGTGTCCTAGATGGTTTAGAATAGTCTTAGAGCCCAAATTTTCCAACTTTAAGACACAGTCCTAAATCTAATATAGAAGTCTATAATGCCATTTGAAATGTTGAATAGTAAGGAGTACAAATCTTAAAGGATAATTCAGAATGCCTACTTATCCCAAAAAAAGATATAAATGGGAAGCCTTGTATTTAAATTTTCAGCAGCTTGCCATGACTTCCAGGTTGCATAAAAGTCCCACTACCCCCTATCATTCAAATCCGAAGTTATTATTTGGTCCAGCCTTCCCATACGCAGAAGTTTTTATTCCATATTGCTGGCCAACAATATGAACTGCTCTTTGGGCTACTACTGTTTTAAATTTTCAACAACTCTACAACCTACTTCTAAAAATTGTTCGATACCTGAGGATTCTGCAAGTTGAACACTATAAGGTTTCTATCTGCAGTTCCAACAACCATCAGAGGATGTCTTACTGAAAGTGTATAGCAGCGATCAGGAAGCTGTTGACTATGTGCTGGATTTGACTGTCTCAAATCCCAGTACCTGAAAAATAGAAGAAAAGCAAATAAATAAATAAATATAAATGTCTCAGCATTCAGATGTATGTGCGAACAAAAGGTCGTACAGACACTGAATCAAGTGTAAAGAAAACTCTACAGTGCAAATAAGACATAGGTTGCAGCACGATTAGCACATAATAGAAAAGAAAATAATCATCACGGAAACAAAACTGCCAAACTCAAGACACGATTAATTTAGAGTTAAATATAGAATAAACTGATAAGGATCAAAGTGCAAAAATAAATTGCCCCCAATTTGCCTTGTCCTTGTCAACTTAGTAAGAACATGGAGTCAGAGCGAAGTGAGTATAGGTTTATCCACAAAATCTTCTCATGAAAACAAGTGCGCAAGGGCAAGTAGAATGAAATACGACGAGTTGATGACGACAAAAAATAATGACAAAATACAAATGCCAGCAATTCCCATCACAAAATATAAAATCAAGCGACATGTTTCATATATGGGATATTATCACCCCCAATGAAAATAGAATCAACGAAAAAACATTCACAACATCATTACTGATCCTTCACAAATATTAAAAAGAACAGGAACTGATGCTTACCTAAGAGTCTTGTCCCAGCTTCCTGTGACTAAGAGGTTCATCTCTGGGATCCAAGCAATTTCCCGGATGGGAGCATCATGCATGGCCACGGTTACCGGTTGGCCTCCAGACAATAATGGCCACATCTTTACTTGCTTGTCACAACCTCCAGAGAAGACAGTTGTGCCATCATCCTTCCAAGTAGAGCATAGAACCTTCAAAGTATTTAAAACAAATCAGTTGTCAAAATGTAAACTTCAAAAATGAAAATTAGGTTGCCAGTGGAATAGATCTTTAATAGGTTACCGGCTGTTCATGTGATATTGATGCTTTGGGCACAGTGCCAACAGTAGTCCCGTTACGCATTACCTCCCAACATCGTACCTGTGAAATGTTTTTGGGAAATATGAATAAAAATAGTATACCAGCCATTAAGAACAACAAACTAAATAGCAATGTACCCCTAATTCACACAACAATTTCCACCAAAACCGCTTTTCCTGATCTTTGGATATGAAGAAACGCTTTGTTAGTTGCCAAAAGCTTACAAATAAACTAGATTTTGTGTCTTCTGCTATAAGTTACTTATAGTATCTGGAAAGGTAAAAACTAGCCTTGTTGAAGTTTTAGGTGCAGTTATAGTGAAGCTAATGATACTCCCATGTCCAAACAACTAAACTAACAGGTTGAAGAACTTTAGTCTGTGTTGATCACCCACATAACCTAATCAACAAAACAGAGCAAAGCATAAACAAATTCTAGTACGTACCCATACATCTCCAATAATCATATTATCATGAAGCAATCAAACAGAAGAAACACAAAACCAAATGGGAAAAACTGACCTGGTTATCCCAAGAAGTTGCAACTAGCACATTGGCCTTGGGACTGAAACTAAGGCTCGACACAGAATCACTGGGAGGTTGTACCACCTATATACCAAAGAAAATTACTTAGTTAATCACTTATAAAATTACATTCCACTCCACAACAAGCCCCAGATTAAGATGAAATAGCACCACATGAATGTAAAAACAGAGTGTGCATATATAACAACACAAAGACAAATGAAGATATATAACAATACACACAGGCAGAAATCAACAATCACGAATCCTCAAACTTTCTTCATATTCCCTACAAATTCAAACACCATAGGAAAACTAGACAGAATTTGAAGCAATTGTCACCTCAACAGACTTGTTTGGATTTAAATTCGCTGGAGATGAAGCGCCAAATGTAGACATTGAAGCTACCTATGGATCAATTTAACCACCATAAAAAAAAAATGAGCGCATTGAGCGTAACCATTTGAACATAATAATCATAAACAAAGATTGAAACACATGTTTAGAGAGTTAAATAGTGAGAATGGAGGGACATACCTCAGTAAAGTAACCACAGATAAACCCTTAAGAAAGAACCCTAGAAAAGTTGCAGAACTCACAGCTACAAGAGAGAGATTTTTAAAAGAAGTAGAGGGAAGCATCAGCGGTCCCGTTTGCCCATTTTATAATGCTTTTTTCTTCCCCTGGGGGCGTTGTAAGAACGCTGGGTCATAGCGTTTGCAAAAAGCTACGCGGAGATGAACTCGTTATTGTCGCGTAATATTATTATTTAATTAAAAATTAAAATAAACTCCATTACTTTCGTAAGTACCACTAACCATCACATTCACTCAATAATATATAGAATTAATAAGATCAATTTTATTTATTTAGAGTCTGTTTGATTAAGAAAAAAAAATAATAAAAAGTGAAATAGAAAGAAAGTAAAGTAAAATAAAAGAAAATAATAAAAAATATATTTTCATATATGTATTTGGTTAGAATGAAAAATTTTAAAAAAAATTCATTCTATTATTTGAAAGAAAGAAGAATTATAATAATTTTTTATAATTGTCTAAATTATCCTTAATTATATTAAATTGGTCTAAAAAAAAATATGTAATTATAATAGGAAGCTAGTCATAGATCACAATTTTTTTTTGCATTTTCTTATATTTTTTATAAGAAAAAAAATTGGTTATATGTGAGAAAATTCAAGAATGAAGGAAATTTATTTTTTCCATCATTTTTCTTTTCTTACTAGCCAAACACATAAAAAATTTAAAAAACTTCTCTTTCTTGTATTTTTTATCATTTTTCCGTTAAACAAACGAATCTTTATTGTCTTCTAGTTGAATGGTGATATCACGTGACGATAATAATATAATGACACCATTCCAATGAATATTTTCTCCCAATCAAGGGATGGGTCTAAACTAAACTAATAATATAGTGTGACATTGCATGATATTTTATAATTAAATAATGATACTATTTAATTTGATGATGTGATATCTTCGTAGAGGTAATATTTTATTAAACATAGTACGAGTGCATTATGTTAAATAAACACAAAACTGAATTTGATATATCTCATGAATGGGGAGCTAGCCTTTGAGAATTAAAAAATTCTCTTTGATATGAAAACAGTAGGATTGAGATTTTTCTTCAATGAGTTTTCTTACAAGTTGGGTATTTTCTTGGTGTCTTCTCTCTGTATGCAGAGAACTTTATTTATAAGGGAGGATTGAGCTAGCTGTTCAACTAGCCGTTTACCATTCAACAAAATATCTTCAACTCCCAATATTTTCTCAATTACACCAATATTTCCTCAACCCTCTGTAGTCAAAGTAGGCTAATTATAATCCAAGTGAGATTGACTAGTCTTTCCCTACTTGATTGGTCCCTCTAGCCAAGTCACTTATACTGACGAGAAAAGATCCAACCCAAACATTCAATTATATCAATGTAATATATGTATGCATGCATTATTATAAAAAAATTAATTAATATATAATAATTTGATAAAAAATGCATCTATGATATATGTCATGAATAATGAAATATTTAACCAATGGATTGGGGTTTTATATATTCCAGATTTGACCACCAACCATAACTTAATTAATATCGAGGGATTTTAGCCACATATTTCAACATCTCTCACTTGGCTACAAGCCCGAGATATTCATTCATAACTTAAACCCATAGCAACGACGTGTCGTGTAAATTTTTCAGTTCCAATAGGTTTTGTCAATGGGTCTGCAACCATATCTTTTGTAGAAAGATAATCAATAGTAACATATTTTTTTTGTATTATATCACTTATATAGTGATATTGTAATTCAATATGCTTACCTTTTGGGCCCAATTTTTCCATTTTTAATGGTTTTTATTACAGCTTCATTATCACAAAAAATATGAATAGGCATATTATTTACACAGGTAAGCTTTAAATCAGTCAAAAAACATTTCAACCATACGGCTTCGGAGACAGCCATACTACAAGCAATGTATTCAGCTTCCATAATACTTTTAACTATGTAACCTTGTTTTTTACTAGACCATGAAATAGCACCACCACCAAAAACAAATATATAACCTGTGGTGGATTTAATATCATCAATATCACCAGCAAAATCAGCATCACAATAACCATTAACATTATATCATCAGTTTGATATGTTAAAGAAAAACCTAATGTACCTTGTATGTATCTAAGTACATGCTTCACAGCTAACCAATGCGGTATACCCGGACTAATCAAACTAACAACATAGCTAAGGTCTAATCTAGTACATAACATAGCATACATTAGACTACCAACAACTTCTGCGTACGGTTTAGTTTTCATTTCTTGTATTTCCTCTTTAGTTTTAGGAGTCATATTTTAGACAATTTTGCTCCTTTGTAAATGGGTGATTCAATAGATTTACAAGAATCCATTTTAAATTTCTTTAAAATGTTTTCTAAATAAGATCTTTGAGATAAACTTAATTTTCTTTGCTTTCTATCTCTAAAAATTTTAATTCCAAGTACATAATGTGCTTCACCCATATCTTTTATTTCAAACTTGGTGTTTAACCAATCCTTCAATTCTAAAATTCTATTTATATCATTTCCGGCAAGTAAAATATCATCCACATACAAGGAAAGAATAATATAATAACTCCCACTATTCCAAGTATATATACAATAATCATAGTTATTTGGAACAAAATCATAAGATATAATTGCATTATGAAAAGTATAATACCATTGCCTTGAGGATTGTTTTAAGCCATATAAGGATTTATTTAATTTGTACACCTTATCTTCTTTACCCTCAACTTTATATCCTTGCGGTTGATACATATAAATTTCTTTTTTAAGTTCACCATTAAGGAAAGCAGTCTTAACATCCATTTGATGCAACTCTAGGTCTAAGTATGCAACCAATGACATTAATATTCTTATTGAGGTGAACTTATCTACGGGAGAATATGTTTCATCATAATCTATACCTTCCTTTTGTGTATATCCCTTAGCCACTAGTCTAGCTTTATATTTATCTATAGATCCATCAGATTTAAATTTCTTTTTAAGGATCCATTTACATCCAATTGCTTTTCTATCTATTGGTAAATCAACTAACTCCCAAACTTTGTTTTTCTCTATAGATTCTATTTCTTCTTTAATTGCTTCTCTCCATTTTAAATGATTTAAAATTAATAGGATCATTTGGAATTTCTTCACTATTGTATGCATAATAATCTTTTAAGTGACTAGGTGGATGTCTTTCCCTTTGTATTCTAGTTAAAGTATTCTTGGGTGGAGGCTCTTTTATTATTTGCTCTTGTGATTGTTTATTTTCATTTTCCTTTGTAATTTCAAATAGTATAATCATTTTCTCAATTGTATCTAAGTCATCTTCAAAGAAAAATGCATCTCTACTTTCAATGACTCCCACTGATCCATCACTATGGTGAATTACAAATCTATAGCCAATAGAATTTTCACATTACCCAATAAAAGTACATTTTATTGATTTAAGATCTAATTTTTCTCTATTAGGTCCTAAAATTTTAACATGAGCTGAACTACCCCAAATTTTTATATGAGAAAGACTTGGTTTTGTACCCCTCCAAATTTCATATGGCGTCATTCCTATCGTTCTAGATGGTACTCTATTAAGAATATAAATAGCGGTAGAAATAGCATCACCCCAAAAAGTAGTGCTTAAGTGTGCATGATTAAGCATAGATCTAACCATGTCAAGAAGTGTTCTATTCCTCCTTTCGGCTACACCATTTTGTTGAGGTGTATAAGAAATTGTTAATTGATGTATTATTCCATTTTCTTTACAAAAGGATTCAAAAATTTCAGCCATGTATTCACCACCTCGATCCGTCCTTAATATTTTAATTTTTCTAGTTGATTTTCTACTTCCGCCTTAAATTCAATGAATTTTTGTAAGGCATCCGATCTATTCTTTAATAAATATATATAACCATATCTTGAATAGTCATCGGTAAAAGTAATAAAATATTCCATACCACGATGGGTTTTAACATTTATAGGACCACAAATATCCGAATGTATTAATTCTAACAAATCTTTAGTTCTTTCTAATTTTTCAAATGACTTTCTAGTCATTTTTCTACTTATACAAGATTCACATGGTTTCATGTCAAGGTCTAAATTTGGAATCAATCCAATGTTAGCCATTTGTTTCATTTTATTATAATTAATATGACCTAGTCTCATATGCCATAAAA
>CM042189.1:34092570-34112386 GCA_023539305.1 Ilex asprella
AGAGTTTTTTCTTGGTCTACCCTACCCGACAGCTTTAGTATTCCTACTCGTCTTCCTACCCGATTAATCGGGTAGGAAGTCGGATAAATAATTTTGTAACTATTAATTTTTGGATTATTTTAATAATTTAATTAAATAACATCCACTAATTTAACAACACAATAAATCAATAACATTAAAATAAAAAATAACTACAACAACAATTATAATAAAACACAAGAAAGTATGAACATTAATCCGCTATAATTGTTTCACAAATATCATAACAATTAATTTAAGTTTTAACAATATGAAATACAAAATTAATACGGGTAGGGTAGGGTAGGAATGCGGAAATAGATGGCTATTCCGCATTCCTACGAACAAAAACTCTTCCGCATTCCTATTCGATTTTTGCGACTAACCGATTTTTAAGATCGAGTAGGGTAGAAACTTGTGGCCAGTCAAAAATTTGAACACCCCTAAATGTTGACCCGAGTGTTGCTGTCGTGGGCAGACCGATTATTTAGCTGGGTTCATCCTAAGAGCAACTCCAAGGGGAGTAGTCAAAAATGGGGTGCCAAATACCATTTTACAACCTCGAATAGTGTTTTGGCACCCCTAAAAACACAATTTGCTCCAATGGTAGGTGCCAAAATGGGGTGCCATTTTAATATTTTAATATTTTCAATTCCAATTTCAATTTTAAGTTGTATTTGAATTTCAATTTTAATTTCAAGTTGTATATTTAATACATAATATTTCATAAATAATAGCAATATAAAAAAATTAATAGTGTAATATAACAATACAAAAAAATTAATGGTATAATATGACAATACAAAAAAAATTAATGGTGTAATATGTAATATGAAAAAAAAAATTGGGGCACAAAGTATTATTTTTCCTTCCCCTTTCCCATCCCAACCGTTTTTTGCAACCCCTAATTTCTCTCTCCATGGGGTGCCAAATTTGCCACTCCAAGTTCATAATTGTCATTTTGTCACCCCATATGCCACCCCCTTTGGAGTGATTTTTTTAAATTTTGGGGTGGTATTTTGGCGGTTATGAATATGCCACCCCATATGCCACCCCCCATTGGAGTTGCTCTAAGACCGTTTGTCGATGGGTTTGGGCTGGCCCAGCCTGATTCTAAACCTAACCTAAGTCCCATCACAAGGAAATCTTAGGAGAAGGGCTACCCGTTGGGCGATGGGAAACCCGTTGGCCGACCCATTCCCAAGTCCCATCACAAGAAAAAGAGGTACAAGTTGTAAAGAAAGCATGCCTGTATTCTAAACCCATAACTCTCTCTCTCTCTCTCTCTCACACACACACACACACACACACACAGGTACCCGTCGCTGCTCTTCCAAATCTCTCTCACTCCATCGTTGGCGACAGAGATATACACAAACTCTCTTTTCTTCGGTTAGTTCACAAGCTCTCACCTCCCTTTCTCATTAGTGTCGCAACACGGTACTCCGACTAGTCTGCGGCCAATATATACGTTAGGTAAACCTCTCTCTCTCTCTGGATTCGTTTCCAAAACCCTTTTGTCCGAAGTTGCTAGTATTTTGGGAAATAAGAAAAACAGATGATCTTCCCGATGTAATTTCCAATTTTCTCATATGTATAGCAATATATACATATTATTTACATCTATTATATATAATACATCCTGCGGAAGTTCTTTATTATTTGCTGCAGTTAATACTGATCAATTGTACTAATTGTCTGACTTCTGTGTTTTTTAATGACTTTGCAGTTGAATTGACTGGTGTAGAATGGGTAAAAAAAGGGAAGGAGCTAAAGAAGGATCATCGACAAGTTATATGAATCTGAATGGCCAAAAAATGGACATCAAGTCCATAATGGAAGATATCAAGCATTTGGGTAATTAATATTTCCCTCTCTTACTATTCCCATTAAATTGATTTCTTTGTTTTTGAATTTTCGAAATTCATGTTCATATATGATATAACATAGCTAATGTAAACTGAACTTGTGAGATATATAGATTATGCTCTGGTTTTCTATTAGTCGGACAGTAAATAGCTTGTTAATTTACACAAATTTTCCTTGCTAGTAAAATTAATTTCTTTGCATTATGGTCTATGTTATAATTTTGTTACAAGTATCGAAAATGTATATGGGAGGTATATTTTTTGACATACAGAAAAGTTGTGTTCTTTTTGGGGAGGGGGGGATTTCGGAAAATTGGAAGATATTGGGCGAGGTGAACTCCTTGTCAGGATCACTTCATATATTTTTACCAAACTAAAGGACTATCCAAAGCTTAAGGAGGCGGTTGCTTCCATCTACTCCCGCTTGCCTTTTTAAAATCCATTGTCTTGCTTTTTTGATTGCTAGCAAATCACCTCTTTCGCCTCTAATATGTTATACTACCACATAACCAATTATGCTAAAATGACTTTCTTTTAGTAAAACTTCATATGTTGCATTTGTGCTTCACCGCTCTTAAGGAGTTATTACTTCGTAGTTCATATAATTTGCACGTGACGTGTAGCTACGCAGGAGATATATTTATCCATTTATATTGTACATAGTCATTCAATGTAATAAAGATGCAGGACATTCTGCCAAAACAGTTGCATCAAGGGCTCAATCTGAGACAGTGTATTGACTGGGATTCCTAGCTGACACATGCATCTTTTTTCATTTCTAGAAAATGAATTCTAGTGAACTTAGAAAGCTGATAACAGCATGACTTGTCTATATTTCGGGGCCACTGTTTTAGTAGACCAATTCTTGTTCTTTTGATTAGTTTATAATAACTTCAGCCCCATCCCAAACAAAACACTGATATTAAATAAAGCATAGATGAAATATAACTGTGGGAGAGTGCTTACTACTCAACCTAAATAACTTTCAATGTCTTCTAATACCGGTCTCTAACTTAAGAGGAATTATTTTCACTCAGCAGATTGTCAATATGGATGTGACGGAAGCTTCAGCTTGTAAGAACATCCAAAATACTATTGTCAGCTTGACATCAACACAGCGACCTTGACTAATTAGTGTGGGACCATGTAACTTGCAACACAGTTTACAAAACAAAACCATAGAGCTAGACTATCTGTAGATTGTTGATTAAATTATGGATATCTTTGCATGATATTCTAATATCTGAGTCGTGGGTTTGGATCGAGGCCTACGACGCATTTTTTGCCCTTTTCAAATTATTTTTATTTTTTTTGGGGTGGGGTTGGCTCAGCGTTACCTGAAAACGTTAGTCCCCCTACGATCCCCGATCTGGATCGCACGATCCCAAATGTGGGTCGTTCGCGACCTGGATCTGCAAAACCAGCATCCCCAATTTTTTTCCCTAACTAGGAATTACCCACCGCAAATCAATATGCCAAACTCAATCCTACCCCAAATTTGTTCCAAAATTCCAAAAAAAAAAAAAATAATAATAACAAAGAATTCAACATATAATGACAGATGAAATACCTACCCGGAAGTGCTATGGATCGCATTCGTTTGCCTCGATCGATCGATCTCCTTCTCTCCGTCAGATTCGCATTTCGCGGATGAAGACTGGTGTGGTTCCATCGCAGATGAAGACTGATGAAGATGAAGACTTCGTCGACTTCGCAGATGAAGATTGATGAAGACTTCGTCGACTTCACAGATCAATCTTGTTCGTCTTCTCTCTCTGTCTCTGCTTCACGTGGGTTACTTTCTCTCTCTCGTTCTCTTTTTTTCTCTCACTCTCTCTCTCTTTTTTGTCTAGAAGAACCGACACACTAATTTGTTTTGGTATAAAGACAAAAAAAGCCCTTTTATTTAACAATACATATTACCATACACTTTGGATAAAAAAGTAAAATTACTAATAAGTCTTCCAAGGCAGCAGCTTTTATTGTACGCAACTAGGGCAGCTAGCAATATATATATATTCCTGATTTTTATTGAAAACGATCCGAATAATAATTCAAAATGAACCGCGATCCAAAATAGCGTACCAATTAAGCCTACCCCCACCGCACCACGTACCGCAAAAAGTTACATATCCCGCACCTGTACCCGTACCACGTACCCAATCGACCCGCGATCCAGGTAACCTTGGGTTGGCTAGCCCCCTGTTGTGTAGCTTATTGTCACGATTGCGAATCTTTCTTTTGAGTCTTTGATTTCTACTTAAACTCTCGAATTTTAAACCCTCTGAAATGATTTGGAAGTCCCAAGCACCATTAAAGGTCCAAGTTTTTGCATGGCTACTTGCACATAAGAAACTTAATGCTAATGAGATGATCCAGAAGAGAAGGCCTTCGATCTGTTTTCATCTTCAATGGTTTATATATGTAAAAGTGTGGAAGAATGAATTGACCATTTATTTCTTTATTGCCCATTGCCCGGTACCTTTACATTTATGGAGTAGGCTATTGTCCTATGTTGAGATCCATTGGGTGATACAACAAAGATGTGAATTGGTGTTTATCATAAAGTTCGTAGTTCTTGGCTCTAGTATTAGAGATAAAACTTCATGGAAAAATGCGATGTCGACATTGTTTTGGGCAATTTGATTGGAAAAAAATGGAAGAATTGTTGGAAAAATGGTTGTTTCCATGGATGAAAGGTTGGAATTTTTTTTTGAAAACTCTTTTTTATTAAAGATCATTGGACATGAGTCTGTGAAGAACTTTGAGAATGTCCCATGTCCATTTTGGTCCTTTGTTTCTCTTATGTTGTTGATTTTCATTTGTAACAATTGTTGACTACTTGTCCTCCCTTGTACCATAATTTTATTATTAATAGATCTCATTGGTTTACGATGGAAAAAAAAAAAGAAAAAAAGAATTACTTGTAAATGAATCCAATTAATACAACATAACTTGTTGAAAAATGTAATATGATTTCTTACTCAAAATACTTGTGCAGCTGTGCCTCTTGTTTATTGATATTTATTATATGCTTTTAAGATACCTGGAGCTTTGCCATAGTAATATCAATAGAGAATACGTTAGTGTTGTTTTTTATATGAATTGCCGACTATAGGCTCAGTTGGCATATCTTTCCATGGTGGAAGTGCTTGATGGTAAACATTTCTACAACTGCATATATAAACTCAGAAATAGCAGGAGATTTTGGTTGTTTGAAATTTTTTCATTGTATTGCCTTTTCTTTTATATATTTTGTGCCGAATTCTTTGGTTTTTAGCCTCACATAAGAAGTACAGACACGGATATCGGGCACAGATATGACATGACACACGCCTACATGAATTTCTTCAAAATAGTATGACATGGACAAGTTGTGGACATGGTGAATATCGCGTATTATTTTTTTCACATATATATGATCATATTGTAAAATAAAAGTATCTTAGTAATAATCATTTAATTTTTCCTGTCCATAACTCTAACAAGTCACATCACAAAATCATTTAATAAAAAATAAAATATCAGATATTGATACACATTCATATAACATCCATGATCTAGCAATGAATGATTTCTACAATTTCAGTTTTAAAAAATATACCACCTCTTAACTATGAGGCTCATATATCTGTCATGTTTTCTCGAACGGCGCACAAGTTTTCCAATGTCCAAGTGCAAATTAGCTTTTAATTGCACTGTGATGTTACGGTTAGCGCAGTTATAATATGGTTGACCATAACAGGGAGATCTTGATGAGAACAATAACTGTGCAAATTCTCATGATCAGAAATGGTAGAGACCTATTGCAGAAAAAGGAGAACTTTCTGAATCCATCAAAGTGTATTTCAAAATTTTGTGCAATTAACCAAAAGCCAATATATATTTGAACAACTGTATTGAATTGAAAATTATGACTAAATTCACAATAAAGTTTTCTTTTTATGCTTAAATTTTGGCTTCCTGTAGCTCTAGTTTCTCCCA
Source organism: Ilex asprella (assembly GCA_023539305.1). NCBI lineage: Eukaryota > Viridiplantae > Streptophyta > Magnoliopsida > Aquifoliales > Aquifoliaceae > Ilex > Ilex asprella. Next base: position 34,098,441 of record CM042189.1, read on the forward strand.
GAAGACAATTTTAATTTGTTGCATTTTCGTTGTGCTTTTTTTTTTTCATGGTAATTTTCACTGGTTTATATGGAGCTGTTTCAGGCTCCTCTCATATGACATGGAAAGAGAAGAAAGAGTTGGAAAACAGGAAGGTGCTTTCTCTTGGTGGAAAGGTGAACAATATATGTTCTTTGCTAAAAATTTTGAGATAGGTACAGCTAATATTTGTAGCAGACTTAAAAATTTGTCATCATCAAGTGTGTTTTCCTTCGGCACAGGCTCCCAAGAACCCAAGGTTGCCGCTAAGCGTGGCAAGAGTAATGATGAAGAAACAAAAGGAAAGGGAGCAGAAAATGCTACAAGAGGTTGTTGATGTGTTCCTCTTTCTGTCTTACTAGTTACTGCTACTTATTTGATTTTGTGCTTTGCAAAATTTGAGCTGCTTATTGTAATACATTTGACAGAGTTCGATACTCGAACGATTTCGAGGGAAGCTTGGTAGTAGAAAACCAACAGAGAAGCGCAAGCCCGAGGACAGAGTGCTGAAGTCAACTGAAGGTAATTTCAGAAATGGTGTGCTTGATGTTAAACATTTATTACGACCAGATGGACCTAGAGAGAGTGATAACAGCAGCCATGGAGGCAATAAAGGGAAGAAGAAAAAGGGTGGTAAAAAGAAGGGAGGAAAGAAGGGGGGTGGTAGAAAGCACCGGTAAAAACATCTGAACTGAAAGAAATGAGTAAGTCAGGAAGCAGATGAGATCAACCTTTTTACTCCTTGCCTCTTTTCATATTTTATTGTCTCACTTGCTACAAGAAATGCTAACCTTTTCACTCAAAATAAGATTGTCTTGAATATTCTCTCATTGCCTTTACATTAACTCGAGTTTTGAGAACTATCTTACAAATTACATTGCCTATTTTGTTTCGTTATCAGTCCTTGAGTTGTGAATTGTGATGCATCTGATATTGTCTGTGTACAGCTGAATGCTTCCTGATATTTTGTGCATGCATTATATCCCCTTTTTTATTTTTTATTTTTTAGGGTTTAATGTGTTTTTTTTTTCATTTTTTTTTGGGAGTGTGTAGTATCCAATGGTTGGCCTAACGCATGGGCCTCGGTGGTGGATAGCCTCAATATGTGTCATAGTCAATAGTACTTGGATCATGGATCAATTTGCTATGTGTTACAGGTATGGGTATGTGGTCTAGTACATTTTTTGATATGCAATACAATGAGGGTAGGCATAGTAGGTCTATTGTTTTGGGTTGTGATTCATTTTCTATAGGATCACTGTCTCTATTTTTTGAGATTATATATAATTATACCTTCATATACACATAATTAATTAGTATTTATTTTGGGTTTGATTTATAATTTGGGGTCGAGTTTGGGCCATACAACCCCAGTACGTGGGATATTGATATTCTATGGTCCTAGTCCCTTGCATTCATATTTCTCGTAACCTCTTTGGCAAATTCAATGCCATTAGAGAAGGTGACTGTCTTTATTAGCCTATTTAAGCTAATGTGCATACAAATAAACCTTTGCAAAGAAGTACAAAAACTTTCAAGAAGGTGAGGAATCCGCATTGGACGCGGATCAGACACTGATACTTCTCTGACACACTCGGACACATGTCAGATGCTCTTTTAGCTGTCTCCATGATTAAAAAATAAAACCTTAATTTCGGACACGCTCCGAATACTCCTTTAGTCAAGTGTAGGACACTTCTTAGGTCTTATCTATGACTAAACAGAAACTTGTGTCGACATATAATAAACAAACTTGAAAACTTTGACAAATGACTATCTTATACCACAATATATAATGATCTAGATCAATTATGTTAAGATTTACGTAATATAAAATCGTGAAAGTACATAAAAGTTTTATTGGAGAAATGGACTTGAGAAAATGCAAGCAATCATGATAATTGCTTGTGTCTCTATATTTTGTCTATGAAAAATTAGTGATCATTATGATCCATTATTCTAAAACATCACACTAGAATACTCGACATAAAATTTAGTTATCATAAAGTATTGATTCCCTTATATACTGTTTATTACTATAACTGTACTATATGTAGTGTACTGTGTCTTGGACGTGTGTGTGCCCTATTTTTTGGAGAAATGTTGTGGCCACATGTATGTATCATGTTGTGTCGTATTCGTGTCCTGTGACCATGTCTGTGCTATGGATTCTAGTCCTTTGATGTACTGCAATGCCTTCTTATTTAGTGAAATTTATGAGAACATCAAAATCTAATTCTGCTATGATTGAACTGTATACCTTTGGTGTGGTTAGATTGTTAGCTTTTCTGGTTGCACATGACTTTGTTTCAAGGGGAGAGCAACCGATGAAGGATAGTTGTGCAAAATTAAATCTGGTATTGTTTAGGGGCTGTGAGCAATAACAAAGCTATGAACAATGAAGTGAATAGTAAATTTGACTAAAATCACTCCCTGGGTTAGAATTACATTACATAACTCAAAAAACATATAATTGTTAAAATTTTCTAAAAATATCTCTTTATTCTATTATTAAAAACTTCATTAACTATATATAAAGCTCTAAGTATTCCTAGTCCTAAAAGATTAGAATTCCAAAGTCTCTAGGACTCTAAAAACTAATATAACTAGGACTAAATTCTAGAATATTCAACATTAGAATTTGACCCAAAAGGTGATCCATGGGACTATGGCCCATTCCAGCAAATTCGAAAATTTCAAAATGCCATTGACCCTAAAAAAAAAAAAAAAAGACACAAATTATTGAATGCCGGCAAACTAACTTAATGTAATTAAAAATAAGACTCAAATAAAACTATGCAACTAAAGTTCCATATGAGACTTTGGCCCTGCTTGGAACTAGTTTGTTTTGGTTAGTGAAAAGTTGCAGTTTAAAAAGTTTCGCAAAAAGGTCAAGAGTTAAAAAAATTCCCTAAAATTGTTTGGAGTGTTCTTTAAAAAGTTGAAAAAATTCATTTAGAGTGACTTTTTAGTTTTTTGTCTTTTTGTGTAAAAATAAAAAAATATTTACATGAATGTATAGATTATGCATAATAGTTTCCAAAATATGAATTTTAATTTTTTTACGTCAATAATAATATTTTATGAATATAATAAAATAAAAAGTTATGTGGGACCCAGGACAAAATTCCAAATAGCCAGAAGAAAAGTCCAACAAAACAGCTTCTTGAATCAATCTAAATAAGCGCTTTAGGTCCAAAAAACTATTGCATAAGTTGGTGCAAAAGCCAAGGTCCAAACGGCGTTGGCTTATTTTTCTTCAAAGCCTACAAAATCAACCTATTTCAACCAGCTCCAAACAGACCATTTATCTTGATGATAAGCCAAATTTCATAGTTCTTCATGCCTTTGAATTTCTCTTCTTGATCATCTTAATAACTACATTATTCTCCCATAGTCGGAGAAAACTCGACCTTTGAAGTATGAAATCCCAAAAGTTTTGAACTTGTATATGTAGGTGTTTGTGAGAAGCTTTGAGATGACGACTCATTTTCTTCTTGAATTAAGTAAAAAAAGAAATCTTTTGAGATTGATCTTCTCAATTGTGACAATGAAATTTTGTAGAATAACGAACTCAATTGTTGGAGCAAAGTAGATAGAAAAAACTTCTTTGAACTGACGTTGAAAATGAAGCCTAATTGTGGGCCCTTCCATTGCAGCCTTTCCTTCCTCTTGCTCATTTAAACTTGTAGTTATAGTTTTTGATTCCACCTTCCAGCTCTTTGTTTATGGTGATATCTTTTTTTGTTGTAGCTTTGATATTCTCTTGAGCACTCTTAGAATATGGTAGCATTTGTGGCTCTTTATGCTTTATTTAGATTCTTGATGGATGCAAAATAATCAAGCACTTGAGGCACCAATGTTACGGATTGAAATTCATCGATGGGAAGAATTTCATTAGACAACTCTTTTGGCACTATTTCGGGGCACTCAGACATTAACTTTGTTTTGTCTAAAAGCAAATTTAATTCAGTACTAGTTGCTGGTTTTTCATCCTCTTAGGCTCCATAGAATAAATACTCATGGATATTCATTTTTTACCTTAGCCTCCGGACAAGTAAGTAGCGAAGTTGATTTGGATTGTGTAGGTTTTACTTGATCTACTTCAACTTGAATTATCAGATCACTTGTTGCTTTGGGCTGCCTTTGAAGGTCCTTCTCTAGTTGCACATTGGACATTGCTCCACCATTGGGTTGAGTGGTTCGACCTTCTAAATCACTTAATCGAATTGAGATATTGAGTTGCTCTCAAATTCGAAAAAGAATCTCATCTCGTTGTCCATTTGTCAATCGCCCACGAAACAATCTTCTCAAACGTGTAGACATGTTCGATCCTCGCTCTTTGATACCATAACTGATGTAGGACAAGGGTGCAAAATCAAATATGGTACTATTTGGGGCTGTGAAGTGTGAACAGTGACATAAATAGTAAATTTGACTAGGAATCATTCCCAGGGTTCCTTAGGCATCACACCTAGGGTTAGAATTGCACCATACAATTCAAAAAGTATATAACTGTTGAAGCTTTTTAATTTTTTTCTATTATATTATTAAAAACATCACTAACTATATATAGAGCTATAAGTATTCAAAATCATACAAATTAGGATTTCAAAGCCTCTGACTCCAGAAACTCTAAAAACTATAACATATACTAGAGCTAGGAGTCTAAATTCTAGAACATCCAACATTAGAATTTGACCCAAAAGGTGACCCATGGGTCAGACCATGACCCGTTCTAGCAAATCTAAAAATATGAAAAAAAGACAAATTACTAAATTCCAACAAACTTAAGGTTTTTACCAAAAACATATTTTTGGATACTGTTTTTTGAGATACAATCCAAACACACCCTAACATTTTCATTCGTTTCGAATTCAATTTTGTAGTTTCCTTACAAACATTTCTAGTGTACACTATAAATTGTGCTTGGTCTTGGAGCAAGATTCTTCAACTCATGAATTGAGTGAGTGGTTCATTAAATAGCAGGTAGATGGTAAGGATACTACTCTCTGGTTTGACTTCTTGTTGGCAATAGGTTTTATTATGTCAGCTCTGCCTACATATCATATTAGAGTTGCCTAGAAATTCTGCCACATTGTTGATGGAAACCAAAGGAATTGGCTACATATCAGCTCAAGAAGGGAGAGAGGCTCATGGTTGCCTTATTCCTTTGGTGACTTAAACACAATCTGCCTGGGAGGCTGTTAGAAACTCCCGAAATCTGAATAGTTTATTTTTTAGGTTCCAAATTGAAACCCATGATTACCTCTTCTTTAACTGCCTCTATATGTTTCAGGTCTGGCGGTCTGTCTTAGATAAGAGTGGTATTCAGTGGCATCAGAGATCTTGGGAAGAAACTGCTACTTAGGTTATGTAGAAGTTCAAATGTAGTACCATGGCGGTTTTGATTTGGAAATTCTCTCTTTCAATTACTCTTTCGAATGAGGGCAATCTGGTGAGAATGCTCCCCTTCCTTGTTTTGCTTTACTTTGTTTGATGTCTTGGCATGTGTTACTGGCCTGGTGTTCTTCTGTATAGGTCCTCCTGTATATTCCCTCCTTTTTGATCCGTATTTTTCTACTTTACCAATCTGGAAAATCCCGCAATTCAGCAAAATTGTAACGTAATGATTTTCATGTTCTTTAGTGCCCTAGCCACCCAAATTACAATCCAAACAAAAGTGACTAATATCTGCACCACAAAATAATTTATACAAAAGCTTTCTGTAAAATATTATCTGTAATGGTAGTGAATATTTGATGTAATTGGAAAATACTGAATGAACAAAGAAAAATGCAGCCTCATTCAAATGCATAACTCATGCAAAACCAATAAAACTTGTAATTAATACATATCCAGCTGACTGGAAATTCAGCACAAACTGTGTTACCAAATTCTCAATTAAAGAACTTATAATTGTCTTCTATTTCATAGACTTAACGGGTATAAATTTACTCACGAGTATATTTTGTATTCTGCCAAAAATTTTCCAATGGCACATGATCAACCCAATTATAGAGTTGGTCCCAATATTGTCACCACCTCCAATTCAAATTCCAATTAGGATCATAATCTCTGTAAAATACTCTGATTTTGAATATGAGTTGGTCTCACTTGGGCTCCTGCAAGGATATAACAGTTTCAAAGGCCCCGGCCAGTGCTTTTACATTGTTTTTCCTCTGCTCTCGAAGCTTGCTAGCAGTCTCTTCAATCACATCATTGTATGCTGGAGACTCCTTCTTCCCTTGACCTCCTTGGTGCTTTGGTACCACATTCTCCTCTGGCTTTACCTCCTTGACATTGTTTTCCGCTTCTTCTATTTCCTTGGAATTCAGATTTTGACTCTCTTCATCAACAGCTTGCCTCTCTTCCAATGTTTTTTCTCTCTCTTCTCCTACCCTCCATTCATCCTCTATTTGGGATTCACCTGTATAGCTTTTCTCTTGTTTACCATTGTTATCGTTCCCATCTTTGTTCTGGTCTTTTACTTCAGGATTGTGACTGCCAGTTTCCTCATAATGTATTTTCTCTTCTGGTTCTTCCATCTGAACACTTGGAGATTCATTTTGATCTTCTGAAATAGAATAAACTTCACAGACCTCGACTTCCTCATCCTCTTGACTCTCCACTACAGATTGCACCAGACCTGCATGATCTTTATCTTCAAGTTTTAATATTTCTGCTGGCATTTCAGTGTTGCTCTCATCATGTAACATCTGTTCTCCAGCTTCAGCGACCGAATCTTCTTGCTGGGATTCAAGCTTTTTTGCAGTATTGGCTATATCAGTTGAATCAATCACATCAGGAGAACCAATACTTGGAACTTTTGTTGTCAAAGCAATACTTGGATTGATTTCCTTCTTAGTGATAGAGCTAGTCTTTTTCGCACTTGCAGGTTTTGCGTATATGGAGTGATGTTTTCCAACTTCCTTAGGTGTTTTAGACAATCTCTCTGGGTGGGGTTTTGGCAAATTTGTGGTTCTAGCTGAAAAAGACGAAGATCGGAGAGGTAAGGCCCTAGGACTGGAAGAAGTTTGTGGTTTTTGTAGTCGAATAGGTGAGGGAGGCTTGTCAAAGGATCTTCTTCTGTTGAGATTGGGTTTTTGGGTGGTGATATCATTGGAGCCTTGTTTCTTGGGAAGTTGCTTAGAATTAGAAGGATCAAGGGTTGAGCTTTGGGTTGGTTTGAGATAATTTGGAATCTGTTTCTCTGAAGCAGCAGCATGCTTGTGATCAGGAGAGGTTCCAGTGGATGAGTTAGGGCTTCTTCTGCGCTGCGTGGTGTCGGTTTGACGTGGATAGGAAGGAGATGTTCCCCTTTTCTCCTTCCCCTGAACAGTCTCCTTTCCTTTTGTTGCCATTGATGGCTAGGAACTCTAGAACCTGCATTCAGGTTGGATAAAGTGAATCTATGTCTATGCTTGTGTGTGTGTGTGTGAGAGAGAGTGAGAGAGAGAGAGAGAGAGAGAGAGAAGAATTAGAATTCACTATTAGAACATCAAAAGAAGATCGAGCTTCCACTTAATTGGAGTCGACGGGAGAGGGACACGAGGTTTGAACCCGCAAACTGAAGGTTGTGGTTCAACAACGGGGTGGTACCTATTAGGCCAACCACTATTCAAACATGGCAAAACACACACAGACACAGACACACATGTCTTTTACCATGTAGATTTATTCTCAAATAGGCTACAGAAAAAATATACTTATCAAAAAAGGGGAGAATTTACCAATTTAATTAGGATAAATTTAATTAGAAGAATCAAGGATGGTCAAATTGGTTAGATCGAGTAGGTTAAAAAGTCATCCCTTGCGCACATCAAATTAGCCCACTACTTTCTCCTCAAATCCCTTTTTGGAATTAACAATTCAAAATACAAAAAAAAAATAAACCAGGTGCACAAAATTCTCGTCACTGTAGAGTTTCACAAGAGTTTTGTATATGCAAAATTATTTTCGTTAGTCAAGCCTAGTTACGTACATAATGAACAAATTACCTCAGAATTATACTCTTTTTTCATCCATTTTGATTCATGGTTCTAACTTTTTGCTGGGACTTGGATTGTGTTCATAAATCAAACGAAAGAGGCCAGAATAGGATGAACTCTACTAATTTGAAAGGATTACACCATACAATGGCCGAATAATCTATTGTTGAATAACTTTTTTTAATAAACAATGTTATATATGGTACACGCAAATTTGCATACAACAAGATCTAAGAGAGAAAAGTTATAAATAAATATGTATCTTAGTTTTACGACTCGAATTCGAAACACATTACTTAGATTTTTAAATATTAGTCATCGCTTCAAATCCAACATTGTCAAAATTGGTAGGATAAAAGTGGAGTGTAGGATGTACTTTCAAACTCCCAAAAGTTAAAGAATCGAATATCTTATGTAGTTTAACTTGGCATGCCATCATAAGATTGTATGATATTGCTAACTTTTAAAAAAGAATGCTATATCATGAGTGTTATCGGAGACTAATCCTCCTAGATGGGTAACTCAACATTTATGTGAATAATCTTAGAGGGGAAATAGTCCGTATCTCAAATTTACGATTTCAAATAAATCTCAAATGAATATGGACTCTTGAATTAGTGAGTCATATTGAAAAAAGCTTATAAGACCTACTAATCCAAAGGTCCAGAGTCATTTGAAATTTTATTTGGAATCTCAAATTTGAGATGTCCAGCATTGGTCCAATAAAAAAGGAGTAAACTAATATGAGTCATTGCCTGATAGATCCTGTAGTTTTCCTCTTTATTTTTTTTTCAACGATTAGGTGTATTTAAACTAACTTACGCACATCTCGATTAATTCTTTCCCTGTCTTGATGAAAAACATACTATTCATGCCAAGATTAGAGAATTCATAAAGGATAAATCTATGACCAACTCAATGATAGAGCCAAAAAAACATGGGCTTTTTAGGACCCACATATAAAAAAGACCCTAAATTTTAAAGTTCAACAATGAAATATAGATTAAAGCTTAAAATTCATTATAATTTAGCTTAATAAAAATAACTCATGAAATATTAACTCAACAAAATAAAATTTAAAATTTAGGTCCAAAAGTACAGTTCATCTAACATATACACATTTATTAAGGACGAAAACTGGGTAACATTTCAATAAAAAAAAGTATAACAAACATTTCTCTCTCTTTCATAAATAAAAATAAATTAAACACATTTTTTACTTCTCTCAAATTCGATTTTATTTTCATTTAAGCACAAAAAATCAACTAATTAAATTGTTCATTTTCATAAATGATACTAATTAATATCAAAATAAACTTTCAATAAAATTGTTATCAGAGAAAATAAACACAACAAAATAGTAGGTGAACGTTGCATACATAAAGAAGTTAATGATCATATAAAACAATTAAAAAATAATAGAATAATTCAATTATAAGATAACAAGGAATTATGAATGTATACTAATAGTCGATCATTTAATATCACAATTTTCATGAAGAACATAAAAAACAAATAAGAGGAACATAAAAATAGTAGTGAAATAATAGATTGTATTTCAAAAATTGTGGGTCAAGTAAAAGATGAGGGAGACAAACAGATGTACATATATCTATTTGCTAAAAATGTGTATTAATCATGATGGTTTATGTACATTTACAATTTTTATGGATTATACTATTGAATAGTTACATTCAGATAGAATAGATATTAAATAACATATATGTAATATTTAATATATATTAGATGCCTAAATTACTAAAAAAGAAAAATTATGTGATATCATGTTGTAATATTGACCATCTTTACTATGAAATACCTTGCAACAGTCCACACAATTTTTTTGACCAATTAAAAAAATGCATGAAGAATAGAATAATACATATATTAACTTTAATCCTTGTGTTCATCTAATAATAAATTTGTCTCACTTAATCAGTTTCATGAACGAAGATTTAGCAGTGAGGGACAAAAAGTTACAATTGTTGCGAGGTACACAAACACTTCAATTTTTTGAATGAAAACAGGCACAATAGGGCTGACTCCAGAGCCCGAACACTAAAATAGTTGCATAGGGGCCCTAAATTGGACTATTAAAAGAGTTACCTAGAACCCCAAAAATTTAGGGTCTTAATTTAATTTCAGCCCCTAGTTCATTTTTATGTTCTAATGCTCTTTTGAATGAACCAATTTAAAGATCTAATATATTTTACAAGTTTATCTAAAGTCTTATAAAAAATTCTAAAATGTAACAATATTTTTACAAGTTTATGTAAAGCCTTATAGAAAATTTTAAAATATAACAAAGTCTTCTAAAAAAATCTAAAAGTAACGACTTCTAGTTTTAAAAGTAGTAATCTCTTTCAAATTCTTTTCACTATTTTTTCTTCAATTCTCGCCTCCTCTAATTCTCTTTCTGTTTCTTTAAGACTTTATTTAATTCATCTATAAATTTTTGACTTCACAATTGTACTTAATTTATTATTTGATCCTATTCGATCCCAAACCATTAATAATCATTAAAAAAATAATTATCTTCTTAAAATATTAAATAAGGTTACATATAAAATTCTCGCTTTAAGCCCCAATTTGTGTTGTGTTGTCCTCAAATAAATTCTTCATGATTGACCTCAAGGTGTTGATCCTATAGATTTCCATTAAAGATACATGCATGCAAAAAGATCAAAATGAGAGAGAGAAAAACATACCTTGTATTGATTAAAATGATCAAAGCCTTTTGTATTGAAAAGAAGAAAAACGTTGTTGCACAGAAAGATGGGTGCATTGTGTTTATGAAGAAGGAAGCAAAAGAAAGAGTTGGGTACAAAAGGAATATATTTGTTGGTTTGGTTGGTTAATAGTTAAAATTAGCGCAAATTATGCACAACCAAAGGTGGCAATGGTTGTGGGACGCTGGCTATAAATAGCCAGTTATTTTTGCACAATCTTCAACTCTTTTTGAGATCTGACGAGATTCAGAGTTTTTTCTCGAGAAAAGTTCTCATCCTTCAATTGATTGTGTTGACCAAGTCAAATCAAGAGTGAATAGAAAATCAAAAATATATATACCAAAATATACATTGAAATAAAAATTTCTTTCGGATGGGTCATGTTTGAATTCATTAGTCTTCTAACAATAAAAAAATTGACGGTGGATTGGAAGAGATTGATTAAATGCTCACCTCAATATGGTCATCATCCCATACAAAACTCTACTTTCCTTCCCAAATGAGGGCACGACTTTGTTTTTTTTTTTTGAAGAAACACTCTCAAGGGACATTACCTGCTAATCTACCCAGAAAGAGAAAACAATAGGAAAAGAAGATCTATTAGCAAAGTTAGTTGACAGTGGTTCATTGCACTTGACTTTTTTTTTTTACAGTAATGTTATTGGGACATAATGTGAGATTTTTCTCATTTGAATAATATCTATCCCCAACCTTTTAAATTCTCTCATAAAAAACCACTTAGTGTAGCCCATTTTAATGAAGCTGAGTATAAAATTGGGTGAACTTAGTGATTTTATATAAGAGAGTTTAATGGGACAAAGATGGGTATTTTGGCTTGAGTTGAGTATACTTGACTTACACCGAGTAGATTATTTATAAATGAATATAATTTTGTTACTACATAATCCCTATCAGGATGATGAACAATATCCAAATAGTTTAGGTCATATGCCCATCTCTATCTCTCTTTTCTAATAGTTTTTATAAAAATTTAAACTTGAAAGGTTTGACTTAAAGATTTATATAAATGTTGAGAGATTTTTGTTGAAAAATTATCTTACTGAGAGGGCGATATGAATCGGGCCCCTACACACGGGACTCAGACGCGAATGACCTGAGGGAAGGACTCGCTCGACTATGAAATTTAATTCTCAATCCAAAACTTAATTCTACCAATTGATTAATTATGTCAATTAAAGCACAATTTCCGCAAATTAATACAACACAATCTACCAATTTGAAGATTTAACCCAAAATCCCCAAATTGAAGCCTCCCTTCAACCAAGTGAAATTATCAAATTAAAGCGGCCAACATCATAAAGCAATTGACAAGTATATAATCAATCAAGCATATGAGGAAACATAAAATTGCAAGCATGAAAGAAAATAATGGTTAGAAAGCAAACAACTACAAGACGAACAATTTTACATAAAAATTCTTGTTGGAAAGAAGAAAAATCTTAGGACATGTTAGATTATTATATGAAATTCTTATACTTTAATCAGTACCATGGTTAAATGTTTCCCCCTTAAATATTTGGCCCTGGAATCCGCCATGAACTCTTGACGACTATTTTCACTAAGAGATGAAATGAACTCCACAATCCATCCTTCGGAATCCTCCTATTCACGCTTGTAGTCATCCTTGATCCTTTGAAACCCTCCTAACACCTCTTTACCTCTGTGGGGTTGTAGGGTTTCTACTGGATTTCACTATCACTTCTAAATTAATGGTGTAAGCACAACATCTAGATTAATGGCCTTTTAGATATAAGGAGGAGTCTAGGGTTTATTTCTTGTCTTTTTATATGGTCTCTAAGAAATTTTTAGGCTTAATTTTTTAGGCGAATAGGAAATTGACGTCTAGTCATTTGAAAGGGCAATTCAGAAGTTGTCGGTGCCAAAGATATTCTTGGAATAAAGACCAAGTCACATCTCCATTTAATATTCTAGCTTTAATTACACGCACACCACATCTGACAACCATAAATTGCGTCCCATTACAAAGACATCTGTCATCACATTTTTCAGTTATTCAATGGGTTTTCATTTTATGACTTTGTTCTTGATTTTTTTTTAACTTCCTTGAAATTGACTTAGATTTGTGATTATTTGATTTTATTGAAAACAACTATTCGAGTTGTTACATGTTGGTGTTGGAAAATCAGCTTGTCAAATTTGTCTTAACTTGGAAGACAACGAAGACCCAACTTATATAACGAATATTTACTCTTCAACCACCACTCAAACATCATGCCACTTTGAACACCACATAAAATCACAAACTAAACAGTCTCCACACAAAACAAATTCCAAAAAAAAAAAACCAAACTTATGAATTAAACAAAATCAAGTAACTTCAACAACATGGATTACTGATTAGCTATTTCACTCAATTTCAGGCCACTTTGAAACCTGTATAAAACAATATAAATCCAAGGAATTATGTAAAAATTAAACAACCCATTACCCACATAAAGCCAAGAAATCAAACCATGTCAGTCATTTTTTCAAACATCTTGCGACCAAGCCCAAAAAATGAAAATTAACAAAACTGACATACTCAAATGAAAAGAAGAGCAAACTGAATTGGAAATTGAAAACACAATTTTGGGTCCCGATTAACACTCCTAACTCAGGAAACACGTCTTTTCAAATCTCTGAAAAATAGAAAACACAATTTTGGGTTAATTTTTTATTTTTTTGCTTTTTTCAACTAACCGTTTTTCTTGAATTGGGAGTTGTTAACTTAATGAAAAAAGTCAGGGGAAAAAAGGTGTAATGTATTAAATAAAAAAAATTTATTATTTTTGGCCTAAATATGAAAGACTTAGGGCAGCGGTCATTATATCTATGCATAAAAGTCAAGGAGAACAATGCGTAAAAATATCATTGTATTTGAAGAATGCATATTCAAGAGTTCTTTGACCCCCCGGGGGGTTTGGTCCCCACTACAATCTGTGTAGATTGTAACAGTAGCATTAACTTTTTTAATGAACTAATTAAAAAAAAAAATGAAGTAGGTTTTTTATTTATCTTAATGGAGAATTGGACAGAATGACTTCAAAAGTAAAACCAAGAAAAAAAAGTTTGGGATGGAAATTAGATAAAAAAAAGTTTGCGAAAGAAACCAAGAAAAAAAAGTCGGGGGTCATTTGTGATGTTTCAACAGGTGATGAGATTTGAGCTCTTAGTATTCAACTCTAAA
>CM042189.1:34122386-34145092 GCA_023539305.1 Ilex asprella
TTACCCACCCAGTCCTAAGGCCTCACCCAACCTATGCAAAATATCTTTATGCATATCTTTAGGTTCCTTGTTTGGGTATTGAATATCTTTATGCAAAATCTCTACTTGGTATATTTAACTTCACTTGTCAATTCTTCCATTATTATATGTTATTTTAGGTGGGTGCTGCTGGGAGGGGGGGCGCTAAAAATGGGTCAAAATCGAATGAGTTTTCGATGTCGACCCATTTGAATTCTAATACTTCAATATGAATGTAATTCATATATCTGACCAATTATATTTTCGTAATTCATATCCAAATTTATTAAAAATTAAAATTCAATCTAAGAAGATTTAATTAAATAACGTGATTTTTAACAAATAATACATGCATTTCTAACTCAAACGATCTCACAATCCCACCATATAGAATTTATTTACATGTATATGCATGTATTTTTATATATATATGCATGTATTGTAACCAAATTCGCACCCGTGAAATATGACATAGCAAAATTAGATTCGGACATCAACCGAATATGCAAATCTATTCGATTAACCAAATTCAGAGTCTAATAGAAATTTGAGTTAACTATCAACATGACACCTATACTATTTAATTTGTGTTAATTAAGTTTTTGAACTAATTTTTGTATCAATTTAGCCTATCAACTATGTAATCTGTCTCAAAGTGGCCCTTTCGTCCAATTTATTGTTAATTTTAAAGGGAAGCATCACGCGATGGGCACTTGTATGGTCTTAACTATACTTAATTTCTGACTCACGTGATGTGTACGTGAAGTTTTTTATCAGAATTACGAAGAATTTGAATGGAAGGACCACATTGACACAAATTATACAATTGAGAGGTTAAATTGACATAAAAAATAATTTAAAAACGTAATTAACACAGATAAAATAATTTAGAGGTCACAGAGGTAGTTAACTCTAGAAATTGATAATCCTACTCATCCATGATAATTATTAGGTTCTAACGTCATCACAAGATTTTTAAAGTACTGAATTTTCATATTATACCCCACAAGTTTTTGTAAATTGCACAAATATGTTAAAGGCTTTCACTAATTGTTTTTGTTCACTAACAAATGACAACTATTTCAAGCTAATATTGAAGAAATAAAGTTCTAAATTTCACATGTGCCCTTGTTTTTGTTGATCTTTTAAAAATTTGAACTCTGTCAAATAGCATATAAGGATAGAAAACTTTGTGAAATTAGGAAATGGTCATTAAACTACTATCTGAGCTAGTGGTGTAGTGATAAATCGCACCCGTTTAGGGTTGTCCTTAACTCTTATGCAGTTATCAAGTAAGGTTCAATTCATAGGAATAATACAGTTTGTTGCTTGACTTTGTTGATGTTTGTGGAGACGAATTGTTCTTCTGAATTAGTAGTTATAACTCAAACCGAACATTTTATAGGTGAGGAACTCTCATGGTCATGCCCAGGACTACTACTTACTGGTCGCCTCTTCCCTCTTTTAACCAGCAAAAAAAAAAAGGAGTTTCGATAAAGGGTTTTGTGTTACTTTACAAATATTTGAAAATTATTATCATGGTATTTCACCAAACTTCAATGGGTGTCCATTTAATTTGTTTATAACCAAGAAACTACACTTTAGACCACACAACTTTTGCCGACTTGCCCTTTTTTTTTCGGTAAGTTAAAACATTTGCACGTTACTAACATGGAAAAGTCCACCTCTCTCCCTCTCTCTCTCTCTCTCTCTCTCTCTCTTCTTTCCTTTCCTTCATTTTAGCTTTGAAATTCTAAAGAACAGTTTAAGTCTTCCTTTTCTATTTTAGGTTCTTTAAAACCCCATAAAACTCTCAAGTTGTACATAGAAAAGAAAACCAGAAACATTGAATCTGGACGCAATCTGGTGGGGTTATCTGTCACTTCTCCTGGATTCTCTAAGTCCCCTTGTTAGTTTATTGATTTTCGTCAGATGAGTTTTTCAAGGTAGCGCAAGCAATGGGTTAGTGTCAACTCTCTTTTATTTGTTAATACATTAATTTTTACGAAGATTTTGCTAAGAATTCTTATTCTTTTCATTGTTTTCTGTATGTTTTTCCTTTGCTGGTTTTACAGATCAGACTGAGAGTAATGCTCTTGCTGGAGTGAATGAATGAATGAATGAGCCACTCTGGATGGTTTGCATGTCAAAGCTGCCATGGATGACCAGACAAGTTGGAGAAAGAAAAAGGTGAAGACTTGAGAGACACACTTTCTTCCAAATAATTATCAAATTGCGGTATTTTTTTGCATTCATTTCGGGTATATTATTTTATTTTTAGTTGTTTACTTCAAAGCATAATTTGAAAAAATAACGTGTTTGTAAGATAAATTTTAAGATTTTTTATTGAAAGCGTGTTTTGTAAGTAAGATTTTACATTGAAAATGAAAAACATGAGCGATATTAATGATAAAGTTAGGAAAAAACTGTAATTTGGTTAAAAAAAAACTCCATTAGACCCAATGAAAAGTACATCAAGTGACTTTTTGTTCAGTCCTTTTGGTAGGCTCATTAATAGGAAGACCCAATTAAAAGTAGACCTTAAATACTTTCTTTGTTTTTTGTGCTTTTTCTTGTAACTGATAAGATTATGAGTGCAAGTTGATTAATGGGTCCAGACTCATTCAAGTTGTCAAATGAAAGTTACAATTTAAAAGCAGAGGGTGTAATTTGTGTTATTATGGACCCGAAGGGATAGCTCAAGCGGTAAGTTAGATGAATTGTAATCTCAAATGTCTGAGTTTGAATTTCGACAACTCTTTAAGGTCAGGTTATGAATACCTAGTTTCGGTATAGATGATTTATTTTTAATCGGACAAGAAAGAGAATTCTCGAGATGTGCATAAGTTGGTATAGACACCAACTGGTCGGGCCACCTCGGACCGTTGAAACAAAAAAACAAGTCTGATCTTTCTTAAATCCTTCTATATTTTTGTTGCATTGATGACTTCATTACAAATATTCGATCACCAAGTGGATTTTATTCGAATAAGTTATCAAATACGATATTTTTTAGACTTCATTGTAGTTATACGTATTGCTTACATAAAACCATGGTTTAATAACGTAGTTTAAAGAGTGTCTTTGAATTTGCAAAATAGATTTTGAACGTATTTTTTAAGCATAATTTCGTGTTGAAAAGCATGAGTGCAACTAGGAGTGTCCATGGATTGGGCCGGACCTAGATAGCATAGGCCCAAACCCTTACCGAAGTGAATTATCGGGTGGGCGTGGGCTAGCTTCGAGTAGGGGTAGGCTAAATTTATTTATAGTATCTAAATTTTTAAAACTTCAAATTTTGACATTGTTAGACTTATTTTAAAGTTTCAAATTTAATGGTCTAAAAATATAATTTTTTTTCAAAGGAAGGGTGAGCGGACTATGTTGGCGGGTTGAGCTTGTGGACAAGCTTACGGGCGGGATCTTGGGCCCGATTTTGGATTTGGGGGCAAATGCAAGCCTTCTTTTTAAAGATATTGAGCTCGGACTCTGACGGGCCAATTATTGGGCTTATTGGATTTTGATCTATTTTTTCGAGCTGAATAATGGGACCCGTGAGTAACCCAGCACATGAACACCCTTAAGTGCAAGTCATGTTTTTGCATAAACAATGACAGATTGAGGAATAAATTAGAAAGCACGATACATAGAGAATAATGCTAGAAAACAACTGCAATTTGATCAAAAACCTTATTATTCTATTCTCAGCACTTAGTTGCAATATTTATTATAGCACGGGAAAGGTGTACTAGACCTAATGAAAAATACATAAAACTCTCAGGTTCTGGTTTTGTTTTTGTTTTTGTTTTTGTTTATTGTTGTTGATAGACCCATTAAAAGTAGATCTTAAAACTTAGACCATATTAGTTTGCATTTTAGAAACTTCTTTTCTGTTTTCGGAAGTAGTTTTTAGGAGAAGAACTATTTAGCCCGTTGTTTTTTTGTTTTTAGAAAACAAGTTAGGACTACTTGTGTATTTTTTGAAACAACCTTTCTAGAATTTAGAAAATATCCCAACCAGGGCGGAGCCAAGAAAACAATATAGGGTGGGCACATTGACATCTATTCGGATTCTTCTTCTGATATTCTGAAAACAGTTCTACCATTTTTGACGCATTGATGACTTCATTACAAACATTCTAGCTCCAGAGATTTTGTTAAAACTCCAAACTAAGGAACTAAATTTCATTTCGAGGTATTTTGGTAGGTTTTGAAGTATGTCGGCATGTTTCGATCAATGTAGTAGAAATAAATTTTCACATTTTTGTTTGTTTACATCTTGTTACCGAAATGTTTCCGAAACGTTGTCGTTTTCAAGCTCATCGAAACTATGCACCAAAACGAAATTTTGAACCTTGATAGCTAAATGAAAGTATAATAAGTAGGCAGCCTCATTGTAGGAATCAGGATGAAGATACACAATAATCAAAAGTCAACTCTGCCTCCAAGTTTATTTTATGTATTTTGACCAAGTTATGTTGTAAATATCATTATCTCATTCTATTACTGCCAATAAAAAAATCCCACTTTTATTTTGTTAAGAACTTACATGCTAACCTATTGTATGTAGCATGTAAAGCATCCAGATTCATTCTGTTCTCTGCTGACATAGCCACCCTTCACTTCAATTTGATAAAGTTGACTTATGATTCATGTGAGAGCTTATATGAGAGAGAGCTTCTCTTTTCCCCATTTCATATCTATTTTCTTCTTACATAGTTTCATCTTGTGAGTTGTAACTTTCTGCTGAACTCTGCCTCATCTTGTTTTGTTAGTCAAGGATCAAAATTTAGTTTCGATGCAGTAGCTTAGGAACGGGAATGCTTGGGGAAGAGAATAGAAAGTAGAAACAGACATAAAAAATTTAGAATGTTGATTCCGAAACATTCTAAAACATAAGAAGCCTTGCATTACTGATACATTTCAGTCTCCACCGAAACCTAAACGTTTCGGTTGTTGTTTTAGTGAAAACGAAATGAAAATTTGATCCTTGATTGTAGTTACTTTGTTTTTATTCTGCTGATTGTCGTCCATTTACCAAGTGGAATGTAGATTCTTAAACACTGACACAGTTTAAAACTAGTGTTGATGGAGTCATCTATAAAAGTCAACTGATCATCTGTTTCTTGTTCATGTTTGTAAAGGTGATCACTACTCTCCGGCTTCGATGAGCAACCGTGTGACCAACGAGCTAGGTGCAAGGGACATGGACATTACAAGCGGGCCTTCATCGCGCCATCATTCCGAGAACTTGCCATATGTTCACAAGGTGGGAATAGCTGCTAAGCAGAACCTTTTTGAGGAGTTCACAACAACTCTCAAGGAAACCTTCTTTGCAGATGATCCATTGCGCCCTTTCAAGGACCAACCAAAGTCGAGAAAACTAGTCCTTGGCCTTCAGACTATTTTTCCTATACTCGACTGGGGTCGAAACTATAGTCTTTCCAAGTTTAAAGGCGACCTCATTGCTGGACTCACTATTGCCAGCCTCTGCATTCCTCAGGTAGTAAACTTGCATAAAACTAGCAGAATAGCAGAAACAGTTCCATTTTAGACAATTCTGATATTTCTTGAGTCCTCCTTGCAGGATATTGGATATGCAAACCTTGCAAATCTGGCTCCTCAATATGGATTATGTAAGTGACTTTGTTTCTTGTCAGCAATATAAGAAGGCAGCCTAGTGCATGAGGCTCTTGTAACTCTTTTTTTTTTTTTCCTTTGGTATTACAGACAGTAGCTTTGTTCCACCTCTGATTTATGCCTTCATGGGAAGCTCAAGAGATATCGCCATTGGGCCTGTGGCTGTGGTGTCCCTCTTGCTTGGATCTCTGCTGCGGAATGAGTTTGATCCCATTAACCAGAAACTCGAATATCAGCGTCTTGCATTCACAGCAACATTTTTTGCTGGAATCACTCAAGCCACACTTGGTTTTTTCAGGTATTTTGATTCCTTACTATTCGCAAGTCATAGAAATAGCCTATCCGCATGCAGAGGTAAGACTGCACATATAGCTGACTTTCTCCGAACTCTACAGTGACACGAGCCTTGGGCACTGGACTGCCTATGTTATAATATTGAGAAATAAATGTGTTGAACATTTATTTAAACGCGGGTTTTCTACTTTATATTTCCTTCATTCACACTATAATCCTCTATGTAATCCATGGAGATCTTACATCCAAGGAACTAAATTTCGCTTCAAAATGGTCGAAACGTTTCAATTTCCATAGAAATCGAAATGAATCATTAATTGAATATCAAAATTCATCTGTTTTGAGATGTTTCAAGGTGTTTTGGTAAGTTTTGTGGTGTTTCAGCATGTTTCGATCTATGCTTTGGTATGTTTTGATAAATGTTTTGGAAATAAATTTTTAAAATTTTCTTTGTTTCCGTGTTGTTTTCGAAACATTTTCATTTCTAAACTCACAAAAACTATACACCGAAACAAAATTTTGATCCTCGCATACATCACTAAAATGGTGGGTTTGATTTGGTTTTCAGATTGGGTTTCTTGATTGATTTCCTATCCCATGCTGCTATTGTTGGGTTCATGGCTGGAGCTGCAATAACTATTGGCCTTCAACAGCTTAAAGGTTTACTTGGCATAAAGAAGTTCACAAAAAAGACTGATATTGTCTCTGTCATGCGCTCAGTGTGGACTAATGTACATCATGGGGTGAGAGTCGTGTGACCTATATCTGCCTTATTTTTTTCTGCTTCAAATCTGTATAGGACACGAACCCGAAATTGACACAATCAGTTAACATTATATTGAATGGTTCAAGTTACTGTTTGATCGAGAATCGTATTAATTGCATTAGAATTAAATGATTAGTATTTGGTTTTGATAGGATCTGAATCATGTAAATTTCTAGTTCATTGGAAATTCACGTCTGGTGGATTTGGTTGGAAGAGCAAAAAGTTTTAATCCTTTGATTTCTAGTTTACGATTTACATGAACACAACACGAATCTAAAATGATTACAACACGATACTACTGTTTAGCAACCTTGGGAGATATATTAATAAGTTTATAATCTTTGTGCAACAGTGGAATTGGCAGACTATGGTCATAGGAATATCATTCTTGGTTTTCCTTTTGTTTGCCAAATACATTGTAAGAATCCCTATTTTTTTCCTCTCCCCTTCATTCTCCTTGTTATTTTCCCTGCATAATGCTCTCCATTTTCTCTCCTTTTTTCTCATATTTTCCCTCCAAACAGGGAAAAAAGAACAAGAAATTCTTTTGGGTGCCTGCAATAGCTCCATTGATTTCTGTTATCATCTCAACCTTCTTTGTATACATCACTCATGCTGAAAACCATGGTGTTCAAATTGTAAGTATGAATGATTTGCTTTTTCAATAAGCCAAATAACTTATTAAGAATTAGGGAAATGACTAAAATACCGTATCGAAAATAACTACAAGATAAAGTAGTTATAACTCAATTTCGATCAAGTTATAATCCCAAAGGTTGACTTTTTGAATAAAAAATCAGAATCAACCCTAACTGTTCAACTTGGTGGTTTGAATTTAATGCTTTTTGAATGGGTTGCCACCGAAAATGAAGGTGAACATTTTAGGATTGGTCCTAGATAACCTAATTTTGGTCATAATCTTGTCAAATTGAGTTGTAACATCATCCTTAGTTTGTAAAAATTTTCGGTACGGTATGAAAAAGTAACCCTTTTAGCGTATCGATTGCACAGTTAACAATCTTCATAATATTTGAAGGTAAAGCATATTAAAAAAGGAATCAATCCGTCATCAGTGGGTCAGATTTATTTCACTGGTAATTATGTTGTGAAAGGTTTTCGGATCGGCGTCGTGGCGGGTATGATAGCACTGACGGTAAGCAAACTCTCATGGCCAAGTTTCAAAGATTTCAACAGCCATAGATCTGATTTAGTAGAGTTTGTTGTGAATTACAGGAAGCCATTGCAATTGGAAGAACATTTGCAGGAATGAAGGACTATCAACTTGATGGAAACAAAGAAATGGTAGCATTGGGAACAATGAATGTCATTGGCTCAATGACATCTTGTTATGTAGCTACAGGTGGGTGGCTGATGAATGTTTTGCTTGCATCAATATTTTGACACCACCACACTATAATTGGATCAGAATCGATATAAAATTAATGGATTTTAGTTAAAAATTTGGATTACAGCTCAAATGATGACACGATAACCGATCTAACTTTAATGTCAAACATACATGACTCAATTTTGAGCGTAGAAAACAGTTTAACTGATACAGCATGATGAAAATTTCTTGACTTTTTCCTTTTTTTTTTTTTATTTGTTGACTTGGTCTTGCATGAATGCTTGTGGAACATATGGGGACTAAATTAAACTTAGTCTCAAACTATGATTTTTGTGTCAATTGAGTCTCTGAACTCTCTAATTATATCAATTGAATCCTTCAGTCTACCCCTGTTAGAATGTGTCACTCACGTGACTATATGACACAAAAAGACAAAAGGACTCAATTGAGAGTTAAGGGACTCAATTGATAAAAAAAAAATTGGGGGCTTAATTGACACAAATGTCATAGTTTGAGGGACATGTGTAGTTTATTCTAACCATTTCATGTGGTATACTTCGCCAATTTTCGTTAGAAAATCTAATTGAGGCAGACAAAATGGCTCAATTGACACAATTAGAGAGTTTAGGGGTTCAATCAACGCAAAAAAAAAAAAATTGAAAGACTTAATTGACACAAGGGTCATTGTTTGAGGGTCATATATTTAATTTATTCAACATATGGGTGATTTGTTTAGATAAGAGAGAAGTGGGTCCTAATTCTAAATTTCTTTTTTTTTCTGGTAAAAAAAAATGATGCGGCAAAGAAAGATACCACCCCAATAAGTTCTTACTGGTGAGATCATGAGACCCTTGATCACATATGTTATTCAACTCGGAAATAACTCTAACTAGGCCAGTATAATAGTCAATCACCGAACCCCAATGTAGACTCTAAAATTCAAACCTATAACCTTAACGTGAAAAATTCGTTCGATGCCTTCCTGAACCACCTACTCGATGGTCCTAATTCTAAATTTCTAGTTCTTATGTTATGTATGTCGGCTCGAACACGAACAATTAACCAACCATGTCAGGTTAATATAAATACAACATATATAGCACGACCCAATTCTCACCCCCCAACTTACTCCTAGAGTTTTATATTATTTTTTTTCCTGTTCTGTGACATGAACGAGCGCTGGTTTCTCATATACTGATAGCAAAAAGGGTCCAATTTACTTGCAGGCTCGTTTTCGCGGTCAGCGGTGAACTTCATGGCCGGCTGCAACACCGCCGTCTCCAACATTGTGATGTCCTGCGTTGTATTACTGACTTTACTAGTGATCACACCACTGTTTAAGTACACCCCAAACGCCATACTAGCTTCCATCATCATATCTGCAGTGGTTGGACTCATTGACATTGAAGCAATGATTCTCATATGGAAGATCGATAAATTGGATTTCATAGCTTGCATGGGAGCCTTCTTCGGGGTCGTTTTCGTTTCTGTTGAGATTGGCCTTTTGATCGCGGTAAGAGAGTTTAAAATAGAAGTTCGTACATGTTCGTCTATTTAGTAAACAAGCTGAGCCTGAACCCAAGTAGTAGCTTGTATGGCTCCTCAACATATATAGTGTGTCATGGTTTAACATGCTATAGTCCAATGAGCTTGATCAAGAGCCTGAATTTGAGTTTGAACTCGGAAACAATCTCGCGCTTGATTCGTTTGATCAAACAGGCTGATCCAAGTCGAACCTAAACTTGCATAAAAAGTTAACTAGCCGAGTTTGAAGAAGATGTTTGATCTCAAATTGAAACCAATCACAATATGGAGTCTGTCTGATCTCAAACGCTCTTCGGGAATGAAGAATCCGAGCCTAAACTTCTTAGCTCGGTTCGGTTCATTTGCATGTTCTACCAAGGATCAAACTTTCGTTTTAGATCATAGTTTCGGTTATTTTTGAAATGGAAACGTTTCGGTAAACAAGATGAAAATAAAGAAAACTTTTCAAAAACTTGTTTCCGAAACACAGGTTGAAACATCTCAAAACACACCGAAAACATAAGAATTTTGATATTCAATCAATGGTTTGTTTCAATTTTCATAAAAACGAAAATGTTTCGGATATTTCGACTGTGCCCTACATTTATCTTTCAAGTCACCCACCTAGAAGATCTGTTAAGGCTATTAGATGCATCAGGTTGCAATATCCTTCGCCAAAATCCTACTACAAGTGACAAGGCCAAGGACTGCAATACTTGGGAAGCTGCCTAGGACTACTGTTTACAGGAACATACAGCAATATCCAGATGCAACCAAGGTTCCTGGTATTCTCATTGTGAGAGTTGATTCTGCAATCTACTTTTCTAACTCCAACTACATCAAGGACAGGTATAACTCTCTCTCTCTCTCTCTCTCTGCCTCTGTCCAATTGATTGCGAATAACTAAAATTAGATGTGTGTCTAAACACTTCTACAAAAATGAGTTCTGCATGGAAAAGGTCACATGTACACAGTGTAATTTCCACAGGTCGGGAGGGAAATATGAGCCTTGAAACTTGTACTTTTTCGGAGTACTTATAGAAGATTAAAACACTGCAAGAACATCTTGCTACAAATCTCCATTTGTTAATGTTTTCACTACGAGGATATTTCTTTCTTTCATCTTTAGTACTAGATAAATACCAGAATACAAATACATGCAGGGTTTTGAGATGGCTAGCTGATGAGGGAGAAAAGCTAAAAGAATATAAAGAATCCGAAATCCAGTATTTGATCTTTGAAATGTCGCGTAAGTAATTCCTAAAATGCATTTTTGTTCCAATTTTCGTTCATCACGTACAGATTCTAATTTGGACTTAATATTATGGGCTTCAATCTTGCAGCTGTTACTGACATAGACACTAGTGGCATTCATGCCTTGGAAGAGTTGTACAGGAGTCTCCAAAAGAGAAATGTTCAAGTAAGCCACTCCAAAGCCTACTCTACATAAAGAGCTTAGAGATCTGACCAGACCATCTTCCAATTTGAATGAGTCTGAACAAAGTAAAAGTCGAGTAACACCCTAACTAACTGCTCAGATCGTTTAACAGTCTTAATGATGGTGTTTTTGCAATTTGAATTAGTCTAAACAAAGTAAAAGTCGAGTAACGCCCTAACTGCTCTGATCGTTTAACAACGCTAATGATGGTGCAATATATTTCCCATATTTTACCTCATTTGAGAGTAAATCTTACCTTGATTCTTTTTACCTGTGTATAAACAGCTTGTTCTAGCAAATCCTGGGCAAGTCGTGATCGACAAGCTCTACGCATCCGATTTCCCGAGCAAGATTGGGGAGGACAAGATCTTCCTGACCGTAGCAGACGCCGTTCTAACGTGTGCTCCAAAGTTGCTAGAACCTTGTGCAACTGTATAAATCCGTGTCAAATAACAGCAATATGAAGGTATTATGGAATGTTGTAAATTAAGTTTTGGGGTTCTGGTAATAAAAAAGGAAGCGAAGGTATTGTAAAATTGTGTGTTCATGGCAATTCTTTGATGTACTTGGATGAAGAGAAATTCAATAACTTTCAATAACCACGCTATCTTCCTTCCGAAATAGTTTGGGAAAGAATTGTTTTCATGACTTTACTTTAGTCCGCAAGAAATTTCAGAAGTTTGCTTTTGTCGAATTTCCAACAGAATTGGAAGGCGACTATATTTTAGTTTTTTCCTTACGATTTTTCTTTGATATGTATATATTTTGTTTTTCAATGGAGGAAATAGAGTTTGAATTGGAACCAAAAAGTGTATATAGTTTTGTTACAGTGAAGATAGTGGGAGCTCTAACATGGTGGGTGGAAGAGATGGTTGTAAAGTTTTACTTCCTTTAGTACTAGTTGTTTCTTGCACTTTGAAAATTGAATTGATTTGTCTTGTGTCTTTCTATACAGAAGCAACAAGTTGTGAATAAATTCTCTAGTGAAAGGATGTATCATCATAGAAGAACAGAATATTGTGGCTTCACTGCTTCACCTACAACATAGAACTTTCATCACCTACCACTTGTTATCTAAGTGGGTCAGTTTGATATCATGGCCAACACTTCTCTCTCTCTCTCTCTCTCTCTCTCTCACACACACACACACACACACACACACCCCAACCAAAACAATATCCATTACCTATACCTCATGTTTAGCCCCAAAGAGAGTAGCTCAAATGATTAACATGAATCAACTATAAATTCAAACGTCCTAAATTTAAATTTTAACATTCTTTCGAAGTCGGACCATAAAAAATTTATTATCCCTCATGTATACCTTAATCTTAACACAACATAAATGACCTACTTTTGACCAAATTATAAAGAGAATTAGTCGAAATGTATTTGAACTAATCTAGACACCCTTGACCGTTAAACTAAAAAAAAATCACAAGTTTTAAAGATTGACGAGAAGACCGCCACGGTAGATCTTTCTTTCAAAAGGATGAGAACACGCCCTTTACCCTTTACCCTTTACTAATAGATGGTGAGGTAAAAACAAGAGTGAAACTACGAGCTAAAAGTAGGAGTGCTAGAATACCACCCCCAACTTTTGGCCGAAAAATAATGCAATTTCTATAGCACAATGCCCTCAAAGGGACAATCCAGCATACCCTGACCTAAATCCTGCAGCCAATCCATGCATCTTGCATTCAAGGGGTGTCAATTTTCAACATAACAACTCGATTACCACACTCGTTTTTAAGGTGCATCCAACTAGCACCATCCAAGACACATACAAGAGTCTATCTGTACAGTTAAATGGGTGGTCATGAAGCTGCATTCAAGACTCCATCTACATTTGAGACTTCCATTGGCAGATACCAGTAGTATATCACTGGAAAAAGGGCAGAGACATATTCCAATAATATTAGATAAAACTGATACACTGTAATAGTATCCAGAACCATAATAGGTTCAATGAAACAAGTCTCACATATGGAATTCTATCTGCTCAGTACCCACATTACAAACACCTGCTGGTATGTAATAGTACTCCATGATTAGATCTAAAAACAATAAGCATCACAACAATCCCTCCTGTGCTCTCCTCTCATCTCAAAAAAAAAAGTAGTAACATGAGCTCTCAAAACAAAGAGAAAGATGCAGCAATTAGGGTAAGAACAAGGGACCCAACAGAAATGGCAAGCATGGAAGAACCTGAACTTCCTTGAGCTGGTGATGGGGCAGCTTCATTAGGTCCTGGACCGACGGAAGGAGTTGAAACAGGGGAGCCAGCCATCGGTGAGAAAGCTGCAGCATACAGTTAAAAATGGTTGGTTAAACTTGTAAAATTCAAAACACATGAATTTGATGATGGCAATTACATAACAACCACCTTTTGGAAAAAAGAAAATGAGTGCAAGATCAGTATCAACCCTCCTACTTGTCGCACACAAGATTATGACCCCCTTTTCAAGTCTCTTCATTCTATGACCAAGGGAAATATGTGCTCACAACTAATTGCTAAAGAAATAATACCCAAATCCTCAAATTAAGCCAGCCAGCTCAGAACATTTTCTTCGACATTCCATCAGTCCAATGTCATGTCCAAGAATAATTTTTTTTGCCCATCAATGCTCGCAGTGCAACTATGGAAGCATCTGATTAACTAGGCTGATAAGTGAGCCAGTGCTTGGGAATCCATCAATCAGTCAGTCAGGCAATTCTCTCAAACCACAATTTTCCTGGATGATCACTGCCCAAGCCCCATCCCTCACGCCTTATTGTCCAAAAAAGAAAAAGGAAAAAACCAAAAAATAAAGTTCCAACTTAGTGGAATTATTTATGTATGCAGGCTCAACAAAGGTTATATCAGCCCAAAGGCTGCTTCCAAAAGCCATTTTTGCAATCAACATTAACAACAAATAATTAGAATTCTCTCCCTTGGAATCAAAGGCAGAGCCATGATTTTATCTTGAAGGGACCAGTGAGCTATCGTTAGCGTCAAATTTTTGTTAGTATAAAAACTATGGAAATAACTTTCACACGATGAATTATAGTATTAGTTAATTTTTCAAAAATTAAAACATTAATTGAAATTTGTCAAATCAATTACATGCAGGACTATTTCAGTTTCATTCATAAAAAATAAAAAAAAAATCAGTTTGATTCATTATATAATCACTTGGTACAATTAAATTTTACTGTGCCCAATATGTCATGTAAAAATCCAAACAAAATGAGAAAGCGTGTGTGCATATCTCCGAAAACCATATTCTATACAACATTGGATCCAACATATAAGGTTTAGAGAAATTACATTTTGTCCTCTTAAATTATTACCTTGATTTCATCTTTTTTCTTCAATTATTAAATTGAAGTCGTTGCACCATTTACCATTCAAATTGCAAAATTTTTGCACGAATTGTTAAATTTTAATTTTTCTTAAATCGTTCCATTTTGGACTAAGGTAGTTCACCAGACTATTTTGAATACTTGGGGGTACAATATGTTTATATCAATAGTTGAGGGATAAAGCAAAACCAAGATCACAATTTAAGGATGTAAAATATAACGTTGATAACTTGACAGGCCATGTAAAGTGAAAAACAAGAATATAACTTTTGGGTTGAAGTTGGGTTGAAGTATAATTTTTTAAATTAAGAGAACTAATTTAAAAGGTATAAAGTATAATTCTAGAAAGTTGAGGGAGGGAGGGGGGGTGGGATGGCCAAAGCTTGGCTCTGCCACTGCTTTGAATGAAAGGGCACAGATGTATTAGCTAAAGTTGTTGAAAGGTCCATAAACACGCTTAATTAACCCTAGGAATCTACCAACCACAACAACAAATGCACATTGTACCAAATAAATAAATAACTCCTTGTTCCTCAAAGGCTAACCAAAAGTCTCAGGCTCTCAATCAAATTCAAATCAATAGGACACCATATCACATCCTTAGAAGATTTTCATCTTGATCCCCGATCAACTGGGGTCAAAGTGACCATCAATGAAACCTGATTATGTTAGCAAAAGGACCCATCTTCAGTGATTTGATTGAACAAAACTCGACCACATCAATTGATTTATATATGTGAAAAAATACAATCGCATGCCTGTTCCTGAGTTCTGCATGATATATTGATGTATACCACAGGACCCATATATATTAATAAAGATTTGGGAAGAAGACCAACAATGGGCACAGCAACAAATGGTTTTTTATGAGACCATGTAAATAGAATTCATACCTAAATAATTGAAATCATGACGAGCAATGATCCTATGTGATACCTTAGTAAGATAGCAAAACAACTAAACCAAAAGAGGAGGGGAAAAAAAGACAATACTAGAATGAAAAGCCATATCAAAACAAGAACATTCCAGAGGTGCTCTCCAATTAAATTCACAAATGCGAAAATGAAAAAGGAATTTTATTGCATCTGAGTCAAAGTAGTTTCCACCCACAGTGAGATTTTCCTAATACTTTATAAAACCCTAAAAGGAACAGCATTCCCTTTCATTCGATCAGTGGTTTATACTTAAAACAAAAAGAAGAATAGAGTCAAAAGATCAAACTCAAATCAATATCAACATACTATAGACTAATTGAAACTAAATCAAACAGAAAGCAACATAAACAGAGTATGAAAGAGGGCAAATCTCAGATCTTTACATACCCGGAGCTGCACCAGGAGCAACACTCACTGTCGGGAAAAAAAAACAAAAAGAATATTAATTTCCGAATTCAGAAAATATAATACACATATAGTATGTTCTATGAAATCGCCGAGGAATGCCTCTTCTCCGACAAATAAACATCGTAAATATGCTCAGAAAGCAGTCAAATAGACCAAAACCATGTAAACATCTTCTAAGAAAATAAGAAAAGCAAGTTGATACAGCCAACAGAAAGGGAAATTTTCAAGGAAAATATTTTTTTCCCGAGAAACAAAGAGATTAAACGACAAGGAAACTTTTTCTATGATGGAAAATTTCTCGTAAAGCATACGGAAATTTCTTTTTAAGAAAATGGGAGTCACGCAGAAAAGATGAAGGTTAAGGGAGATGAGTTATGAGACATATATAAAACCCTCAAACGAAGTAAAGTATTGATTAAGAAACCATTTTCTCGAGAAACAAACAGAGAGAATCAGGTAAGAAAAACTCAAATAGCCATAAAAACCTAGCAATGAGAACATTAAACAGAGGAAACAACGGGTATAAAAAAACCCAACAAGAAGTTGTTGATAAAAGAGACTCACCTCCACAGTTGCTAAATGAAGGAGCGGAGAGATGGCAAGCAGATGGGAGAGTCAAAGCCTTAGTAACATTCAAAGTAATACCCAACTGAGCACTATTCTTAAAAACCTCACAGAGACACTCGGCGTTGGTCTTAAGCACCGTCTTCAGCCCAGAACAGCACGATCCTTCCGGCTTCTTCACCGTACTTCCATTGGTAACGTAGGAGAGACAGTCCGCCATGTTCACCACCAGGCTCGCACAATCCACCGCCGGCGCCGGCGCGGCATGGTGTGCCGAGTCGACTCCGGCGACAACCCACATGGCTAGAATGCAGAGAAGAGTGGCGGTTACTGGATTCTTCGCCATTTTTGGGAGCAGAAGGAGAGAGAAAATGCTGGTTAATTTGCTGGGTTTGTTGGTAGAGATTTGGGGTTGGGGCTACTGGAGGAAAGGAAGGGAAGGGAAGGGAAAAGGGGTTGTAGTGATGAGAAAGACTGGTCTTGAGTAGGGCAGGGGGGTGTGGATGTGGTGGCAGGAGTCGGTTTCTTCTTTGGAACATGGGGGACACGTGGTGGAGATTCTGAGCTCTTAAGTGCTTTTTCGGAATGGAGGGTTGAAAATGCGAAGTAATTATTTGTTTGGGTAAATATTTTGCATTCGATTTTAAAAATGATCTCTAATCTTTTAATTCTTTCACTTTAATTCTTTTATTATTAATTTTATATTAATAAAATCATTCCTTCTATTTCACGCGTAAAACTAATGACATTAGAAATATAGATGACAAACAAACGAGCTTGTCTTTGTAATTCTAACGAACAAAACGGACGAATTTTTTTTTATTAATAGTTCAATGACTAAATTAAGAGAATTACAAATTTATGTATCATTTTAAAATCGGAAGTAGAGTTGAAACACTAATTATGACATTGTTGAAATATTTGAACAAAAAATAACTATGAAATACTCAATAATAATTCTATTTTTTTATTTAGATAAATGGATGTAGGTAATTACAATAGAGAGGAAAATGAATCATAACCTTAGATTGAGCAAAAAAATAGATCAACTTGAAAATTTAAATTATGTGGCATTAATATAGCAGCACTAACTAAGCAAAAACTATAGTATTTATAAAACGAAAGAAATGAAAAAGGCATAGTATATAGAACGGCCAGTTATTTTCATCTCTTCTAATTTACGTATTTTCAATCAATCGCTCCTATTCCATCAGTTAAAGGGAATCAAAGTTCAAACTCTTCCTCTTCCTCAACCAATTCTCGATCGCCTTTACACCTTAATCTCAAAAAATCCCACCACTTTCACTCAACATTTTATTTGAATTTGACATTCCCTTTCTTTTCCTCACCCCATGATCCCCTTCCCATGTCGTGGAAATGCAAACGTGCTCCTTCATTCTTGCATTTGAAAGGCTTTTTTCAATATCTCCAAACACGCTTCTATTTTTCATAAGTGAAATATTGAGTCCGTTTGCTAAACTAGTATCACGTCTGCTGAAAATCTCGAATTGATTGAATGTGGAATTTCATTCATGTGGTGTAAAATAAAGTGAACTCAGGGGAACAATGTAGAGAGATACCATAGAGAACGACACTTTTAACGTCCATCCGCTATAGCCATCATGACTTATTAGTTGCTAGAGAGATGAGCATTCGCATAGTAATAGTCAACTTTGTCATGGGACTACACGTGTTGTCGTAGTCAAGCCCACATTACTGTGAGAAAACACGAGCAACAAATCAACCCCTTCATATCTCGATCCAATCAAGGTTAATCTCTTTTGTTTGAGTGCGTAGCTAAAAGAAAGTTCCTCTTGAACAAGCGAAGAGCAACATAGCATTAACTTCAATTAAAGAATATAATAAAATTTAATTTGGTGCTTCTATTGAATTTCTATCCCAAAATCAATCTTAGTCAATATAACCACATTAGTGTTATTTTTTTTTTAGTTTTTTGATTAATTTCTTTTCTTCGGTCAGTATAACATTACTCATGAACCGTGACAAAGCAAACCTAAGGTCATATTTTTTAACGTGCAATTTCAAAATTACCTAGACAAACCCAATTTACTTCTAATTCTTATTTAATGTCCACAAACTCTGGTACACTTCATTTTCAGAAGGGGCACTTCTACACCAAAGTAGAGCTAGACTTCCATAAATTTGTGGAATTTTACTAGTTTATTCAAAGTCTTTCGCCTCATAACTTTAATTCTCCATCACAACACAATTATAATACCAGACTATGGCATGTGAGTACTTTTCCTTTTTCTTTTCTTATCAGTAACCATTAGAGGAAAGGGTGATGAGATTGTGATCCATGACTTTAAAATTAGTGGGAGTTGATTGCCGTATTAAAAAAAAATATATTTAGTATCATACTTTTATTTATAGGGGTGCAACTTAGGCGGGTCAATTTGAGCTTAACCTGAGCCCAATTTAAAAAAAATAGGGCTTGGGTGGGAGTTTTAAAGTTTTGGATTGTACCTGGATTCAAAAACTCCAACCCTAATTAAATTTGGATAATACTCAATTTGAAGTCTGGGTTGTCAGATTCAACCCGAATTCGACAAATTATGCGCCTCCGTTGGCCACCTCTCTCCTCTTCTCTCCTCTCCTCTCTCGTTTTATGCCTCTCCTCTCTTGTTCTCTGCCTGTCTCGTTCTATGCCCAATCATCTCCATCTTCAGCGATCAAAGACCTTCGTCCAAAAATCTTCCGCAATCGAAGACCTTCGTCGAAAATCTTATACCCAAACAGATCTGCAAAAATCAAGTGCAAAGTTTTTAAAATTGGAGTCGGTTTGCTAAGAGATGAGCATAAGTGGGCAGTGGTGTGGTGTGGTCTGGTCAGATCTGGTGGGTGTGGTGGCAGTGGCTGTGTGGGCATTGGCGTGGTTGTTGTGTGGTCACAGGGCAGTGGGCAGTGGTGGCGATGCGCAGTGGGTAGTGGTGATAGTGGCGATAGTTGCTATGATATTTTGGACTTTTTGGTTTAATTTCTTTGTGTTGTGCTTTGATTGAACTGTGTAATTTTCTTTAACCTGATTTGTAATCCGAATTCACTCGAATTTAAACCTAAAATCAGCCCGAATTAAGAAATCCGAATTCAAATCGAACCCGCCTGAATTTAACTTGGGCAATACTCGAGTTGAGTACCTCGGGTTAAGGTCAGGTTTGAGTCGAATATTATATACATAGGATTGAGTTAGATTTAACCCCTCAACATGCCCGAATTACACCCCTATCTATTTATCATATTTGCGGTTATTTTTATTACATTTATGAGTGTTTTTACCACTGTTGTGGTACCTAAAAAAATAATAAAAATAGTTACTACAACAATAATAAAAATATCAACAAATGTGATAAAAACACTTATAAATGTAATAATACAGCCATAAAAGTGGTCATTTTTTAATTATGAAAAAATTGATAACAATAATTACCACAAATGTTATAAAATACTCAAAACGGTGATAAAAACACTTATAAAAGTTGTAAATCATTAACAAAAGTGATAAATTCTTTAGTTGTAAAATAACCCACAAAATTTATAAAAATACTCTTTAAACTAGTAAATTTTGAAGATATAGTACTGACTTTTTTTTATCGGTACTATAATTAAATTCTTAACCGCAAAAACGATGATCATTAAGCCAACTAACAACCGTTAACCTCGACATTTGAATTCTTCAAACTTCAAAGTATTTCTTTTTTAAAATCATGAAATCAAATTGCCTTTTTGTACAAATATGACCGCATGATATATCTATGGTAATAAGGTTATAGTACTATTACTGTGACTTATTACCCATGCACTGCACTTGGGAAATAGAGTTCCTATTCCAATCCCCACTAATGCAAAATCCGAAGTTTTATGATAGGACTTTCTATGACATCTATTCACTAAGTAAGGTGATCATAAAAATAATAAAAAATAAAATATATATATAATAAAGTACAATACAATTCAAATTTCAAAAATAAATAAAATAATTTTTGTTATTCGCGGTTGAGATCTCTTTAAATTTTATTTTAAAGTTAATTTGCCGGCTAATATTAAAATTCCAAA
Source organism: Ilex asprella (assembly GCA_023539305.1). NCBI lineage: Eukaryota > Viridiplantae > Streptophyta > Magnoliopsida > Aquifoliales > Aquifoliaceae > Ilex > Ilex asprella. The sequence continues at coordinate 34,142,741 of CM042189.1, forward strand.
TTTAATAGAAAAAATAGGTATCTAAGGTGTGCTTGAAGTGACTTTTTAAAAGTATTTTTAGAAATTATTTATCATAAGTACTTTAAAAAAAATAGTGTTTGTAACCGCCCTACCACAACCTCTACCACCACCACCTATACCGCTCCACCACCATCACCACTGCCACAACCGCCACCACCATCATCACTACAACCACCACAACTACAGCCATTGCCCCACCACCACCATTATCTCACCTTACCACCACTGCCACTATCCCACCACCACCCCCATTGCCCCACCTGCACATTGGTGATGTGGGTTTGCTCTACTATGTGCTGAAATCAATGAACAATGTAATCGTCGCCACCCTCATGACCATCACAACTATCACCACCATCACCAACCCACCACCGCAATTGCCCCACTTGCACCTCTACCCCACCCTCACTACCCCACCGGCACCATCACCACCCACCATTGATTGCTACCATCGTCATTCACTGCCACCACCCATCATTCACCACCATTATCATCATCATCTTATATTTATTACAATTACCACTATCATCTCACTACTACCGTCGCTCATCGTCAACACCTAGCACTACCACCGTCACTCATTATCATAATCCACCACCACCAGTCGTCGCCCATCATCGCCACTAGTCATTGTCACTCACCCCAACCACACCGACCACCACCACCACCTGTCATCGTCCACCATTACAGCCACCCACAGTCACCTACCCACACCACATTTACCACGCCGTAATTCACCATCACTCATCACACTGTCGCCTAGAAGCACCCTTCATCGCCCACCACCACCATTGTCACCTCCTACCACCAGTGTTGTCGTCCCACACAACCACTACCAACTACTATCACTGTCGTTCACCACCACCCATACCCACCACCACCGTCGTCAACCACGGCTGCCACTACCATCATCATCACCCAAAATCAACCACCATCATCATTGTTGTGACTCACGACTGTCACCACCACCACAGTTGTCGCCACCCACCACAACTATCACCGTCTCCCATCATCACTACTGTCGACCACCACCATTAACACCACTCACCCCTATTACAATTGGTACTTACATTTTTTTATTTCTCTTTTATGTTTGTGATTTGATTTTGAGTGTCAATACAAATATGTTTTTTGTTGACTATTTTTTTATTACTTCGCGTCTTCAGGCAAGGGAAGTAACTAATAAAACAATAAAATAAGAAACTTTACACCGATCAAATTCTCATTGTGTAAAAAAGGATGTGTACCATAGTTGGATCATTATAATAAATAGTTTTATGGTAAACTAATAATGTATTAAATGTGGTACACTATTAAAAATTATTGTTACAAAAGAGTGAAATGAAGATTCAATGTGATGGGTTTGATTCAGACCAAGCCCAAAATTATGGATTAGGTCTAGAATCACAAATTAAACTCAGTTATCTGATACGACAAGGATGTTTCAATCTATTAGAAAGTATATATAAATTGTAAGTCTTACCTACACAAGAGGACATTTTACACATATCACTCACACTTGAGCACCCTACACTCCTTGATGTAACAAAACGCTCTGGTCATCCTAACCCTTCACAGTAGAATAAGTTATTTTGACCTAACCATTTAAATTGTGTTTTGCTTGTGTTGACTTTTATCATTAAATAATATATTAAATACTTGATAGGTAGTGGATAAACACGTTTTATGCATCATCACAATGTAGTGATACTATAACTTTACTTGACAAGACCAAATGTTTAAATTACCACTTAAAAAAGTTGAAAATCAATTTAAAATATTAACATAGATTTTTTTGAGGTCAAATTAAACCTTTGAAAGGAAAAATTATAACTAATCAAACGGTATTCATGATTGATCATTAGGGATGATGGTGGACTAGCAAAAAACGAGTACTCGTCCAAATCCATCTCGTTTGGATCGGGGATAGAACATACATAGTGGACGATTGACGAATACGAGAATACACATATAAACCCGTGCGGAGATGGATTGAAACTCATCCTCGTCCCACCCTGCCCCTGCCCCCGCCCCGCTAATAAAATAATTAAATGAAACACACATTTGTTATACAGATTATTTTTGTGAATTTTTATGTTTGATCCATTTGTTAAATAATGAGTTTTTATCTTTCTTATAAATTCATTTGTGAGGTTTTATGGGTTTTTTTTTTCTTAAAATCATAGAAATTAATTATTATGGGCACGGACGGGGATCAAAATTTACCTGCGGGACAGGGATGGGGATTAAATTTTTTGCCACTTACAGGAGATAAACGAATATTTTTTAAGCGGGTATATAGGTGGAGACTACTCCCCGACCCCCCCACAC
>CM042189.1:34180598-34200907 GCA_023539305.1 Ilex asprella
CACCATCCAAACCCAACCCCATTCCCAGAAACCCACAACCACCCAAAACTCATCACCATCACCAAAATAGAGAAGGTTGAGATGGAGATCTTCGCCAAAGATGGAGATGTCGCTAGAGCTGGAGAAGCTTTGTTCGTCGGAGTTGGAAACATCTGTGGAGTGGGAGAGGGTTGAGATTAATATGATAAGGAAAAAAATGATAATTTTGCTGTGAAGAAGGTTTGAAGCCCAGACCTCGTTAAATGGGGAATGGGAGTTGCTGCTTGTTTGTGTTTTTTGATGGTTTTAGAAACATCATTTTAGATGTTTTCATATTTTGACATTGTTTTTAAAACAGAGCAGTAAAAAATGAAAATATTCACTAAATGCATTTTTTGTTTTTGTTTTTGTTTTTTTTGCCACAAAATGAAAAAAAAAACAAAAATAAACGAAAACATTGTGTTACCAAACAACACCTTAATGTTATTGTTTTTTGGTTTGAATCCATCATGAGCTGCCCATGTTGCTTAAAAAATATTCAGTGTGTTATTGATTTGATCCTCAATTTTGTTCAATATTTCACGTTACTACTTTTTTTTTTGTGAGAATATTACTATTTTTCTTTCCTATGCATCATTAGTTATCCATGTTATTTAAAAGTACTCAGTGTATTATTGATTTAAACCCAAATTTTGTTCAATATTTCATGTTACTACTTTTTTATTGAGTATGTTACTGTTAATATTGGATATTCCTATTTTTCAAATATTAATATTCAGTATTACAATTTTTTTTTATTTAGAATGTTACTATTTTTTTTATGTTACTATTTTGCAATATGTATCTCTATACTATAAAGAGATGTATCTACAAATAAGGAGAAGCCTCCATTCTAGCCATCATAATTTTCTAGAATTTTGAAATTTTTACTTTTAAAAATCCTATTTGGTATCATCTTGTTGGTCCTTTTTAACAGTAGCTTATCTTTTGTTTAGTGATGATAAGGATGACAGTTTTAGACTAGCATTTTCAAAATACAAAATACTATGCATGTTTGTGCACGTCTCTATCCCCACAATCTCTTATCCAAAATTAAATTTCACACCGAACTATATCCCCAGGACCACAAGGTCTCTTTGTTTCTCTTTCTGTTCTATTTAGCCATTTACCTCACTGCTTAATATCTCTTTTTTATTCCATTATTTATGTCTCTTAAAATGATTTCTTGTTTAAGGGAGATGCAAAGGAATGTTGTTTACCTTTAGCAGTCGGTCAAGCTTGCCTCGAACATATACCCACATACAAAACAATAAGTTTTTCCAGTTACAACAGAATCCTTAGATAGTATCTCTCACCTTCAACAAGATTTGCATCATTGACACGACCAATACCATCTCCCCTTTTCCTTCGAGTCTAACATTTATGCTTCTTGTTCCTTATATAATGCTCTGGGAATTCCCGACATAGATACTTGCGTGCGTCACCATTGTTTGAGCAAGTTTGAAAGTATTCCATAAGCATTGTTCTTGTAATGTTGTCTCAAAGAAGTACAAGTTCTAAACTATGAGTTTCCCAATAACAAACTGATTGTTTGTTGGGGAGATGTAACTGCAAATTTATTACCAGCGGATACATCTCGTTCAAGTTGAACTTGAAAATTCTCCACATCGACTCTTGTGCCGATACCCATCTTGCATCCTAAAATTGTTGAATCTCATCTATTACAGTTTCGCCATCAGCTAAGGCAATATATACAGTAACCATGACATGACCTTTGTAGATATGGTTATATAGATATTTGACAGCGTTTAAATCAGAGCATATCTTAACATTTGTGTGGCAATTGTGTCTTGTAAGAAGGTATGAATTGTGAGGAACTAGCCATCTGTTATCTAGTACCGCGCACTCATAAATATCGTTTGTCATTTCTTCTTCTATATAATGGGTATGCATCTTTTCCTTGTGTTGTTTTCGAGCAAAACCTTCGAGGATTACACTCTCCATTCTTCATGTAAGAGTTGTTTTTATTTAGTTCACCACATAGACCATGCATCATATGTTTCACAACCATCTCATGGAGATATGGATATTCCTCTTAATTAGGAATTTTTGCGGATACAAATTTGTCATATTCATTGGGTGTCATGATCTTGAATCCCGGCTTCATTATTATTAGCACACGTGCATGTGGCAACCCTCTTTTCCGAAATTCAATTGTATGAACGTGTGCTGTAACTTTCTCAAATATTTCATTCTTGAATATCTAGTCTTTTAGGTCATGCAATTTCGCTCAAAACACCCTTGAAGTCAAATCTGGTCTGTTTTGAGGCAATTGTCCTGATTTTAGTTCAACTTTGATTTACTTCAACTCTAGATTGCAGGTCATAGTGATGAAAAGATCTGGTTTTCCATATCATTGCACTAAAGCCATTGCATCAAGATATCTGTGACGAGGTCCTCCTTGATGCAGGAAAAACTAACCTTTGGCCTACTAGGTTTCCCCTAGTTTCTCCTGTTGTGACATTATTAACAATTCTCTGATATAATCCAACTCTCACTTTTGATTGTTGTTTACGATAACAGTCCAACTTGGTTGTCTCAAGCTTGGTATACATATCAACTGCATACTGTTGCAATAATCGTACGACTGATAGCAGATTAAATTGGCTATTCTCTCTAATTTGTATCTATATTACTAATAAAAGTATTTTAGCATGAAAAATTTTTAATTCACTATTTTATTCTTATAAAAAATTTTAAGTACCACACTCATTTCATAGTTAAATATCTAAATTATCATTATATCTTTATGTGTTTAAATCTCCAAATTATTTCTATTCTCCATGTATAAATATTATTATATATCAAAACTTTTTAATTGACTATGGTACCCTTAAAAAATATATGCATCATTAAAGTTTTCAATAATACGTTTAAAAAAAAATTCAAAAACTTCATCAATCTAATACTACTCATTTCAAATATAAAGATAACATTATGTATACATATGTGTATTTTTTTATCCAAAATTTCAACCATTTCTTTTTTAAGATAAAAAATAATCTTTCACATAGTTTTTTTTTGTAAAATAATTTATGTTAAACATAATACTTCAATCACAATAAATTCTCATGTTTTATTAAGAATTTATATAAAAATACATTATAGTGTATTTTTAATTAAAACTTAAATTTTAGAATTTTAATATTCTTTTAAAATATATATTATAAAGTAATATATTATATTTTAGGGTTATAGAACTTTTAATCCCTAAAGTATGCATATTTTGTGAATTTGGTCCTCATTAATTAATTTTGTTAATTTGATCCCTAAAGTATTTAATTAGTGTTCAAATTATCTATACACAAACAGTCTGTTAAGTTTTTGACATAAGTGATCACGCGTTGATCACGTGATACTGTCTGAATAAATGTTGGGTAATCACTTCTATAAAAGAACTTAATGCACCACCTGGTTAGTGACCATTTGGCAAGAGTTGAATAATTTAGGGATAAAATCCATATATTAAGAACTAAGTTGACAAATTGCACACAGTTTAGAGACCAAAAGTGCTATTAAGCCTATATTTTATTCCTATTGGCCTAACTGATTCCTAATTATAGTAAGTTTTAATGAGAATATTGATAAATATTTTTATTTTATTCAATAAATTATAAGTTGAAACTAAATTAAATAATTTGAAATAAATTATTTTTATCTTTTTTCTCATAGTTAGAACAACAAATCGTTAGGAACAAATAAAATTTTTCGAATTCTATAGTATAATACAAGTGATACAAACACAATTTTAATAAACTTGAGATGATACTTAATTTAGATAAACATATATCTAATACTTTTTATTAATATTTTATATACAAAATTTATTCACGTACAACACACGTGGTACATTTCTAGTGTACCAAAAAAGAGAATGCATAGCTTGTGTTTACCCATGGAGCTTTTTAGAGCTCGGCTACACAAACTGTTGTTTCTTTTGTGATGATTTTTTGCTCATCAGATTTCTCTACATTGAAGGTCTGCTAGAACAAATTATTAATTGGCCCCATAAATTACGCTTCAGAAATTTTGGCTCTATTTTGTTTGCATCTCAATATTTTTTTTTTATTTTTATTTTTGGAAATAGTTTTTTGGAGAAAAACTGTTAGGCCAACTATTTTTTGTAATTGTTTTTTGAAAATTGAGACAAAAAGTGGTGAAATTTAGAGAACAAGTTAAGATTATTTTGTATGGTTTTATAAACAACCTTTCTATAATTTAGAAAACACTACAACTACCACTACCACTACCACCACCATCACCGCCACCACCACACTTACACTACAGCCACTATGCTTCCCCTGCCACCACCACCATCATCGCTTTTTTTGTTTTCATTATTTTTTAGGTTATTATTTAAACAAGTTTTATTGTATTCTATTCCGTAAAACTATTCTTGAAATTATATAACCAAATAAATTCAGCGATACAAAAAATACCAAAACACATTTTTCTAAAACTCTTCTAAAAAACAAATTTTAAATATTATTTTTTACATCGCAAACAAAATAGGACCTTACTTTATCTTTAGTTTTTGTCTTTTCAGTATGTACTATTACTGAAAAACTAGAAAAATACACAAAAGCGTGAATAGGAAGTTGAACCAATTGTGTGTGAGAGAGAGACTTGCAATTACAAAGAGAGATCGTGGAGAAGGAGTCCATGTGCAAGGCGAACACTGGACTAGATCCGTTGCCTGTTTATTCGTCACTGTGAAGTGGAGAGGAGACCAGAGAAGTGAAGATTCAGAAATCAGACCGATTGAATTGAATTGATTTAGGGCAAAAATACCTTATATCTATTTTTTTGAAACTATATGTTTTTCCTTAGGTTTTAAAAAATTTATATATAACTCATATATGTTACCCGATTCTCAAGCTCTACCCTTCCTATGGGCCACAAACTTTGTTCAGCAACAAAAATAACTAGTACACATCAAAACCTACATGGTCAGTCTGTTAAATGCATAGCATTCCAAGTTAGAAGTTCAACACCACAAGTGAAAGCCTAACTACTCTCGCTACCAATAAAAAAAAAAAATTAGAAGTCCCCAATACTCTAACTGCTCTTGCTACCGCCATCCTCCTCCTCATGATCCTTTGCTCCGTTATCAGAGTCTCCATCATCACCACCGTTATCATCATCATAATCATCACCTGGGAGGACCTCATATGGAACAAATCTTGAAAAGTTAGTATCAAGGAAAACAACTGAAATCTTCCCCCATAAGGTCCTCGTAGCCGTTAATGAAAGCATCAAAGAAGTCGCCGTCTGAATCAGCCTTGGCTCTGGTAGTCCCTCATAGGTCAATCGCAAATTGGCCTAGCTTAGAAAACCCTCTCACGAGCTGCCTCCAACTCTGCCTCCGTTCTCAAGCCGACAACCTCGCCATCAATCTTCAACTTAGCGGCCATCTCGCAGGCCGCCATAAGCTCTACCTCTGCCCTAGAACAGGCAGTCTCACTAAGAGCAGCCCTCTCATGGGTCGCTACAAGCTCCACCTGGCAAGCCTCACCCTCAACCTTGAGCTTGACAATTCTTTCCTAAGCAATTAGCAACTCCCCCTTTATAGTTTCATGTGCAAGCCTCTCTTCCTTGATGGTTGAGTATAGTTGACTGAACTAAATAGACTTTGAAAAAAGACATTCAGAAGTAGCAGAAACCTGAAAAAGATAAAGAAATGTCAGCACCACAGAGGAGGCACAAAGACAAGGAAGAGAACAAACACTTACCTGAGCCAAGTCTTCCAGGACGGTGTCAATAATATATTAACTAAATAAAAAACTAATTGGTGAATTATAATTTAGCATAAGTTATGTTACTAGGGAAAGACCATTATATCAAATTCGATACCATATTGCAAAAAAAATTAAAAATTACAACTTACTAATCTTAAATTATAGCTCAAATTCCCAAATTAACCCACGAGGTAGGTAATTAGAAGTTTATCCTCCCAGGACGGTGTCAATAATGCACTCGGTGCCCCAAGCACCAACTTGCCCAATCTTTACAAGTGACATAAATCTCCAAGTTGGTCCCTTATGATCCGCACGTCATCTAGCATGGATAGCATCTAAGAGTCTTCCCCTGCAGAAGTCCATGCTAGAGTTTCAGATGTACGGCTAGTAGGAGGAGTGATCACCCGGGAAGCCTCTAGAGGGATAGTCACCTCTGGAGTGGCAACTAGAGGAACCTTTAGCGAAATTACTGAAGAAGCTATCTGAGGATGAGCTACTAGAGTGGTCACCTGAGAAAGGGACGCTAAAACATCATCCACTCTGGCCATCTTGGGGGGAGGAGTGCCCCTAGTGGAATAATGGGACTCCACCACTATCCTATCCATTGTAGAAGGGTAAAGTGTTACCCTAATAAAAAAAAATTTGAAGGAAGCCAACATACCCTTTCTCTTCGATGAAGAGCTGCCAGCTTGAGAAAAAGACATACAACCCCCAGCACCTCCAGAAGGAGGGTCCCTAACCTCACCATCTGTAGGCATGAGGGTCCCGTAGTCCCTTACGAGACACGCCCTCTTGGCCTGAAGCTTCCACTCCTGGTCCGTTAGAGCACCAGTCTGGTTTTTAATTTTCATTATCAAACCAGATGAATTTTAGAGATAGAGTGAAGAAGAGTCCTTTGTTTACCATAGTTTTTTTAATCGTGAAGAATTCTTATCACATTTCAGCCAATTAGTATCATAGCCATACCCTATTTAATCCCATTCCCTCACTTCAAAAATTAAACTGTGGACGTGTTTAGTTAAAGCCATGATGAAGAAAGCAACGGTCATGGTGTTTTTTCTTGTTTGCATGGCCGTATGCATCACCCATGGTCTAGCAGAGGAACTGTCTGATGTAGAATGCCACCATCTCCATCACCTCCGCCGCCACCGTTACCTTCGACATCATCACCAAAATAGAGATTACCACCACAATCATCTGATATCTATCAAAGAAGAAAAAACACCAACCACATCAGTTGATATTATGTCATCACCACCACCCTCCTAAGTTACGATGACATGCGTCCCAGCTATAACGTTTGTAGAAGGATGTTTGGAAGATCTAGTCAATGTTTTTTTTTCAAGAAATTTCCTCCCTCACTTGGTAATACTTGTTGCAATGTGACAACAAGTAAATGTCTTGACAACTTGCTTCTGATGTCTAGCGACGAAATTTTCTTCGAGAGGGTGAGACACTACTGTGCTCACCAATATCCTCATCATCCAGGTCCAATAATCTTGCCACCAACGTCACCACCACCACCCACCATCTCCAATAATCCCACATGTGTGCCCCACAACTATAATGTCTATAAGTGGCTGTACGATAGATTTAATCAATTTTTATTTCCAGCAATCTCCCCTCTCACTTGATAACGGCTTGTTGCGGGGCAGTAACACAAAATTGTATTGGGAGCTCGAAAATCCAGATTTCTCTAACAATGTGAAGCGATATTGTGCTCATCAAATAAACCGTCAACCCAACCATTACCCTTGCCATCAGTGCCTCGACCCTTACCGTCAGTGGTAGTGTCGTCATCACCGGCGCTGTCATCACCCCAACCGTTAGTGCCACCATCACCCCCGCTGTCAGTGCCACCATTTTTACCAGCACCACCATCACCCCCACCATCTTCGCCACTGTTAGTGGTAGTGCCGCCATCAATACAATCATCATCGTCGTCGTCACCAGTGCCACCATCGCCCCCGCTGTCAATGCCTTTATCATCACCGTCGTCAGTGGTAGTGCCACCATCACTCTCGCCAATAGTGCCACCATATTTACCATCATTACCCCGCCGTTAGTGGTAGTGCCACCTTTGTCGCCGTCAATACCCCCATCACGCCCACCATCTTTGCCATCGTCAATGGTAGTGCCAACGTTTTTGCCACCGTCAATGGTACTGCCACCATCTTCACCACTGTCAGTACCACCATCACCCCCGCCATCTCCCCCGCCGTCAGTGGTAGTGTTGCCATCGCCCCACCATCAGTGGTAGTGCTACCATCTCCCCCGTTGTCAGTGGTAGTGCCTCCATCTTCCCCGTCGTCAGTGGTAATGCCGCCATCGACTAATATGTGTGGAACATCTAATCGACCATTTTTCCTAGCAATTTCCACTCTCTCTTGACAATGGTTGCTGCAATGCAATAACAAGTACAGTCTAGACAAGGTGCTTATGATGTCCGGTGACGAAATTTTCTCGGATAGGGTGAGGCACTACTGTGCTCTCCACTGTCCTCGTCCACGTATTTAACCAGGTCAAATAATCTTGCCACTAGCGTCACCACCGCCCGACAACAACAACCATCGTCTGCTGTAACAAAATTTGATACTATTTGATCGGGTGGCGTAAGTAAAAAAAAAAATTTCTTATAAAATATTGAATAGAAAGATAGAATACTATTATTCATATCGACAGAGAAAGATGAACACCATATTCATATCTACAATGAAACCTTTCTATTATCTAAAATATTATTGACACTCCTTTTGATTTATATTAAATATCACTGACATTTAAATCACTATTTCTAATAAAAAAAATCATCTAAAATACCAAAATTATCCCTATATAAACCTTAAACAATTTTTTTACATAAAATTTGATGAAAATTCTAGTTGATTAAAATTTTTATTTTTTATAGTATTAAAGTCAACTAAAATTTTAAGCTAATTAAAATTTATTTTTTAGGTATTAAAAATATATTTTTTCATGTATCAAAATGAGGGCAGATTAAAATTTAATTAGAGTTAATTAAAATTCAATTTGAACCAATTAAAACATAAATTTTAATCTACTTGAATAGATTTTTAATGACTCAAATTTTAATACATAAAAATATATAAATTTTAATCAACACGAATTTTAATTAGTTCAAATCGAATTTTAATCAACTTAAATTTTAATATGTAAAAAATTTAAAAAATAGAGGGAATCTCATTGAAGATACGTCTATTTAAAAGAAGTATGAATGAAGTTTTTTTCAAAATATATCATAGGTAATTTAGTAAAATTTCATACTAGTTAACACCATTAATTTGACAAGAATGCCAGTAATGTTTTAAATAATAGACGGGATTCTTAATGAAGATATGTCTATTTAGAAGGGGTGTCTGATAATAGTTGCCCAATATTTAATTACCATTAAACAACTTATAAATCTCCTGACTAAAAGATAAAGTAAGGAGAGTCCTTAACTTTTCAAAGTTTAAGTGGGAAGAACTCTTATCATATTTTAGGCAATCAACTGTGTAGAGACGTTGTCTATTTATACCCCATTCTCTCACCTCAAAAAAAATTTGTGTGGAAAATCAAATCAGTGACATCTTGTGATAATGGAGATGAAGAGAGCAACAACCCTCTTTCTGTTTTTGCTGGTGGTTTGTATTGCGTTATGCTTGACTCGGGACCTAGCCAGTCATTCTCCACCACCACCCTCCCAACCCGTTGCTCCGAAGAGCTGCGTCGTAGCTTTAGCATCTGTAGAAGGCTGTATGACAGATCTAGTGAGAGCTTTCTTCAGCAAGGGACGTCCCGCCTCATTAAGCGGTGCTTGCTGTCATGCAATAAGTCACAACTGTCTTCACACAGGGTCGTCGTCATTCTCGCAGTTCAGTGACTACTGTCTTCATTGAAGTTGTCGATTATCTTCTCCATGATCACCATTACAAGAATTAGAATAAATTGAGAGTCCATTGTCCATGATTCTTTGAAATCTAAGATTGCTTTAGTTAGTTGCTTTGGATTCCACCTTTGTATAAGGTCGACTACCACTTTGTGCGCCATCTTGTTGTGGATGGTACTCTTCGCGTTCAGTTCGTCCGCTCACTTGCTGACATCTTTACAAAAGGCTTACCTGCTCCAAATTTCCTTCACCATATTTCCAATCTATTGATGGTTCCCACCATTGATTGCGGGGGTGTAATAATGTAACATATCATAGTTGTAGCTAACCCATTCTAGTTGTACATTATCAATCTATTAACTTTAAAATTAGCATATTTAACAGTCCTATCAATAGCTATGGACTATCACTTCTAAATTCAAACTCTTGTATATCACTTATAAAAACAATCAGTCATACCCACTTATGGGTACAACATTCAACTCCATCAAAGTGTTCACCTTCTTTCAGTATGGTTTGACAATTTTTTTTTTCTCTTTGATTAGGAGGCACGCCTATATAGAGGCACATTGGAACCATTTTAACATATTAAATGTTGGATATTTTCAACCACCAGCTTATGATCTATATCGATTAAACCCGAGAATCACCAACAAAAGTATACCCTATGTTTTATGGGTTGTTATAGGTTAATAGCGCGATTGTAATTAGAATTTTTCTTCAAGTGTATGTCACGTCGAGAATCACAAAAACAAAAATGAAGTAAACTCATGTTATTTCATTCAAGAAGCATATTAAAGTCAACACTCTTATAATTAATTTGGTAATAATTTCTTTTACAACCAGGAATTGTCCTTAAAAATTACCTAGTTTGCTATATATGCTTCAAAGTCGAAAACAAGATTATAAATCTAATGGGATGGTGGTCACTTACATTTCACTCCAAGAAGACTTATCAAGTACTCTTCTTTGTTTTTGATAATACCTAAAATTTTTCCAAGGTTGAGCTCGACAACCCAACTCACGTCGGGAGCCTTGTAACAAAAAAACCCTAGAGCTCGAAATCCAAACCTCAAGCTCCCTTAATCCACACCTTAGGGGAAACGTAGTGGAAGGCAGCTGACAACCACCAAACTTCTGCCCAATGGAAACATGCACCAATCCTGGCACCAAATTCACAATTTCTCTATCACTCTGCATAACCACTACGTAAATCAAGCAAGACATTATACAAGGGGAGCTAAAATTACGCCCCAAAATCAACTAAGCCAGAAATTCTTGTAAATACTGTACAAGGCCGTCACTAGGGGGCAAGCGATAGGAGCTTTATCAAAATACTGTATAATTTCCATTTGTTATCAATATATTCCTCAGGAACAAGAGACTTCATTGAAGAGTGGATTAACCGTGCTCCCGAACTGGTGAACCACTATTAACTCTTCTATGTAATTGATCTCATTCCCCAAAATTCAAGTTCTCAAGAGTCTAGAAGTCCAGTTTGAATCCATCGGTGCACCTTGCATTCTCTGTTCTGTTCAATTGCTAGCTTTTGATTTAATTTTTTTAACCTCGACAACGTGTGGCCAATTTTATTTATAATTACAAAACACCTTTATTTAGTAAAGTTACAGAAAAAATTAATAAATAAAATGAAGTGTAAGACTTATTGAATCTATATATACCAAATTTTCGAGAAAATATTTATCGTAACGATTAAAAAATGTCATCAATGTCAGGTGGTATAATCGTCCAATGATAACTCACCAAGTAAATGGAGCCCACTTTGCTCATTTGATGAATTATTATTGGGTAACTACCAAGTAATAATGCTGGTCAGATTAAATTAATTAAATTTGAGGAGATAAATGAAGGGTAGAATTAGATTGTTACAAAAGATCTTCCAATGAAATTATTTCTTAAATTGAAGAAATTTAAAAAGGAGAGAATTCCGCACCGTATTAGCAAAAATTTCATTTCGAGCGACCAAAAAAAAATAGGACCATAATATTGTTGTGATCAATCCTATTTTTACGAATTTTAATTTTTTTATTATGACAATGTCATATTATTTTTATCCTGTTGTTGGTCTCAGTGAATCTCAAATTAAATTTTTACTTCATTGACCGACTCAAATTAATTTGTTGCCAAAATTAAGTAATATATCCAAAAAATATAAAATATTTTTTTTTATCAGACTACGATATTTTTTGTAGGTAAAACTTAATTTGTGTGAAAATTGTTTCGTTTTGGCGCTAATGCTCTGTGTGGCCTAATTATTTGCCGAGAAAATTATATTTCCCTAGATAAAAAAAATTTACCTACGAAATTAATTTATTACGTAAAACCTTCCTAAATAAAATTATTTTTCTTTGTAATGCGAATGACACCATTATCATAATAGAGTGATTGAAATGGCATGAAATGATCTCAATGAGTAGTTCAAGTAATAAAAAGAACGAGTTATAAACCGAGACTTCCTAAGTGCGAATCTTCGCAGCCTCATGCGACCATGCCATTGACTAGACTAAGAGGAAATTAATCAACGTGTGTGTAAGCTAACTATGACACCCCTGACTGTTAAATTAAAAAAAATGATATGAAATGAATTGGAAAACTACATGAAATAACATATTAAACATATTGATCATATCAATTTTGAGTTATTCATGTCTCACACAAATTTAACCCGTTTAATATTTGTATTATTAGATTGTGTCATTTTCAAATTCGTCACTCAAAATTGTCAAACTTAATCCATATCGATTTCAAATTGTGTTATGATGCTCCTAAACAACACCAAACCCTACATGTAACTTTGGTGCAGCAGCAGGTGTGTGGTCCAACCTTTCATTTGCTAAGATCGGGTTGGGTTCTCCTATATGAGAAAATATCGAAGAACCATCGGGTTTAGGACTCTATGTTGGGAGTATATCCAGTGCCGGGCCCTATCCTAGGCAAGTGAGGGGGTTGCCTAGACCCCAATTGTTTAGGACCCTTTTACATATATTTTATAAAATTATTATATGAATAAATTTTTTAAAAAATAAAAAATTAAGATGTTTTGTAAAATGATCAAAAAAATTTAAAAATATCATTTTTGAAATCACAAATATATGTACATTCAAAAAAAGCACACCATATTTTTGCGCAAAAAAAATTACAAGATTTTACAATCTTATTTTATTTACGATATTTCTATCTATTATTTTGAAAATTTATAATTCTTCCATCTTATTAGATGGAATTTCAATGTAATGAATAGTGGATTGATAAGAACCACAAAATTCTAGCCCTTTTTTCACTACAAAATGAATCATTTAGAGTTATGATTTCTACCTCATTCTATTTTGATAATTCGACCACATAATTTCTTTGTTTCTGTATTTTTAGAATATGAGTGTGTGATTTGTTATAATTGATCCTATCCAACTAGGGCCTATATGACATGATCGATCAATAGAAATACTCTAACACTCCCTATTTGTCGTATATTTCCTACATCACACTAAATAGATATTTGAATTTGTAATAATTCTAACCTATTTATACATTATATTTTGTTGAACTATAATTTCTGACTTAAGTTGATTTTAATTTAATCAGTTTTATAATGAGTTTGTTTTGCAAGTTGGTTTTCACCTTAAATATACCTACTAAAAGATATACATTTAAATATTAAAAAATTAAAAAAAATATTCATCTAAAAATAATTTTGGGACCCCATAAAAATTTTTTGCATGGGGCCTCAAGTATTTTTGGGCCGGCCTTGAGTATATCTATTTATCTATACTATATTATATAGCAAATAAATTAAGTAGGAGAGTTCTTAGGAAGTTTTTCCTCCCTATTTTCTCAATTTTTAGAATTTTGATTTAGAATTAATTGTATTGGAGATCTCCAAAGAGTGAAATTTGTCTAATTTTGATCTTCAATATTTCAATTGCATTATTTTAGTCCATAATATATTGAATATATATTTATGTGGGCTCTCAAGCAGACATCGTTCAGATTGCTAACAATTGTTTATTATGAACTTATCACATAATAACTAAATATGGGTAAAAAAATAATTTGAATAATTTTTGAGCAAATTTTGAGCAAAGAACTATTTAAATTTAGGTGAAGAGCTATCCATATTACACATTTTTTTGTTAAATGTTATCTAAATTATTTTTTGTTCATATTGAGGTACCAGGTGATAAGTTTATGATAAAAAAATGTTAACAATTTGAATATTGTCTATTTGAGGGACCACATAAAACCATATTCAATACTTTAAAAACTAAAATAATACAATTGAAATATTATGGATCAAAATGAAACAAACTCTATACTTTGAGAACCTCTAGTGTAATTAACCCTTTGATTTATTTTAATACATTTAATCTAATTACATTTCGTCATGTGACAGAACCATCCTTCCACTAATTAATAATTCTTTATCTATTTTTTTTTTTTAAAATTACTTTTCATCGGTATAAATTTTTATAATTATTAGTGTAACTCTTTAACAGTGAGGTAAGATGTACTAAAACCACCGAACGTTAGATCAGTTGGTGAGGGATTGTTCTCGTTTAACCAAGGACTAGAGTTCGATTCTTCAGAATGCAACTGCATTCGATAGAAAGAGCTTTGTCGCCCTTGTGGTCTGACCTGACTTGAATTTGAATTAGTCGGAGCTCAAAGTGACTCCAGAATACCGGATGATCTAACAAAAAAAAAAAAAGTTAGATGTATCAAAAGGCGATGAGATATAAATTACAGGGTGGTGGCTAGACATTTTTTTTAGCATAAAAGATAAGAGTCTAGAACACAGTGAAATGTTCAATTACCACTAAACAACTTAAAAGATGGGGTCAAGTAAGAGTCTTTTAGCTTTATCAATCAAAGTTTGAAGTGTGAAGAAACTCTTATTGCATTTTAGCCAATCAATGATGTAGATATTGTCTATTTATACTCATTCTCTCACTTCAAAAATTGTTTGTGTGGAAAATCAAAACAGTGAGATCTTGTGTTGCCGATGAAGATGAAGAGTGCAACAATGCCCATTTTGCTTGTTTGTATTGTTGTATGTCTTACTCAAGGACTAGCCAGGGAAGTACCTGATGATGATACCCCAGCCCAAAACTGGGGTTCATGGCATTGGCCATGGCCGCCACTCCCCTGGTGGCCACAACCACCACCGGAAACCCCACAAGTTCCTTACTTGCCACCACCATCCCCACCGTCCCCACCATCCTTGCCGCCGTCAGTGCCTCCATCAAGGCCATCATTACCGCCACCATCCCCGCCATCTAAAAAAGATCCACCACTCTCCCCACCGGTTGAACCAAAACCAACACCACCACTGCACCACATCAATGATCCAACTAACTGCGCAACAGTTTTGACATCCATAGAAAACTGTGTACCAGAGCTAATCAAAATTTTCTTCAAAGACCCTGGCTCAATTGGTCAAGCTTGCTGCAAAACAGTAACACAAATTTCCGAAAAATGTTTTAACAAAGGGTTTGCGCAGTTGGACGATCCAGATTTCCACAGCAGGGTGATAGATTACTGTACTAGCCACTATTGAATTGTTATGAACGATCTTCTTCTTCTTCTTCTTCTACATGTGGGCATTTTTTTTTAATTAGTTATCAGTTTAGTTTAGTGAAAATATACTTGAATAAATTGTGATCGGACTTTATGCTTTACAAAGTTTTTTCAGTTAGTATTAGTAATTTTAAGTTGTGATCGGACTCATTGGCCTGAATAAGTTGTTGTCAAGAAGAGTTCTTAGTTTATTACGGTTTCAACTTTGAGAAACCCTATATAATCAAGAGCAACTCACACACAAAAGTCCAAGACCAAAACTACGGTTTGGGGGCCTTGGGATTGATCAGCCACCATCTCCATCGTTGTACCATGACCAACATCGTTGTTACTGCCACCACCACCACCAGAGATGGAACTATGAGGAGGCCTAGGGTGGCTATGGCCCGCTCAAATTTTAAAAATTCTCATTATCTCCCCTGTAGTTTTAAAAAGTTTTATTGTTAACCTCTAGTTTTTTGTTTTTTTGGGTCATAATCTCTAACTTTTCAAAACATCTAATATGTAAGTGTCTCACTTAGTGTATTAAAAAAATCAATGACTTAATATTTAGTAACCATTTAGGATCTAATCACATAGATGAGTGTCATTTGTAATGAAAAAATGTTATTCGGACCTTGTTTAGAAACCTAATGATATATAACTATTGGATTAGTTGTGGGCTCCATCTAACATTGAAACTCACAACTAATTCAATGGTTGTATTGAAGTCACATCATTAAATTTCTAAATAAAGTCTTCAAATAAGGTTCCTATAGCATTGATCTTTATATTGACGAAGACACTTGTTAAATTATTTTGATGAAAAAATGAGTGACTTTTTTTTTTATAAAAAAAAATAGGGATATAAATATGGTTTATATCAAAAGCAGTTGGTTGACTTATAATTTATTTTTATTACGGCATTATATTAAACTATTATGGGTAATTCGTGCCTGAAGATACGGTACAATGTAAATAATTTTAAAAGGATGTTGATGGTCGTTGAATAAGTCTATTTGAAACCGTCAAATAGATTTATTGAATCTTGTCCTATTTTATATTATAGATTACTTTAATATAAACCTACTAATTAATTTATAATCTCTTAAATGATTCCATAGGGATCAAAAGATGTGTAAATGAACGCTTCAACTCACCTTTTTCTTTGTCTGTCTTTGTCTCTGTCTTTTTTTTGTTTTTTTATGAAATTGTCTTCATCCTTTATCCCATTTACCTATTGAGTGGGTAACCGGTAAAAAGTAATATAGTGTTATTTCGTCTCATCAATTGTTGTAACTCATTCATTATTAATTAATTAGTAATTGTCCGTACCTAAAAGTGTTATATTACTCGTAAAAAAAATGTAAAAAATTGTACATGGATCAAGGCTTGCACCATCTGCATAGAGAACATATATAATTAGACATTTATGTACCAAAAATTATGCTACAACTACTACAACATATTAATTCAAATATCTGAGAAAATGTCACTTAACAATGTTCAATGTAATGTTTGTTGATTTAACATCCATGGTTTCAATATTCGTAATCAACTTTATCTCAACTTCCAAAAAAATGTTCACCAACTCTCAAATTCCAAAAAAATGTTAATTGTTCACCAATAATCACGTAAAAAATTAATTTTGCCAGAAAAGGTACATATAGCCAACGAAGTAATAGATTTGACTAAAAATAAATCAAACTCATAAATGAAAAATATAAGAAATATAAATATCAAACAACGAACAAAACCTAATACCAAACTATTGTCTTTGGTATATAAGCAATCGATGCAAAGTATTTTTTTTGGTCATACAGAATGTTGAAAAACATGTGAAGCAAGCAATGAAATTAGAAGTAGATGAATGTGCAAATTTAAATGATGAGACAAATGTCAACCTTTGAAATAAGCAACCATAACTCAAAGGGTAGAAAACACCAAAGAAGTTCATAAGAAGAATTTTGACCCTTATACAACCTCTCAAATGCCACAGCTATCAACAAAAACAAAAAATATAATTATGAAAAGTATACAATGAAAAGAATTCTTGAAGCAAAGAAAAAAAATGAGGCAAATTGTGACATTGCACCTTCAATAACGAATTGAATGCTGACTAGTTTTTTTGCAGAACTGTACGAAAAAATTCTTATGTTGCATACTACAAAAAAAAATTATAATTATATGTGATCGATCATAACATTTTATACGATCACAATTTTGTAATTGATCACAATATTTTATGTTGTAATGGATGATAAATAACTTCAAACAATTGTAACTTGATTTAAAAAGTACAATTTGACCTTAAAAATTGTATATTTCATAATCGATCATCATATTTCATGAGTAATCATTATTTTTTGAGTTACAATTTGGATCAGTTGCAAGAGTTTTAATTCAAACTCTCATAAAATAATTTTAGTACGCTACCTTATTTGATAGTGCAGGCTCTAGTGTGTGTTATGTTATCTTGTTATATAGATTATAGTTAATTAAAATTCTAAATTCTAAATATGTGCATGTCTCGAATCAATGTGTGTGAAACAATTTTCGTTCGTAATTGATTTCCAATTTTTGGGAAACAATTTTCACATTGTGGTTGGCACAATTATATACCTGCTATCTTAATGAAAGTTCCATTTTCATTCAAAAATAAATAGATAAACACAAAAATTTACATACAAATTTGGATACCATGTTGCTTTGGGGGTTGAAGGGCAATTCTTTTGTCAATGAGGCTTGAAACAGAGCATGCACGGAATATACAAAATCCATCTTCATGACCAAGCTTTCTGAGATTTTGTGAGGGATGAAATATACAGAGTTGGGGGAGACACATAGAAGGGTAAAAAAGAAACAAAATGTAGGAGTCTGATAGAGAGATAGAGATGTGAGAGAGAGAAAGAGAGTGAGACAGAGAAAGAGAGTGAGAGGGATGAAACTCTAGGACTCTTTTGTGAGGAGAGAGGATTCGAAATATATAGAGACATATCTCTATGTGGTCCGTCATATATAAAGCCCATGCTCTATTTGCTGAACTCGTCTCTCTCTTCTGTCTTCTTCTTCTTCAAATCTGTTTTTTTTTTTTTTTAAATCTCTGGTCTTCTAAGCAAAATCTGTTTACAATTTGTAAAGTGGCAACGAAATTTATCATATTTGTTGCTGTCATTGTGATTATCTAGTTTAGATTACTAGTTCAAATACCCACAAACTCTTCTCAAGCGAGTTTGAGTAAGAATCAAAGTTCGACAAGAGTTTGAATTTAACCGAGACTCAAGTGCAACCAATTATAGTTAAACTAAATTTGAACAAGTAATGTTACATAAATTTTAAAATTAAATTTTAAAAATTAAATTTAATAATTATAATCATTAAATATGTAGTGAATCTTAATAAATGTTGACACCCACAATAAAATTAATAATTATAATTATCAAATTTATTTTTTAAATTCATGTAAGATTATTCAATTTGAATATATGAAATTTAAAAACTCAAGTAGATTAACACTTTAAGGTTCGCTAGGAAAGAGAGATTATTTAAAGATTCTGGTTCATCCACTTCATCATTAAATGAAAAGAAAAAATTAAAGTAATGGTGTGGTTTTGACGTATTGTTATCATATCCTATTAAAATATTTAATTAAGTATGACTATGAGTGCTTAATCATTATAATTCATGGTTCATGTTGTGCTGTTAATATACAGCAAGAATAAGAGAAAATAAAACATGTAGTCAACCCTAATATAATCATTCTATATTAAAAAATAAATGATTCCTTTGGCCCCAATTCTTATTAGAAGACATCGTAATTAATAAAATATTAAATTTAACGATGATATCACCTACGTTAATGGACAAACGGACTCCATTAATTTTAATAATTATAATAATATTATTGAGACTTAATTTACTGATATAAGTTATTAATTTAATTCATCACAACCGTTAAATTAGTAGCGAATTATAACAGAAGTTAAGACTCATTTATAACTTGTAAGTTTATTATTGGATGATAATATCTCATATCCTAGTGAGGGTAAAAGTCACACTCTCTTCTAGTGGTCATGAGTTCGAATTTATTTATGGTAGCGTCTGATCACCTCTAACCACTCTTATTATTTAGCAAAAAAAAAAATAATATCACGTGAATAATAATAACGTAGTGCCATAGTTACACGGATTATTTACTCTTGACAAAGGGAAGCAAATTAAAACGGTAGATTGCGATACACCAAGTTTTGGTGCCACTCTTTCACTGCTATGCCCCCTCCATATACATGTATAAACGGTAAAATAAGGAAGGAACCACTTCCACTTCATTACTTTTCTTCTCTGAAAACAAACTCAAATTTTAGTGCTGTGATCGAAAATGAATCAATTGATGGTGAGGTCTGTGTTCAGACGTGCAATCACCGGCGGTAACTATAGTCGCTACATATCGTCGGCCGCGGCGTCGCCGTTGTCAGTGGTTGCCGTTTTGACGTCTTCAGATGAGGCCGTGGTGGTGAGAGGCCAGGGTTTGGGGTTCCTCGGCGGGGCCCCTTGGAGTTCGAGGACGATGAGCACGGCGGCGGAGCCGGAGGCGAGGAAGGTTGAGAAAGAGAGTAGTACAGCGGTGCCGGAGAAGAAGAAGAAGGAGGAGAGCGGCGAAGTTGTGGTGTCGAGCTATTGGGGCGTTTCGAGGCCCAAGATTACCAGGGAGGACGGGACTGAGTGGCCTTGGAACTGTTTCATGGTAATCTCTGTAAAATAACGTTCTAATTTCCTATGAGATTCTTGTTTGATGTTCTCTTCTGCGTGCGGTTAATTTTCATCTGTATGTAAAACGTTGTAGAACAGTGAGATAAAGATTTTCTAGTCTTTTTAAACGTTATTGATTGGCAATGGCTTTTTTCCTGTTATTTTTGTGAAATACCTCGAAGGACTAGATCTGTTGGCTGTTTCTTTTGTAATACTCTGATTTCTTTGCTCTTTCCTTGTATATGCACATGGATCAACGTATACTACATTTATTTTTTAGGATCTCACAAAAATTTACTTGCCATTTCAAGTTGCATCTG
>CM042189.1:34224272-34265530 GCA_023539305.1 Ilex asprella
ACTCTTAGCTAAGGTTAAAAAAAAGGGTGAGAAAATTTTGATTAAGAAAAAGGAATATTTTAGTATTTAAATTATTTAAATAAATAAACACAAATGACACGTGGCGTGGAGATCAAACAAAGATTGATGTGTGTGTCAGACAGAATTCGTGGACGGGGCAGGAGGTGCCGAGATGCGATCTGTTTCTGAGCTCTGATTGGTCCACGTGTGTGTCCAACTTTCGCGCGTATTGTTCACGTGTCAGTCGACTTTTGTGGTACTTGCCCCTCGTGGTAGTGTGTGGTGACATTTTGTTTTGTTGTGTATGGTGATGATGGTTTACTTTGCTTAAGCACGCACTTATTCTTCTTCTAATTGTTTATTGCTAATAATAATTATAGAGACAGAAAGAACTTTCTAATATTCAACTCCAGTTCAATATTGTAGTTTGTCTATGATAAAAAAAAAAAAATTACTCCAGTTCAGAATTTTTAGATTGTTGGCTAATGTTTATGTTTATGTTGATGACAACGGATTTAAGTCTGATTTTTTTCTGGTGTTCGAAACTCTTTGGACTTACATAAGACTACCCAAGCGTCTCATTTAGTTAGCATTTATTAGGCTTGAGTTAGACAATAGTTTAGTGCCATAGAAGCACCAAACAAACCAGCTCAGAATAAATCACAGCTCGACAAGCCCACCAGAGGTACCAGATCGAAGAACGAGAGCACAACACTAGGCCAATTGGCAAAAATTGCAAAACGACATGTGGATAGAGGACAAGGGGATAACACCTGACAATCTTGGTGGAGGAAAATCTGTCGGTAATGAAGATGACTCACATATTCTAATCGGTGCGTAGCGGGTGCAGAAAAACGTCAGGGATGATAGCTCCCATAACAAGGCAAACACAGAGAGAACCACATAATCAACCAAAAGGGAATCGCCACGAAATCCTAACAACCGGATGTATAAATAGGAAATGATGCCACACACAGAAATATAGAGAAATACCACCTAATAGTAACCTAGGCAATATTATGTAAAAAGCTTCTAACCACATACGTTTTTACAACAAATTTTTTTCCCAACTAATATAATTCTCAAGTAGCAAGAGTCTCCCTTACGGTGGATGTAACCTTAGTCATTCGGCTAGGCACACTTTCTATCACACATTCACGCTCACACACTTTCTGGGCCACATCTCAGACTGTTCTGTTGTCAAGATCAGTCGATTTCGAGCACCATCAACCGTAACTTTACTTTTTTTGTACTATGAACTTAAAATCACGGGATACATTATTCGAACTCGACTAAAATATTGAATAAACTTAAATTAAAAAAATATATATATGATCATATTTGGGTGGTAGGTTTCCAGCTCACCCAGAACTATCATCTAGTTTCAATGAACCATTATGATACTGTACTAAGAAACTTGAACCCCAAGTACAAGATATACAGTTAGGTAATCTTGAGGCATTCGTGTTGACTCCAACCATGTATTATAGCCTCATAAAATTAGCAAAAAAGTCATCTAAATACACTACCAAACAGACAGAACACAATTGCCTGAAATTGCACTCGTGACTGCATTTTCACATTGCATTTTGATGCTGCAAAAAGATAAACAACGTACACGTAACACTTATCATTGACACTGATAATCGAATAATATTATGTCGTATTTGGATCGTATTATTTTATGTTTTTAATGGAAAAAACTCATAAAAAAATAAATCTATTCAACGAGGAAAAAAAAAGGAAAGAGAATGATTTGAACCCTTGACATAGCAGAATCTCATACTAGCGACCTACCCAATTTATTATAGAAATTTTTTAG
This sequence comes from Ilex asprella, assembly GCA_023539305.1. Classification (NCBI taxonomy): domain Eukaryota; kingdom Viridiplantae; phylum Streptophyta; class Magnoliopsida; order Aquifoliales; family Aquifoliaceae; genus Ilex; species Ilex asprella. Next base: position 34,226,095 of record CM042189.1, read on the forward strand.
ATCAATAATTGGACCATACAAGTTAGAAATACTTTTTCTTGGATAAGAGAACAGATTACTATATCCATTTAAGTTCTGATCAATTATCCGCTTGTTTAACTAATTGTGTGAGATAATCTAAGACTGACCCGTTTATTTGTTAATTGTGTTATATTTTCATTCATGTGTATTAACCCATGGATTATCCATAGGCATTTCATAAACTGAAAATTCACTTGGTTGAAATGTTTATAAAAACAAGTAAAAAAATCTTCTAATTCTAAAAAGATTTGTTCAATATACCAAGTCAAAAACTATAAATACTAATAAAAATATATCAAAAAATTTCTTCATACTATACAAGCAAAAAAGTTTGACGTGTCAAAATCAAGTTCCTAGTGTTTGACACTAACTCGGCCTTTTTTACGATCTAGGGTGGTGAGTCATGTTATTTTTAAATTTACGTACGTTGAGAATTCATAAGCCTTAATGCGCTAATTTCGCTCTATAGGGATGTGAATTTTTTGGCATAAAGACATAGCGATACAAACACAATCCTAACCACTGATTTATATTGATTTATTTTATAAACCAATACAACAATTCTTTGATGCATCAAGTTGGATACCTGTTCTCGATGGTTAGGTTATCTTGTTGAGACCCATTAATCAATGCACAAGGTTCTCACTATTTTTAAGATAAAAAGAAAAAAAAAGATAGAGATCGCCACTCCACGCTCTCAATGGCTTTATGTTTTTTTTTTTTACCTGTATAATGAATCATTAATCTTGATCACGCATTTTTTAAAATCTTTATTACAACTTAAAAACTTGCTACATGTAATGACATACAAACCACACATTACGTAAAATAATCGAAAAGAATATGTAATCACATACAAACCACACAATGCGTAAAATAATCCAAAAGAATATGACTATGATTACCTATTTCAATATCAAGCTCGCTAAAAGTTACCCTTACAGTCTGCTACATCAATCATAACCGTTATATGTAGGGAGAAAAAATTCTTACTGCTAAACCAGGATGTAACAGTATCGGATTACCACCGATGCCATTCCATAATGGCTATTACAATCTGTAATCGGAGATTCAAAACTATGACAGTACCCTTTGGAAGGTGGTTTCGTCGCAAGGCAGGATAATGCCTTTCTGGCTAGGATAGCCATACTCTTCTGCAGCCTTCTCTAACAATTGCTGCAAAGAGGGATTCCTCAAATAAGATGTTGGAACACAATATCTCCTCAATTCTTCTCCTACATAGACCACAAAATGGCCCTTTGGAGCTCTTTTCCACCCTTCCATTGCTTGTATTTTAGCCATTTTTTCTAAACTTTTTGAGACACAGTTAGAAAGATTTAGTACAGAAATATATAAGACTGAAGCATATGTGCTTTGAAAGGTTTCATCTATTTATAGAAGAAGGAAAGTTTGTATTTGCCAACAGGAATGATAGCAGTAGCTAACTGAAAATAGCTAGAACACCTAAGCTTATTGACTTCTGTGCATGCGCATGTGTGTGTGTGCGTGTGTGCGTGAGAGAGAGAGAGATTAGATTGCACATGGCATGGTGTGTGTTTGTTTTTTAGACTTGACTTTCTATCCCACTTATGGGTGCATGAATTTAGAATGAGAATCACATGCTGAAATTAGGAAAAGAAGGACACATTCAATTAACCATTCAATTTACTAATAGGGGTAATAGCGGTTTTGATTATTAAATTATGTATTTTTTGTTAATTTAGAGTTTATTGTATTAATTTTGTCTATTTGGTCACTATTTTATTCAATCCGTATTATTTTAGTTCTTACATAGACGGACCATTAAATTTTTGACATAATGATCACGTGTTGAACATGTGATACTGTTTAAAAAAATAACACGTGATCACTGTAATAAAAAAATTAATGGATTGTCTAATTAGGATTCAAAGTAATATGGATTGAATACTAAGAAAAGAATGGCCCGTTCAATTAACCATGCAAATTACTAATATATATGACTTTTACTTCTATGGCAAACACTACCCCCCCCCCCTCCCCTTTCCCTTTTCCTTAGCCAAACCCCAAACAAGTCCCCATTGTGGCCTAATGGTACTCCTGCCCATAGAGATGGAGAGGGTTAAAACCCCACCTTTCCTAAGGATGGGATTTTCTCCTTTTTGGAGTTTTGACTCTTACATAAGTTCTTACTATGATAATTCATTGGAGAAGGGTTCTTCCTAATGAATCGATAATCAAAATCATTTCATTCGGGATCCTTTACTCTATCAAAGAATCAAATTTCTAAATTCTCATAAGGAGGAGTTAGGTTGGAAAACGCTATAAAAACAAGTTTCGTTAACGAAGAATAATCTTAACCAAATTTCTTTAGAATTTATCATTACAAAGTTAAATTCTATTGTGTGCAATTAACTCCCAAGTCCCCCATTATAGTGCTAATCAACACACTCTTGCAAGAACCCTACTTAGAAATTCGCTGAGCCAACAGTTATTAGTTTTATCCACTTTTTTCAGATGTGTGTCATTTGAAACATCCAGCGAACAACAAATTTTTTTAATGTCAACCTAACAATGTCCTACAAACCATGTATATTGGGCAACAGTAATGTTATGTTAATTAAAATTTAGGACCAAATTTAGAGCCCAAATAATATGATAGCATATTATTTAGAACCAACGCTCTTCTCCTAGTGCAAGACTCGAAATGCCGACAAGCGAACAATTTATTATTTCATTCAATTTTTTGGACGTGCTTTTTTTTGACTCAATCGTTTTGGTGCCAACCTTGGAATGACCTAACTTGCATTATTAATGCATTCTCTTCTCTATGAGTGAAAGATACACCCTTTCGTGGGTTACCTTCTTTATGTGCAAAAACAGTGGAATTTTGGTTGCTTGTACGAGTACAATTTCTCTACTTCCCACAAGCAATGTTTGCAGTGAGGAAGCTATAAGTTCATGGCCTGTTTACTCTAAGATGTCTTTAATGTTAAATAGATGAAAGGTTAACCTCACCATCAACGACCAAAAAATCGTTTCAATAATGAACTGTTTCGATTACCTAAAAAACGAAAATGTTTCGACGTGTTTTAAAAACGGTTCGATCCGTTTCAGAAATAGAATGAATAAGATAAAAAAAAATTAAGAATTATTTTTTCAAAACATTAGTCGAAATATGTCAAAGTATTTCAAAGCATTCCGAAACAATTGTACAAATTCATTAAAATATTACAAAAATACTTCGAAACATTATGAAACATTTCAAAATAATAGAATTTCGATTTCATCACTGACTTGTTTCGATCTCTTTAAAAACGGAAACGCTTTGAGATGTTTCGATCGTTTTGTAACGAATTTTTTATCCTTGCTCACCGTGAAGATATTATGCACTTCGATCATAGCTTAATGGGTTTAAACCGCCTCTTAAAGATTATCGCGTAAATTTAACATGTCGGCACTAGTTCGGTGTATCATGTGGCCTGTCACCCTTAACAAAACAGCCAAATATCAAAACCCAAAAAGACATACAACACCCATTGTTCATGCAATTGTTCTCTATTATTTGTTGGTTTATTGTGACGCACCGTTTTCCAGACGCGTTACTTGATAGATTAATAGATCGATCATAATAAATTATAAATATTTACAAATACAGGAATAGAGTTTTAAAATTATAATCACAATTTTAATCTCCAAATATTAACAAAAGTTAAAAATTATATCAAGATTCATGCATCTTCAATTCCTCCTATATCAACTTTGGTCATTTCTTTCGAGATTATCCTGAAAAAAAAATATTAAAAACGGAGAAATATACAATATGATAAAAAATAATATGTTCAACGAGAAAAATATGAATGACCAAATATCAATTAATTCAGATGATAAAGATCATAGACAACAAATCAATAATCAAATTCGACAGGTCACATAGTTTACCAGCTATCAAACATAGTTTCATATTCGGTTCCTCTTGGTGACATGACAAGTAATATCTAGGCATATAAATTCATACACATAATAGTGAATCACACCCCCGCAGGGTTACAATCACAATCACACCCCACAGAGGCCATAATCGTATTTTACCAATTATGTCCCAAGGACACTTAATACATATACCAATTAATTCCAAAATATTTAGCCCAACATACAAGTTAACTGATAAAATTGACAGAATTTTGGATTAATTAGAATAATTAATAGGAATATAAATTTCAGTTAATCAAAAAATACTTTTTACAAAAAGATTTAAAAAACATGAGCATATTGTATATTATCTCATACCTCAAAATTATTAATAACTTCAATAAATAAGAAATTGGAAATACTTGAACAAGACACTTCAATTTAATAATGATCGAAAGTAAAATTCACTATTTAACTTTTGACCCTAAAATCTCATAAATTTCTCTTTCTCCATTTCTCTCTCTTCTTTTATTCTCCTTTTGTCATGTTGAATGGCCACTACTAGACTATTTATAGCCAAAGTTTTTTGCCAAAGTCACATGTGAATTGGCTTAAATCACTTTGCTTAAGTCACCTTGCTTGCATCACATGGACAAATGTCCATATTTCTTTCATACATTTTTTTTTTATGTTTTGAATAAAATACATGTCTATTTTTTCCTCTAACACACTTGCCACCCCTTATGTACCTGGTCATTTTTTTTTTCATTCTTTCTTTCTTTCTTTGACACCTTTATATCTAAAATATATATATATATATACACACACACACACACACACACACTTACATGTATTATATATGTTATCAACGTTTTACTCATATATTATATTATTTTAAGAATATGAGATTTTATTTTAACACAAAATATGACCTATATTATAGTTATTCGACTCGTTTTCACGTAAAGAATTTATATTTGAGGTTCATTTGTTCATTTGAAATTTTTAAAATTGATCATTAATTATATAAAATCATAATTAACCACTTAAATTACATGTTAGTGATTAATTTTAATACGGGTTGTCACATTTAATTTGTGGAGAAACATAAAAATCAAGTCATACTACTCGAGTTCAGATCGAATTCAACTCAAGCTCGGCTCTTTTTGAACAATTTGTTTGGCTTGTTTTAAAAAATGTACCTAAAATGTTCGACTCAAGTTTGCAAAACTCGGCTTGTTTATCACCTCAAACAATTGGAGCTTCTAGCCGTGTAAAATTTAATGCTTGTGGTCGATAGATATTACTTGGAACGTGGAATAGAAAATGTCGTACTCAATACATAAAACTATTGTCTATATCAGTATCTAGAAAATTAACGATAGACAATAAACAATTTTAACCCTGATTTGAAGAGGTTGATTCTGAAACTCGAACCTACAATGTTGCACTTGGAACATAGGAACATGCAACAAAAAGAAAAACCAAAGATGTTTTGTGTTTTCGTTTCTTCGGTTTGACAAAACTATTTCCTCATACAACACGACTAGAGCAGTTGTGGCCGAACCCTTGTCAAATTCAAACGTAACAACGTCTCTATATTAATCAAATTTATATGACCAACCAGTAAGCACAATCTACGAAGTTCTAAACTTCCTGAAACCTTTATGTATCATCTGAAATTAAAACGATACAAGGTTTAATGTTGTTAAGAAGATGGTAATCCAAAGCCTTGGATCTAAATTTAGGAAAACTATTTGTAATAATACTTCATAAAGTGAGAATTTATCCCATGAATGCCACAAGTTTTAATAAGTCACAAGCCAAAACACCACCAGAAAGTGACTATGCATCTCATGCTAACACTTGCAAAGAATCTAGACAACTGGGAAAGCATCCAAACATAGCATTTATACAGAAACTGGAAATAAATCCGCGTTATTCAATACAAACTGTACACTCTCGTTCATACGAACTTTCACAGAATAAAGAGATGACAATATCCAACTGATACAACGACGACGGGAAAATAATATATAACATTTCGAAAATATATGCAACTGGAAGCAGAAGTCCTTTGTCCTCTACACTCAAAGCTGAAGTAAGCCCAAGTGGTCAAAACTTGTAGAAAGAAACCAAAATTGAGAACAGATGCGGCCATAAGCTTATGCGTATGTTAAAGATCCGGAAATAGAAAACAAAATGCCAGCAAATGGGGAACAACAACAGAACATCTTACCAACAAGAGAGGAATGTACATCACTTCTTCAAAAGCTTATGGGAGAAAATCCTCTTGGAATATGGGCTGTTGCGCGCCATTGCCTTGTGGGACTCGATCGCATCAACCAGTGAATTGTGAAGAGGACCCTGATTTCAAAAGTTAGATCAGAACATTAAGATGGAGATATATGTGCCAGGACTTTCATTAGCATCCTGTTGGGTACCAGTAAATAGATCTACGAGGTAAAAGTTCAAAAAGAAAATAATTCCATGGATCATTTTGTTGGTTTCACCACGTTACCTGAGACAACAAAGTTTTCCTTTCTAAACAGTTAACACTAGCAAAGCCAAATAAAACTTGATGGTCCAGAACAACCTGTATTTTGATTTTTGGGATGACGTTGAACATATTAGATTCATTTTTAAGTGGTTTTATGCTTACATCTAAGGAAAAAATCATCTTTTATTTTTGAGCTTCACATCACCAACCCCTAAAAACCCATTTAGGTGTAGAAATGGGGCTTCAGCTAAAACCCTAGCAATTCTTTTTTCAGGAAAAAATAAACTTGCAACGTAAGATTTCATAAGAAAGGAAAAAGAATAAGAAAAAGAAATTGCTCAAACGCAAATGGTATTAATGTGATGTTGATTTCCTAACCTCGGAAACTCGTAGAGCTGTTTGAACAACATAGTTTGCATGTGGGTCTTGAAGCAACTGCTCAAAGTGAGCTGCAGAAAGTAATTCGTGGATGATCTTTGACCGGACTTCATCCTCAAATACTATGAGACATTTTTCAACAACATGGCTGCTGAATTTTTGTAACGAGAGATGCACATAGTTCCCCTCAAACTGAGAAATCAACTTAAACGTAGCAGATGGAATCTTTAGCTCCAAGATAAACTGAACAACATAATTTCTGCACCCAGAATATATCCCCCTCATCAGAGAAGAAATTTTAAAAAGGAAAGCATAAATTTCTTAGTGGTTGGGAAAATGACTAATATGGAAACGATGATTCAAAAACTGCACAGATTTGGGATGGAAGTATAATTCAAATAAAATTTCAGAAATAAAAGAGTCTAAGAAGCCTTCAGAAATAAAACGGATCTCCCGTTCATCTTTCTTCTTCCAACGAACAAGCCTACTGGATGACCGTCAGCCACAGAACCACTTAAGCTCAGTTGACACACAGATATCCAGATTCCAGACACGCATCGACAGCATTGAAATGCACCACCATAACTTGAAGGGTTGACACTTGCAATGGTGCCCCAAAGCAGTATTCCATTATAAAATGTTGCTTCACTAATGATGCTCACCAATATATTCTTGTGTTACCGCCATTCCTAAAGGAGGTCAGACAGAGTGGCCTTACAACATACAAGCAGGTTGGGGCTGGGGGTCCGACAGGGACGACATAACGTACATATGGCACAAAAAATGGAAAAAGAAAAACATTCATATTGGTGTCAATTCCTCTTTGAAATTCAGATAAGAAAAGAACAACATAGAACTGAACGCAAAAGTAAACAAATAAATCCTCCTCCACCCCCCCCCCCCAAACAAAAAAAAACAGGGGCCCCAAATCCACAAAAAATAGGGCAACAAAGCTTTCAAAGTTGAAAACTAAAAGCCCCAACCCTCCATAAGGATGAGCAGTCGAAGCAACTACAAATGTAGTTCAAAGACACCTGGTTCAATGAAATGTTAGTGTGTATGACTATTAACTGATGATTTCTAATGAAAATAAATTATTTCATTTAATTACCCGAATGCATCTTCAGAAAGTAGAAGTCCATTTGCAGAAATTTCGGCAACCAAGTTTTCTCGATATTCTCCAGTTGAATGACTGATGCATCGTTGCAACACGCAACACCCATGTTGATGAGTTGCAATGTCAACACAGTACTTTGCAGCAGCAACAAAAATGAACTGCCAAGTCAAGGAAATAGCATAAGATATATAAAATATATCAAGTAAAATATGCAAGAAAATGAAGCAACAATTCACAAAAAGTGGCTGATAATAACAAATATGATGGGCATGAACTTCAGCAGAAATTCTTCTTGCGCCTGAAATGATTTTGCGCTTGAAATAACTTGGGCTGATGAAGATTTTATTGGTGAACCTCATGAAAGTGGCCTTGTTTTAGAAGAAGTATTGAATTTCATTATGCTTTTTCCCTTGTTTACAAGGACATTTCTAGCATGAGGACTTAGAAAGGTAAGCACTCCCACTACACACTAATTGAGGCTCAGTCATCACCTTAAACTGCACATTACTGATGAAACTGAAGAGAATGATCAAAAATAAAAAGATTGTGTGATTTATAGTTGCTGCACATTACAAGATTGATCGGTTATCCCCCTTTAAAGAGAAAATTGTTCATTCCCTACAACTTTCCAAAAACAAAAGAAATACCCAAAGAAAAGAAGAAGAAAATGGCAAAGGAATTTTCTTGGTTGATGTCAAACTGGCATCTCTGGGACAGACCATCACCCATAACATTTGAGGCTCATACTGCAAGTGCATACAAGTTAAGGTGCTCTCAACACCAAGGTAAAACTCCAAATTAGAATTTAAAGCTTAAATTATGTACTATTATCCTTTGATAAAACAGGATGCGAAAAAGAACATTGCAATTACCCAAATTTTAAAAAAAAACTACCTTAAGAAAATCAATTTTGAGAAATAAAGCAAGAATAGACAACGAAGAGCAGCTTGTGTAGTAAGACACTTCCCCTACAACCGTCAGGTCGTGGGTTTGAGTCACCCAAGGGGGAAGGTGGGGAACCACTGTTGATCCTCATAAAAAAATGAGAAAAGATAAAAAAAAAATAGAGTAGAAAAACTGCATAATATACATAGCAGCTGCAGTGAGACACATGCATGATATGCACATCCTTACATTTTTTTTGGGTGGGGGGGTGGGTTTGCACACAACTATGCATTTACTTTTCTGCTAAACGACTAAATAGAAAAATATGTTCAATCCATTTCCTGAATCTACCAAGCAAATATCCCTTCTAATTTTCCGTTTTACTCTCAAGTTGAGGACCATACTCCAAATTATGCATTATATTTTTAAGTACACCAGATTTATCCAAAAAATTGGCAATTTAGTTTATAGCTTTGATATCGTGAAATATATTCTCGAAGATTTGCATAGCTGAACTAGCAAAGGAAAATGTTCTGAAATGTGCATTGGCAGAATAGTATGGAGTTTCCAAAGGAGTAAGTATCAAGAATTAAGAAAAAATTTGGGAGGCAAAAGTGGCAAGTAGTTCTTCCTTAATGCCTTAGTTTCTGCGGCTGTAGAATTGTTTTCTACATGCTCTAGGAAACTACTTCAGTTTGTGATGTTCAACTTAGTGTGCAAGAGATGTTCTGTCAATGCAGTACCAGAAACCCCACCCGGATTCAATAAGGTGAAACTGTTTTGTTGATTTGTGCATATCACTTGTGACATTCCTCAATGCGGTTACATTAGAACAGCCATAAAAGTTTGCAGAAAGCTAAGTAACTCAGTGACAAATCAGTCATATTCTTTTGATAATGAGGTCAAGTACATGAACTTAATTGAGACTCCACATTGCTACATGAAAAGCAAGAACCAAGCAAGAAGTAATGAAAACAAATCACCTTAAATACTTCACATCACAATGTTTAAATGGACAAACTTTCTACTTTGAAGTAATGATGAAAGCTCAACAGTTTGGCTGCAGTAAATAATCAGTCATCTTTATTTGGTCTTTAACCATTTACAGAAATTCATTTGACAATTGCAACTCCTCAGTCATTCAAAAAAACTTTGGCCAATGATCAACTCAATCTCCACCATGAATTTTTTCCATTTCACCCACGAAGCAAATGTTTAAGAACCGAGAGAAGTTACTATACTCTTCTATTTGATGAAGTGCCACAAACACTGTCTAGCAATACTTTTCCTTGACTACCCCTTAAAACTGCAAGATGTTATTGTCTCCATTTCCAACTTGAAGAAACTCAAAATATATAAAACGTGGATTATTAACCAGTGGAAGAAAAAGGAATTGAATGCGTCTGTAAAATTTTAACAAAAGAGAACATAATTCGCATTCTATGAAGGAATGACGGAATAATTTAAAAGGATACAGGATGAAGTCAAAGACCGCTGTAAAACCTATATGTTCCTTCACACATGATGATTGGTGATGATGACATATTTTCGTTAAATCTAATGATTAACTTAGCAGATAAGAAGCAAATTACGCAGCACAAAAGCAACACGGTATTGATATAGGAGAAAACTGCAGTAACATATTTCAAAATGTAAACAAATCTTATCCTGCTTAAGAAACTTCAATATAGACAGCTGTAGCAGAATCTTGGAACTGTCATGAATATTATGAGAAGTCAGTACCTTATTATCTTCGTCACTAAGGCATTGCAAGCATCTCTGTACCACATGATTACCATTCAGGTCCTTGATGAGAGCAATAAAGCCTGGTTCAAGGGCTGATATAACTAGTGAAATTTGCTGCCTCGTTTTGAGAGTTTCTATCAACTTCTGCACCACTCGAGTGCTGACACAGTAACCATTTCGTTAAAATTGAAGCAAAATGAAAACACAAGTGATAGTGTAAAAGACTTACCCATGGGTATTTAAAGAGATTCTTACGAGCTCGCCTCTCTCTACAGTTATCCTGAGCAGAATTTGCATTCTCTGCTCTTCATTACACACTTCCAACAGCTTTTGCATAAGGTAGTTCCCGAATGGGTTTACCATGAGTTCAACTACATGATCAATGATCTCATTAAAGATTATTTGTACATCTTGTGGGCTTCCCTCATCAAACATCCTCTGCAAGAACCGGCAACCATGTTGATCCTTAGCTATCAAGTATATATAACCTTGAGCTTCTGCCACGGAGTTACATTTTGGTGGCAGAGAGAAAGGGCAATACGTTCTTGCACTTAGACTACTTTGATTAGTCCCTGCAAATTGTGGATGTGTATTTAGCTGTGACCTCTTTTCTTGAGAATTACCCACACTGATGTCATGTAAGGAACCTCTATTATTGTGTCCCCTTGAACGTGCATGCCCTTTGTTGATTCCATAGTTTACCCCTTCTCCTTGAATGATCAAGCTATCCTCCCTAATAAAAGCATCAAGTGCCCCTTGAGGAATTTTAACACTAGAAGATGCTCTGGTTCTCCCATTTAGCAGTGCTGGGTGACAATGCAGCATATTTTTTACATTAAAATGAGGCCTTGATTGGGTGAACTGAGGCATATTGAGTGGATGAAATGCAGTCTGTCCTTCAATCAAATTCATCTCATTTTTCTGCCCATAGTACAAATCACCAACAATTGAAGACCTATTTACAGAAGCGGCCAAGTCTGATACCGAAACTCCCTTGTGGTAATAGTTTCCCACTTCCTCAGCTCTCTGATATTGAGAACCCATAGGACTATTGCTATAATTCAATTGAGAAAACAAACCATCAGATCGAACAGGGGAATATAGTGATCCCAATATTCTATATTCGTGTTGCAAACTCAACAGTTCCGAATTCATCCTATCATTGAAACCCAAAGGACTTCTTGGAACAGATGATTGAACTCCCCCATAATCAGATAAACCTTGCATATGATTATCAGAAGCCCTATATTTCTCAAAATCGAGTCGACTAGTCCCAGTCCCACCAAAATATCGATCACAAAAATGGTATCCATTGGAGTCTACGGAGACACCCCCTTGCTCCTTGCTAATATACATCCTACTAAGGTTTTTTGACAAACTCAGTTCGTCAATCATAGTTCCATTGGCCTTCTTCGCAACAGAAGAATCAGAATCAGGTGTTTTCAAATCCAACAACAACCCACTTGGGGAATTAGAACTATCACAAAACATTTGAGATTTGAGCTCTTCCAATGGAGGTGGAGGTGGTGATCCATTGTCAGACAATGAATGCCCACCCGATAACAAGCTTGAGGAAGAGCCATCAGATTGCAAAGAGAACCCACTAACAGGGGAAGCACATGTGTATTTATGACTCAATGGGTCATCATCGCACAAACCATACATCACCCCATTCATTTTCTGTGATACAAATGAACCAGTACAATGGTCGCCATGAACATTATGATGGCCATTACTATGTGGGTGATGAAGATTGAATGATGTCGCGTGAGGGATCTCACCTAACAACTTTTCAAGCTCCTCATCATCCTTCATGTTCGCTCCAATTTTCTTCTCAATCCCAACTCTCTCAAACATCAAAAAAAAACAACAACAACAACAACAAAAAACAAGAACACACAACAACAGAAACAAAGAAAACACAAACAACACCACAAAAGATACACAAAACAAACAATCAAACCAACACCCACATCAGATTCTGACCGGAACAGATTATATATCAAACACCTAGAAGAGATTACCACTTTTTTATCATCTGGGTTGGCATGAGATATCAACAGTCTGATTCAAAAATGGAAAGGTGATTTCGGGGGATGGTGTGAAATTTTATTGCATTTCATTTCAAATCCCATCTCATTTGGGTTTTTTTTGGGAAGAGTTGGTGAAGCATGCAAAGATGAAGGATTACATACGGTTACATGTATTGGTACATACCATACTCTGCTACGGTCTCACGCCATTAAAGCAGGAGAGAAGAACAGACTCACTCGCTTTCTCTATCTATATATAGGAGAGAGAAAAGAGAAAAAAAGAATAAAACTACTGTGAGCTTAGAGAGACAAAAACACTGCTGTCAGTATTATACACTGTAAATTGTTTATTAAAAATTACTTTCAAATAATTTTATGGGCAAATGGCAGTTTGTGCGCCAAAAGATTATAAAATTTCCAATTTGTAATCTCAAAGATCAATTATTTAAATTATACCCCAATAAAATTAATTGGTAACAATATGAACCCCAACCATAACATCCGTAATGATTTTAATAAAATTGACAGACACTTTAGATGCAACTGATGTTGATCAAAAAAAAAAAGATGCAACGGATGACTTTTGTAAGATTATGACACTTCCCCTCTTCACATGCATTTTACTTGTCTGTCAATTTGATAAAAAATTTTAATAAAATTAATCGGTAACAATGTGAATCCAAATCATAACATATGTTATGATTTTAGTCAAATTGATAGACACGTGAGATACAAGTGATAACTTTTGTAGAATTATGACACTTACTCTTTCACATGCATCTCGCGTGTATGTCAATTTGAAGGATATCCCAATAAAAGTATTTGGTAACAATGTGAATTTCAGGTCTCCAACCATAACATGCGTTATAATTTCAATTAAATTGACAGACGTGTGAAATGTAAGTGATGTCTTTGTAAGATTATGACATTTTTCCTTTTCACGTGTGTGTCATGTGCCTATCAATCTGACAAAAATTATAATGGATATTATTATTGGGTCACATTACTATCAAGTAATTTTATTGAGGGTAGAATTTAAAATAATTAAACTTTAAAAGTACAAATTCAATTTTTTATAATCTTTTGGTGGCAAACTGCCATTTTCCCTAATTTTTTTCGTATTCCTTCGAAAGAAAATATATGCTCTGATACGATGTATCAAACTCACGCGCGAAAAGGACAGCAGATCCGTTTAGTTGAAAGCTTGTATGGTACTATTTCTTCAAGTGGCGCGTGGGGATTGTTTATTATTTTTTATTTTATTGATTTTTAAAAGAAAAAATATATTTTTTTTTAAAACGTGATTTTTTGTGTTTGAATTTTTCTATTATGGAGATCTTCCATAACAAACCTTCTCAAATCTCTCTATTGAATATCTTTTACGAGATTTTGTTTGTTGAATTACCAAAATACCCTTAATAGTTTCATGATAAAAAATGCGTTCTTAATGGTTGAAGATGTTGATACATATACATTCATTCATAAGATACAGTTAAACCTACCAATGAATCGAATTTGAATTTATATGAAGTTGAAACTCATTGAAAAGTTTTGAGAAGAATATTTGATATATTTTTATTTTTCATTTCATATCTAAATTTATTTAAAGAATAAAATCAAATGTAAAAAAATGACTGATCCGATCTGAATGACTTCATTAAATTTAATTTTGAATGAATTAAATAATGCGTTTTAGTTCAATCTCGTCAAATAATCCCTCGAATTTATTATTTATTTATTTATATAGTAAATTGTATCGATTTATAATTCAATAAAATATTAGTATATCCATATTCAAATTTGCAAAATATAATATAATGCATTTGGATGAGGACAATGAATTTAAAAAATCAATCCATATGCAACTCGGTTTGGATATGTGCATAATTTTAATAATGTTATCACTATGGTCGGATATTATTTTTGTGTTTAATTTCCAAAAATATTATTTTTATTACTAATAACCCCGTATCTGAAGACACTTTGTAATACTAAAAATTGGGACATTAATATTACAAGATATAAATTTATTTTTCCTCTTTTCTCTTTAATCACGCAATTTAAAGTTAAATGAACACAAATAAAATAAAAAATAGGTAGGATAGATAGAAGAGAGGTGTCGGAAGTATATATATGAAATAGTAAAGTTGTCTGTCATTGGGGGGCGCGCAATAAAATTAATATTTTTAAGCAGTTGAGATGAATTTTATACCATTAGATCAATCTTAATCATTGTTGTATGTTTAAGTTAAGAATTTAACTTCTATGTGTAATATTAGAGAGCTTTCACGCTTGTTCGAGTTGTTAAGGTACGAAATTTTGTGAATTTAGACGAAATTGGAAAAGTTCAAATGCAAGAAAATGTTATGCCAATTGGTTTGATCTTGATGAGTAAATAATTTAAATATTACACGTGTCACATTTTATAGTTACTTATTTAAAATCTACATTAAAAAAAAAGTATTTTAGGTAAAACTATTAAAATTGTCTCACCAATTAGGATCGTTGGTTTGATTCCAATGACACATTGGGTAAATAGTATTGGAAAACTATGCCAAAATAATAATATTCCCTTTTTTAGTTAAAACCCCTTTAAATCAATAATAGTTTACAAGATTAATTTCATTAATTTTCATAATATCTTCCTTCATTAATATTTATGACACTAAATCCTCTATGACTTTATTTGTCAAGTAACATTATTTGGACATAATAATTTACTATAATTTGTTGACCTAATAATTTAATAAAAATTTATTATAATTCGTTAGAATCATTAGATCAATGTTAAGTTCAAATTTTTTATATGATTTACGGTCAATTCAAAGACTATAATAAAATAAGTCAACAAATTAAGTGTCAATAACATTACTCAGTTTTTTTTTGTTCAACAGTTAGGGTTGTTCGGATCAGCTTGCGTGTACTTCAATTAATATTCTCTCTAATTCGATCAAAAGTAAGTCATTCACACCGAAATTAGAATATTCATAAGGAATATAGACATCTGAATTTACGACTTATTTCTCCAACAAGATTTGGTTTTTTTGTTTATTGCATGCAAAATGACAAAGATAACCTCAATTTGTACCTTCTACCCATGTTTAAATCATTTTTTTTTCTTCAAGTTTGATGCTACATTTTTCCCATCCTTCCTTTTCCCCCACCAAAACCTCCACCATCACCGTATCCATCATAAAAGCCACAACCCAACGCGCCATTATTAACAACCCTACACATCCACCATCCATCACCGTCGTCAAAATTACCATCTTGCACCATTATCCATCACCACCGACAAGAAGGATGGCATGGAAAAGAAGAAAGTAATTGAGGATGATTTGACCATTTTTCCTAAGAACCATAAATGATGTGACAATTGTACCTAGAGTCATTTATTTATAAGATTTGCCTAGGTATCAAAGTAATAATTTCGATGCTATACTTTTAATTTTTATTATTTTAATAGTTATTTTTATGATTTTTATGAATCATTTCATAACTAAAAAATTTATTCATTTTGTGGGTAATTTATCAATTTTATAAGCATTTTTATCACATTTGTGATAATTATTTCTATCAATTTTCTTTAGTACAAAAAAATTTATCATATTTATGAGTGTTTTTACTACATTTATGGATGTTTTTACTATATTTGTAGATACTATTTTTATCTTTTTTGGGTACCACAACACACAAATGTAATAAAAGTGATCACAAATATAATAAAATGGAGGTATGATACCAAAATATATTTTCCCCGATACCGTAGTCAAATTCTTATTTATAAAGTTTTGCATTAGAAAGAGTAGATCGAAACATCGTGAAAATATAGAATGTGCGAATTTATATTACTCTCTGATCCATTATACCACTCCGCGTAGATTTTGTCACTATTTTTTTGTTACAAATGTTTAAATTTATATCGATTACTCTCTCAAAATAACAACCGGTGATTTTAACACTGCATTTAGGGTTGTTAATTAAGTCAAGTTTGAACATTATTTTAGGCTCGTTTATGAGTAAATAGTTAAACGAGCTAGCTCGTTTATGTGTGAATTAGGCTCGACAAGAACTCAATTAACACTCCTAACTGCATTGTGACTGAAACTGTTCTTACTTTAAATAAAAATGGCATGGTTTGTATTTTTGATTCATGTGAAGGGCGAATATGTAAATACAAAGATGATAAAAAAGACGAGGGATCAGATTGATATCTTTAACGTTTCCTTAACCACAAAGGGAGCGTGGCTTTAGGGACCACAGCCGAACACTCGTACTCGGTCATGGGTGTTCCCTATGAATAGTCCCATCAATACCACCACGTGTAAAAGAAAAAAAAAGTCCTTTTAATAATAACTATCTTATATTAAGGAAAATAAATGTTCTATTATGGCCAATTAATTTTCAGAAAAAAAATATTAATAAGTATTTTTTTTTAAAAAAATATTATGTATCCCAAAACTCTAACCCAAATCTTTATCCCAAATGAAAGGAGACCATTGGATGAGTGGGTCCCATTAATTTTTTCAAATGGGACCCACTGATCTAATGATCTCCCTTGATTTGGGATGGAGATTTGGGTTAGAGATTTGGGATACATAGCATTGCTCTTTTTTTTATCCCAAGCATCCATTGAGTTCTATTGATGATGTATAAATTGGTCTTGTGCAAGATCAACAATCGAATATATGAAGAGATGCAATTAATGAGTAGTAAGTAAGATGATTAATGTCAAAACATTAAATAAGAGCAAACACATAGATTTATAGTAGTTCGGTCCGAGTGACCTATTTCATTTTCGAGAAACACCCGCTGTGACAGAAAGTCTTTATTAATGAATAAAGTAACCGGGAGAGTATACTCCGACAAAATTACAATGGTTAGGAGAGAGAAGTTATGTGTGTAGGTTTAAAGAAGTATATTGGGATGTCTTTCTTTATGTGGAGAGAGCTTACAATATATATGTTGGTGAAACGGTAAGTGAGACGGTGACGTGAGGGAGAGGGCACTACTTATTTGGTAAGTACAATTAAGGTAAGATTTGATATCTATGAGTGCATGTCTCAATATTCTCTTTCCCACGTGTTTTTATCTTTCCGGACTCCCTGGATTTTGAACTGGGTGGGATTAGTAAAATGGGCTTGGGCTACTTTTTAACTGACTTAGACTCAGTTAATTTATTGGGTCTAGTTCGATCGATTTTTGGCTCATCATCTATCATTATTCTTTTTCTGTATCAACGAAGTCCTAAATTCTATAAATATTGTATTTTATTTCAATTTTATTATTCTCTTAACAAATAATGGCACCTAAGGTATTATGAATATAACATTAGTCTTCTTCTATTCATACATGCTTCGACTTTTTGTGTTTTAAATTATTTATTGTCTACTTGCTAGCTTTATGAAAAATTCAATTACTAATAATTTTTAGAATCGTCATTATTGGATCCTATGTATTCTCGATGGAGAAAAGTTTCCCAACAAAAACTCTAATGCATTGTGTTTTTAGAATCACGATTAAAGTTAATATTATTACATAAAACATAAAATTGAACATCCAGATGTCTATAACAATAACTTCAATAAAAATTCAACATTATTACTAAAAAAACAAGTAAATCAACGCACATAAAAAAGGGATGAAAATTGAATCACTCTAAAAAAACACATTAAATTGAGTTAAATAACATTTGGTACACAATAATAGTGCATTTTTAAGCCCTAGCAATTTCTAACGAACGAAAAGTGAGAATTCAAGGGAAAAAAAAAATCGGGTCCTTAATCTCCATCAAAAAAACACGTCACCGCTGTTGAGCAAGGGAACAAATAACAAATGAACAACTACATTGAAAGTGTGCTGCCGGAGTTGTGACATACCCAAAAGAATGAAAGGATTTTGGTAACTAAAAGTTTAGAATAAAATTAAAATATAATGACATTAGGATTTCATTTAAATAAAACTTCAAAAATAGGACTTCATTTATATAAAATAAAAATTATGGAACTTAGTGGATATTTGTAGAGAAAAATAATACTTATTGGTAGTTTTTTTTTTTTTAAACTAGCTTGTAACCCCGACTATTCAAAATACTTGGGTCATTGAGATTAATGGTTGACTTATTAACCACCGTCCATCTTGTTGGACCTTAAAGTTACGGGTCGAATCTCGTTGTCACTCTCCTCTATAATAATTCCTAATTTACCGATTTTACTTGGTACTGTATGCAAGTTTAAAAGTTTTGTGAGTTGAAATATAATTTTTTTGTGTTTACTTGCAATAATGAAATTTTGGACCAATCATAACATATTTATGATCGATCCTAAAAAAACAACTTTTATAAAAGACGACTTGTTATATCTTGTATACAAGTCAAAAAATAGTTGTTGATGTTTAAGTTATATCTTATTAAAGACGATTTGCAAGTATCCGTGGTCAATCACAACATTTGACAATTAACTACAATACGATTAAAAATAATTTCAATTAGTTGTAACTTGATATTTAGACATTATAGCTTTTTGAATGATATTGAAAGAGGTATTTTAATCATTTCCAATTCATATTGTAGTGTCCACGTCAATACTAATCTATTAGGGCTAGGATCTAAAGTAGTTTGAAAGAGCATTCTAATATGGAAGAAGAAGAAGAAGTTCGAAGATTTTTTTCATATTACTTCAACTTGTATACAGAGAGACAACACACGGTGCTACCATATAAAAAATGAATGATTGAGTTTTGGTTCATTATGTATTGAAATTCATATTTGATATCATGTAAATCTCCGTAAAAATACGAACAAGTTATAAATTTAGACATTATGAGTTAAAAATTTAGCAACTCATCATGACTCTAAGTTATGAGATATTTATTAGTCATGAATTCTCTAGTTTCGACGTGAATGACTTGTTTTTTATCAGATCAGAGAGATGATTAGTTTAAATATGCATAATTTAGATTGTACTGAAAAAAAAATCAGTCAAAATGCGCGTAACTTGGCTCGAACACTCTTAAAGCAATTAAAAATAACATCAATTGATTATGCACGAAAAGAGCACTTCAGCAAATTTACTAATTGGGAAGGTTTACTCAATCTTAGCCATAAATTAAAAAAGACATAAAAAATACCAATTGAAACAACACATAATAAACCTTGTGCTCTATTTGGCGAAATATATAAAAAATATTTTTAAAAAAAAAAAAAATTGAGTAATATATTTTCTGAATGAAATAAATCTTTTTTTTTCCTTTGTTTTTTTTATGCCTAGTATAGATAAAAAAAAAGTAAGAAAAAATACACACTCTCAATTTACCATAGTATCCATATAATAAAATTATAAAAATTATAATTTATCATATGCATGTGCTAAAAGGTAAAAGAAAGTAATATAACCTTCTAAAAAAAATCTATATATATCTTTACTTCTAATTTTTCATTCACTTTTGGGCAAAATTTTAAAATATTGTAAGAGAAAATAATCCTTTTATTCTTTTATTTATTCCTTATAATAGAACACTAGCTGTCGCTCTGTGTAATGTAAGAAATTTATAATATCTCTTTATTGCCACTGTTCCCCTATTCTCAATATTATTAGAATTTTATTTATTAATGTATTAATTAATATTTTATAAAAAAATTAAATATAAAATATAGTTAATAAAGGGGATGAAAATTTTAAATAAACAGTAGTTGTTAAAAAATTAAAAGTAATTTCATAGACCAAATATTATAATTTAATTAGAAAAAGGTCAATTAAATGATTTAGGGTTAATTGCACTAGAAGTCCGTAAAGTATAAAGTTTGTTTCATTTTAGTCGCTAATATTTTAATTGCATCATTTTAGCTCAAGAAATATTGAATATGTTTTTATATGATCCTTCAAGCAGACAACGTTTAGATTGTTAATGATTTTTTATCATAAACTTGTCGCGTAATAGCTAAATATGGACAAAAAATAATTTTGATAGCACTTAAACAAAATTTGAGTAGCTCTTGATAAAAAAATATATAATATAGATAGTTTTTGACCAAAATTTGAATAAATCATGATCAAAATTGTGTAATTTAACTATGTATTTAACCAAAATTTGAATAGGGATTTGATCAAAAATTATTCAAATTATTATTTTTGTTCATATTTAGTATCATGTGCCAAATTTATGATAAAAAAATCATTAGTAATTTAGACACTTTTTGCTTGAGGGATTATATAAAAATATATTTAATATTTTATAGATTAAAATCATACAATTGAAACATTAGGGACCAAAATAAAATAAATTCATACTTTGAACATTAGCTACAATTAACCCAATGATTTAAAATTTAAAAAAAAAATCGACGATCGCCAAAAGTCAGAATGGATTGTGACAAAATTCAGTGAGACACAATGGCGGAGAGAGAGAAAGGGAAAGGAAGCGAGAGATGGAGCGCAGCGATCGCCAATCTGTCGGATATGGCTGCCTCTGTCGACTCACTTCAGAAGCTACTTGTCAAAAAAGCTGTATTCGTTGACGAAGAAACCTTTGCCAAAGCTTCTCTCAGCTCCGAACAAGCCCGAACTATAAAGGTTGGTTGGTTGGTCTGTACCTACCATTACCACTTCGTTTCCGGGTGCTTGTTGATTCAATTATTGGTTTTATACACTAATTGATCGATTTTACGGTTTGGGTTTTGTTCATATACATGTTTATTTATGTTTTGCTTTTTTTGTTTTTTTTAATTTGTGATATTTTGTCCGAAGGGCGATGATTGGATTGAGTTGTTTGTAGTTTAAGTTGAGATGGGATCGTTTGCTGAATATGCTTCTTTTTATTGATTTCCCGGCAATTGATCGATTTTACTCTATGGTTTGTTCTGTTTATTTATGTTTTGTTTCTTCCCCCATTGAATTGAACTATTTTGTTGTTGTCGAATGCGGTTTAGGTGTATGACAATTGGGGTGAATTGTTGTAGTTTAAGTTGAGATGGGATCGTTTGCTGAATATGTTTGTTTTTATCGATCGATTTTACTCGATGGGTTTGTTCTTGTATATGTTTATTTATGTTTTTCTTTTTTCCTCCATTAATTTGAACTGTATTTTTATTGTCGAAAGCGGTTTGGGGTGGGATGATTGGATTGAATGTTTTGTACTTTTAAGTTCAGATGGGATCGTTTGCTTCCTGTATATGCTTGGGATGAAAGACAATTTAAAGGTGGTGGGGTTAGGTTTTGATCGAATGGCTTATTGCTAAAGAACTTGGATTAGGAGTATTGGGGAAAGATATTTTGCTATTGCTGTTGTTGTTTAAGATCATAACCCATCATCGCCTTTTTACCAATAAGGAGAAATAAAAAAAAAAGCAATTACAATTAAATTCTTGTTAGTCTATGCATGGGTACTAATTGAGTTTTTGAAGGCCACAACATGTGATGTACACTGGAACTCTCAAATCCTGCAAAGTAAGACAAGTTCTACCATTTAACCAGTGTGGTAATTGTTATCGTTGAAGGATCTTATTTTCCCAATCAATTCTATCTACTGAATAGGAAGGGGGCAATAATCAAAATTACTAGTCATCTTACTTAAAGCCAAACCAAGCACTTGGAATCAAACTGCTGTGATTCGAGTTTTATATTGTTTCGGAAGCCTGATATTTGCCTGAGATAGTAAGCTGTTGTAGTGTACAATCTCTCTTGCATATCAGTGAATATTAATTGTGGAGGATGGTTAGGCATTACGAAGACAATGATTTATGACACACCATCTCCCATCCGCAGGTTCTTGAACAAAGAGTGGAGAATTTAGAACGAGAACTTGATGCCGCCATTTCAGCTGCTGCTCATGCACGTACAGAAAAACGACAGGCTGAGGCAGCACAGAAGGCTGCTCAATTGCGTGCACAAGAGATTACTAAAGAGCTTGAAAACACCACAAGTATGTGAAGTTTATCTCATTGCATGTATGCATAACTAATTTATCAGAAAACCCCTTGTACAGTGAAAAGTATTGAACTCCAGTTTTACAAACCGTAAGTTCCATTTTGAGCAAGGTGATAATACTAAGTATCCACAGCCATACAACCTGGATGGAGGACATCATCATAATTCTTTGTCTCAATCTTATGATAAGAAACATGTTGTGAATGGCACGACAGTTATTCCAAGCCATCATTCAAAAAATCCATAACGGGAAGACTTTGATTTGATGAGCACATCTTTATAATTAGATGCTTCAGTATAATCTAAAGTTTTAAACTTTCCTTACATATTCTGTTTGAGGTAGAGAACTTATTTTCTTTTTGATATTTGTGTAAATCTTCAACAGCTATTAGGATGGTGTCAGTTCCATGGAAAATCAGTAAAGTGGCTATCCTCGGAGTATTATAATTCCCTTAAATTTTAGACAGTAGTAATGACATATCAAACATACTGATAAGGGCAATTAATTTATGTTTCACTCTCCTTTGGGATTAGTCCATTCGCAAGTGCTATTTTTTCCCTTTTGAAATTCCCTGTTATGTCGAAACACTTCGATTTTGAAGGTTCAATATTAGGTGAAAGTTAACATTGTACAAATGAATATCAGTAATCTTAACGACTCTGTGTCATGGATACATCAATTTTCCTAGAATAAAGATGATTTAGCATGTTGTCCTGTCCAAAAATTGTCTTGGACAAATCTAATACATGAACATATACATGCACTTTCAGTCTCGTGAGTCCTTTCAACAGAGGCTGCATCACTGAAATTCTGACAGAAAAAAAGCAAAAAACCGAAAGAAACTCTCATCCAAAAGGGTTGAATGATGGTAGATATTTTCTTTTTGTCTCAAATTCAATAGAATACAGAGGTCGTGACTTACTATTGGTGCTTTATTTTTATTTTATTTTTCAGCGTGAGGTAGAACTTTTTTTGATATCCAAAATTTACACTCAGGGTAAAAGACATTTCAACCTTACTTTACATTGTATACAAGAACAAAAGAATCTCTTCTCCTAAGCACCCTTATCCCAAACTGATCCTGCATAAGAAGCAACCTCGCAGAAGTAGGCAATGGAGCTGATGCAGAAAAATCAGTGAAGCTTTGGTCTAAAACTTCCCGATTAGCAACAAAAATCAGCAAATAGTTTGCCTCCGTGAACACATGATTAATTTGGTAATCTAACCTTCCCAAGAAGACCTTAATCTGTAAGATACCCACTAGTCTCCAAGAAGTCAGAGCAGCTCCTCAAATCAAATTCACCAGAACCTGAGAGTCAGATTCAATGTTTGATTGTTGCTTTAGTTCGAATCTCATGCTGTACTGATTTAGTCTCCAAGAAGTCAGAGCAGCTCCTTGAATCAAATTCACCAGAACCTGAGAGTCAGATTCAATGTTTCATTGGTGCTTTAGTTCAAATCTCATGCTGTACTGATTTTATCTCATGCCGTTCAAGTTATCCTTGGAGAGCTTCTACTTGATTTTCTGTAACCGATGAAATGTTGATGAACACGAAATTGTTTTTAACCCAAATTTCTCTGTGAATGCAATACTTATTAAGGCGTCTTATTTGGAGTTGTTTTTTTCTGCATTGTTTCATTGAGTCTATCATGTAGGGTTTGCCAATAAATGTTAGAACTCCAAACCCAGTGGTCTCATGGCACGTGCTTAACTCAATGAAGCCTTCATACTGACTAACTGGAGCTCATGAACCAGGCAATCATGTTGTTCTTTTGTGTTATATAACATAACACTGGGCCCAGCATTTTTAGACCAGTATGCACATACATATGTATATGTTTTTCCCTTTCATGTATTTGTTCTTGCTTGCAGGAGTATTTGAATTGCACATGGAAGAGTTGCGTGCACAGCAAGACGAGATCTCTAAGCGAGATAAGGAAATTAAACTCCTGGAAGCTATAATTCAGACGCTTGGTGTGAAAGACTCGCTTTCTGGAAGTGGGTAAGACCTGCCTTGTGAGTGTAATTTGCATGAAAAAAAAAATCCTTGTAAAATTTGACTGTAGAGGACAATTTGATATGCATTTGAAAGATGGTTCCTCCAAGAGTTTCACTCTTTTATTAATTGAAAAGCCGTTTGGATTTGTTGTTTAGGAGGTAAAACAACGCAGAACCAGTCGAATTTTTGTTTCTGAGGGAAAGATTGTTCTGCAGAATTGTGTAATTGTACTGTTTTCAACACTTTATCAATGGCCATGGGCTTCAATTCATCACCTTTGTTAAAAGAGCAATGCTTCTCTCACCAAGTTTTCCTTACCAAGAGTTAGTACTTTCACCATCAAATAAGTGGGTCTTATATATATCTATCGATGGGAATGTTCTACATCATTTGGTACACAAATTTGGTAAAAATAAAATTAGCGGTGTTAAAAAAGCACCCTTTTTCGCACTAATTAATTCAAAGTACAGTGTTTTATTGATTAAGGTTTATATCACTGTGGCATCTGGTGTTTGCAGCGTTGTTCCATTTTGGATGTGTGATGAGATAGCTACCACATTACATAATGAAGATGAAGTATAAAGTTCAAGCACTTAAATCACTTCATTTTGAGTGTGGGCTATCTTTTCTGCTTTTCTCAATGGCATGGAGGGAAAGTTTTGTGTATCATCGTTGTTTCAGAATGGATAAATATCATAACTAGTCACTAAACTTTGCCTTTAATTTCAATTTGGTCCTTGAACGTTCAATTAGTCCTTGAACTATCATTTTTTGTCTCAATTAAGTCTTTTTGTCAATTTTTACCGTTAAATAAAATGGAAGCATATGATTTATCACTTAAAACGAATCAGATTGGATTACTATCTGGTTGATCTAACGGTGAAAATAAATGGAAGGATTTAATTGAGACGAAATTGATATTTGACGGACTAAATTGAGACAATAGAAAATTCAGGGACTAAATTAAAATCAGAGGCAAAGTTTAGGGGTTAATTATGATACTTACCCTTTCGGAATCACATTTCACCAAATGATAATTTTTGTTGTTCTACAGCAAGGTGCATGGCAGCAGTTTATGTCTAATGTCCTCTAGTTGGTATAACTAAATACTAATATGCGGGTACTCGTACCTAATGATGTGTCAAAACGATATTGTTTCGGTGGTTCCAGTGAAAAAAGTGTAACATTTGTAGCAATAGGAATGTTATTAGACTATGTTAGTTGTCACAATTATTAAATTAATAAATTAAATTATTATTTTTAGATTCCAACAGTATTATTGTTCATGCGTCAAACATATGAAATATAATCATAACAGCATTCATAATGTTACTTCCACCCATTCCTTCCCCAGCGTGGAGAGAATATTTATTACACGGTGATACAATATCAGTAAACTCGCATTAAAGTTTTGTAATGAAAGTGTGTTTTGCAAAATATACTTTCACAATAAAAATGTGCATTTAACTTGATGATGTATAAGAGTGAGTTTATGTAAAATCAATTAAGGATAAAGTAAAGAGGACTCAACACAAACAAATACAAAGAGTAGTTCGGTTTGGGTGACTTACTCCATTAAGAATGACGACGGTGGCTAGAGAATCTTATTACTTGAGAGGTTTAGTGTGTTGCGATGTGTGTGATGCCCCTCATATGTAGGTGGTGCTTACAATTTATAAGGGAGTATAGTTTTCATAACGCTCCTTGCTCCAGAGAAGGCTTTAATGGAAACGTCATTGCAAGGAACCTTGATTAAGGCGTCACCCTTGTAATGAGATTGGGTGACTATGTGATATTGGCGTAATGGGAGAAGTAGTTGAGGCTTGTGATATGCACTCTAACTCCCTTCTTAAGATAGAGATCTCACGTACGTTACTAGTAGATTGAGTTTTTCAAGACGAAGGACTTGACCCCTTGTTGGTTTGTATCTCTGAGTTTGGCCGCACATGTGCCCTGCCCCCAGGCCTGGGTCAAACTGTACTTGTAACCTAAACTTGGTTTGGGTCAAGCCCACATATGTAATTTGGGCATAGTCTGACCCGGGCCGTCAAACTTCAATAAGTTGTCTTTTAAAATGGAAAAAATTATAAATTTTGATATTGTATGTCCCTTTCAGAATCGAAATCAAATCTGATTACCCATCATAACATGATATATACATCATTTTTATGAAATAGTATTTTTTTGGGGGGTAAATATAGAGTAGTAGCTAAAAAACTAATTAGCATGTACAACTGGGTCGGGTAACGAGTTAGTCTGACGCTCACCAACTTTGCTATTGGATCTTAAGTTTACGGGTTCACAAAAAGAAAAATTAGAGTTAACTACCTATTTAGTCTTGAATTATATAGTTTAAGTTAATTAAGCTTCTTAACTTTGGTTTGTGTCAATTTGGCCCCTCAACTTATCAATGTGTGTCAATCAAGCCCTTCCATCCAATTCAGTCATTTACTGTGATGGACAAACGCACGCATGACTCACATGAGGCAAGTTCCAGGGGTAATTAAGGGGAAAGATGTATTTTGGCTCAACTGTTTGTCTTTTCCTTGTTAAAAAAAATTCTATTCATCTCTTCTAAAAAACCCATATGATTTCATCCACTTTTCACAAACCCTAGCTTAATCAACCGTTTCTTTGTGCTTACTAGAACGATGTCTTGGGTGTTGCGACCTGTAGATCAATTTTTGGATCCAGATAAAATATATTCTAAGTCATGATTCTAAGTTTTTCTAAGTGTTTGAATGAAAAAGAATATTATATTATTTGATTTTTTAGATTCAATTTTTTATTGGTGTTGAAAGATCTATCTTTTATTTTTTTTGTCTTGTATTATATGTTGATGTAAAGTGGTCTTAGAAATTTGATTCTTTGTGCTTTAGAAAATATTTTTGTGAGTGTTCCCAATAACAGAGGTTCCAATAAAGTGTTGTAATCCATTTGTTTATGTGATTTTTATTTTAATTTTGCATGGTTTCAGCCATATACTCTACTTTATTCAGCATTGATGTACACTATGGGGGTGAGTTTATAAGCATACCATATAAGAAATATGTTGGTGGTTTTGCTGTACATTGATTGGGTTGATGCAGAAAAAAATTCGATTCCAGAGATTCATTGCATAGCCGAAGAGATTGGGTGTGCTGATGTAAGAGCATGTTGGTATAGAGTTCCTGCAATGGATATCATCAATGGATACCAACATATAGAGTGATTGAGATATACTTAGAGCATGAGGCAACAGTAGATGAAATACAAGGTCAAGTGCAGTCAAACACTAGTGATAGTAAAATTGATCTTGATAATGCTTCAACCAACTCTGCTAATAGTTCAGAATCTGCAAATAACACTGATAATAAATTGAATGAAGATGAGGTGTTGATTGATACCATTGTTGATAATGGACCCAAGTGGAATGGTATGACATCTAATTAGAGGAACGTAGGGGTTGATGATTATAATGTTGTTTCAGAGTATGAACTTTCTGACGACATCAAGAGTCTTCAAACCTCATCTGATGAAGAAAATCATCATCACAAAGGGAGGCATCCTGTTTTTAATCCAGATAAGCATATGAACAATCCATAGTTTGAAGTTGGTATGTTATTTGCCGCAGCTAAACATTTTAGAGATGCTATGAAAGAGTATTCCATATTGAATAAGAAGGAAATAAGCTTTGTGAAGAATGAGAAATGGAGAGTTAAAGCCAAGTGCAAGCCACCATGTAAATGGATGGTGTTTGCATCTAAGATGCGAGGGGAAAGCACATTACAAGTGAAGAGTTTTATTGATAAGCATACCCATTGTAGACTAGCATTTTATAACAAGAATGTGACATCAAATTGGTTATCCAAGAAGTATGTGGATAACTTTAGGTATAATCCACAGTGGCCAACAGACTTTTTTAGAGAAACTATCTTAAAGAATCACTCAGTTGGAGTATCAAGAAGTAAATTTTATAGAATGAGGTCAAAGGTTAAGGGTCTAGCTTATGGCAATCATAGTGAGCAATACAAACTTACATGGAATTATTGTAAAGAAATCAAAAGGACAATGCCAAGATCTACAATGGTTGTAGATGTGGATGACAACATTGGTGGAGATGAAAATCTAAGATTTAAAAGATTATGTTGTTGTTTAGGGCCACTCAAGCAAGGTTTTATATCAGGGTGTAGAAAAGTGATTGGACTAGATGGATATTTTCTGAGAGGAACATACACAGAGCATTTACTGTCAACAATAGGGGTTGATGCAAATGACGGGATGTATCCTTTTACATATGCAGTAGTTGAAAAGGAAACAAAATCATCATAGACTTGGTTTGTACAACTAGTTTGTGCTGACATTGGGCTTGCAGACCAGTCTGAGTGGACTATTATTTCTTACCAACAAAAGGTAATATAATTTTAAAATAATCTACATGCATACAATGTTTGATTCTACATTTGAAAGGATACCAGTTTAATGCATTTTTAATTTTTCATTTCTAGGGTTTGGTGTTAGCAATTCATGACCTTCTACCAGACTGTGAGCACATTTTTTGTGCAAGACAAACGTGTGAAAGTTGTGATAAGCTCCACTACATGTGGGAAAGTTGGCCACAATTGTAAAAGTTGCACGCCTGAAATACTGCAGAAAAAAAAAAGACTGTAGCAGATTCAACAATTGCAGCAACAATAGGTTCAACAAATGAAGCAGCTTCAACAACTACAGCAGCAACATGTTCAATAAATGCAACAGCTTCAACAACTGCCTCCAGAGTCAATATCCCAGGTTCAACAAGGGTAGCAGATTCAACAACTGAATGCAGACCATTGTTACTGGCCAGAGCAATCAGAAAAAAATTACCAGTATGTTTTTTATCACTTTTTTTTATCATTTCATTGTTACTAAACAGAGTACTAAATTGATTTTTTTTATCACTTTTAGATTCAGATGAATACAAGCAATCAAGCTGGAGCATTCATTCCACCCAAATCAACACCTGGTGTCAATCTCAATCCACGAACAACTGAAGTCACCCAATCAAGCTAATCTTAATTTAATCCATCAGAACCACACAATTGAATACAAATCTGCAGTAGATGTAACTCTGATTTAGTTTTTGAATGGTTGATGTGTTCAACTTTTAGAATGTTACCAATGTTTATAATTGTTGATGTTTTGACAGTTGATATATTCAACCTTTTTTGTGAATAGTTGCTGGAAGTACTGTATGGATTTTTGATTTTTCAATGCTATGGAATGTGTTTTTTAATGCTATGGAATTAGTAGAAAAAGACTTATAATTCAGTACCAAAAGACATTTTCATTCATTAGAAAAAAAAATATTACATTCAGTACAACATTAAACATGCTGATCAGATTGCAAGGATCATCAATTACAACTACAAACATCATTTTTTTATTCCTCTGCATCTGTGTTTAGCAGCAGTCAAATTAGGAGACAACAAACTCCTCATACTGCCCATATCATTTTCTCTCTTGCCTTAATTTGCCCTTGTTGAGCCTCTACAATATTCAATCTTCGAAGAAGTCCTGTAATCACTTGTCGTGCATGTATGCACATTGGCAGGTCTTGCCAAATGAAAAAACCCAGCACAGAAACAGAGGGAAACATTGAAAAGGAGGGAAGTTGTGGAAGATTTGGTGCCAAAATACATCTTTTCCCTTAATTACCCCTGGAACTTGCCTCACGTGAGTCATGTGTGCGCTTGTCTGTCACAATAAATGGCTGAATTGGATGGAAGGGCTTGATTGACACACTTTGACAAACTGAGGGGCTAAATTGACACAAACCAAAGTTGAGGGGCTTAATTGATATAAACAATATAGTTTAAAGGCTAAATAGGTAGTTAACTCAAAAAATTACAAGTGGGCGAAGGCGTGGTCCGGACTGTCCGGTTGAGATGCTTGAGCTGAACCGACCGGTCCGAGGATTGACTATAAAAATAAACAAGTCCGAGAGTCTATTCATCCTCGTCCTCATCCTCAGCCCCCAATCACCGCCTTCAAAGTATTGTCTGATTTCAATTGAAGGCTTGACGAGGAGACTCTACTCGAATCTTCTCTCTCCTAAAATTTTCATTGCAACCCCTCGAAGTTTTAGCAGCAGTAGCCGAGCAAAGCACCATGGATGAAAGACCATCTCGAGACCGCCTCAAGCGTCCGCTCGTAGAAGACGATGACCCCGACAAACCCCCTGCGTAACTCTCTCTCTCTCTCTCTCTCTCTGTCTCACACACACACACACACACACACACGCACATATGTATTTATGTGAGTTTGAAACCTGATCTGTTTTTATTCTCTCTGATTTGGATTTTAGGGTTTATATATATGCCCTATCAGGTTTATGTTTTAATGGCCCAATTGATTTATTTCCTTCTGTATTTTAATTTTTGAGCTACTCATTTCTGGGTTTGTTGCTGGGGAAACAGAGTAAAGAAAAATGGAATATGATTCTGTTTGGTTGCTGAGGAAACTTAAATACAGAAGAAGAAGTTATTTTTAAAGCGTGTTATGAAAAAGGAAAGGAAATAAGTTCAGTTCGATTATACTAAACGATTGTAGCTGGCATAGTTTTGACTGGGCGAATCCTTTTCTTGTGTTCCAAACAACGTAACCGAAGTGATTTTGAATTTTTAGTTCTTTCCTTTCCCTTTATTCTCTGTGTTACGAAGAGGGTATGCAAAAGCCTTTTTTCCTCCACTTTTGAGAAGTTTGAGTGTTGTTTTGTATTTGGGGATTTCTTGTCTTTCTTAGTTTGTGATATTGGGTTAAACTGATTCAGAATCTGTTTTTTTTTTCCGCCTATTTTCCAGCATTTTCTGGGTACCAAACAGTGGACCCAAAGAGTATTTGATCTACTTTTGGAAGTTGGATGCAATTTTTTCCTATGGGGTTTTTTGGGTTTTGGTTAGTTTGTAATGCTGCATTATATACAGGCAAAAAAGAATAAGATATCCAAAAGGTAAAAAAGTAAAGGAAGGGAATTCTGTGGTCGATCTGCGCCAAAATCCGCAAGATGTTCCAAGTGGGTGGAGAGATCCTCGTCTTGCTGCCAAAGAGCGTGCAATGCAGCGGAATCGGATTACCGCCGAACTCCTCAGCGAAGAAAATAGAGGAATGATTCATGACATATCACAAGCAGAAGAGCATTATGAGGTTTGTTTCTCTTCGTCTTCCCTGTCTTGTATTTTAAAATTTTTATATCTGTTCAGCCTATTGTTTCCCTCAAATAATGTCATAATTGCTTTTCTGGAGTCTGGACAATTGCACTATGAGAGTTATATTGGTATGTTAGTAAGGAGATGTTGTATTGGTCTTCTGATTGTCAAATTATAGCCTTATTTTGTAGAATCCATGCAATTGTCGTGCTAGTGCCATTCCAATTGGGAATTTAGGGCTACAACTGGTTTTTGAAAGTGCAATGCATACACTCACCTCATCATTTTACTTGGCATGCATGGTCTAGATGGTTGCCAAGGTGCCGCTGCCACCCACCACAACTATATAAATCCTACTAAGTGGGTATGTATAACTTCTAATGCCATTCTCAATTCTGCTAAGTGGGCGACTTCTGTTGTGCCTAGAACACTTGATAATGGCTAAAACAAACAGGCTTTTCTTTACCATTATTGCCTCCTACCCTTCCCACCAGCCCGGTTCTAAGCCAACCCTTATCTATTGTCATCTGCCGCCCATGCTTCGCCATAGAGTTTGGTAGGCCCTCACAAACTATTAAAAGATTTCCGTTTCAAACCAAGAGCCTAAAACAAGGCGAATTACTTCGCCATTGACGTACATTGATGCCAATTTGATTGAAAAGGAATCATCGTCAAAATCAGTTTTATCTATCAATAAATGAAGAGTTGATCACTATTTAAATGGAGAACTACGAAACATAATGAGTTGTTATCAATATGAAACTTCATTCTTATACAAAAAAATCCCATTATGTGTCGTAGGCAAACACATTGATCAATACAAAAAAGTGATACGGAACTAACAAGCACAATGTTCCTGATTGATTTACATTGGTTATGCCACTTGATTGAGCCAGAACAATAGAAGACAACAGGTCTAGGCAAGAAATGCCCAAGTCACAAGAAATACCACCAGACACTATAAGGATAGTTTTTTTAGAGAGAGGGGACTTTAGTGGATCTAGAAAGTTTAGATGACACCATTACTAAATGCTACATGATTTAAGAAAGGTGACAATTATTTCATCAATTTGGTTTCACTTGGCGCCGAGGAAAGGCATTAGGTCACCTTTTTTGGCCAACTTTTTCAATCTTGTACCATTCACTAATATTGTAATGAATAACACTCATGTTACAATAAAATTCTCTCGTTTTGAAAAAAAAAAAAAATTCTTCTAATGTCCAATTGTATATATTGTGTTTTGGCCTTTTGTTGTCTAGACTTATTGCCTTATTTGTTCTAACTCAATAAAGTGCCATAAACAAGGTACAGAAAATATGAAATTGTGCTTGTTAGTTCAGTATTTACTTATTGAATTGATGATGTATTTGTCTACTATTAGTAATGGGAGCGTTTTTATATGAATGAACGTTAATTGTTGATTGACAATTCTGATTGATATTGATGTACTTCAATGTGTGGTAATAATTGGTTTTGTTATGTAAAAGACAAAATTGGGTTGACAAAACTTTCGTATCCAATGTCCTAACTCTAGTCCCTTTATTCAAGTGTTTTAGTATTCCTTCTTGTAATTGGGTCAAAATCCGGCGTTGTAACTGAAGTTGCCCACTTCGTAGGTTTTGAAATGGAATTAGAGGTTACATTTATCAACAATATATGTCTAGACACAGTGTTATTTAAGGCAATAGGTGCACCAAGTCGCCAATGCTTTTTTGGCCTAGGCTCAACCTTTTGCGAATCATGGTGCATATTGTTGTGCATATAAAACTTTTGGTCCAATAAAGTCCTGTCTCTTTGAGAAAAAATATTCTTTTATTGTCCGATAGTATTTGTTGCATTTTGGCCTTTTGTTGTCCAGACTTGTTGCCTTCTGTTCTAACTCAATAAAGTGGCATAAATAAGGTACGTAAAATATGAAGTTATGCTTGTTGGTTCAGTATTTACTTGTTGACTTGATTGATGTATTTGTATGCCATTAGTAGTGAGGGTGTTCTTATATGAATGAACGTTAATTGTTGATTGACAATTCTTGTTGATATTGACGTACTTCAGTGGCGTGGTAATAATTGGTTTTGTTATATAACGGACAAAATTGGGCTGACAAGAGTTTCATGTCCCAATGCCCCAACCCTAGTGCCTTTATTCAGGTGTTTTGGTATTCCTTTTAGTAATTGGTTCAAAATCAAGCATTGTAACAGAAGTCGCCTACTTGGTGGGTTTTGAAATGGCATTGGAGGCTACATTTATCAACAATATATGTCTAGTCATAGTATTATTTAAGGCAAGAGGTGCACCAAGGCTTTTTTGGCCTAGGCTCATCCTTTTGCGAATCATGATGCATATTGTAGATGACATAAGGAAAATACAAATTGGCCCGCAATTGCACCAAATTTGAAGCAAATACAACATGTGTCTTAAAACCCGAGGATAATTTCACAATATTCAGAGTACTCGAACCATATAAGTAAGGATCAAAATTTTGTTTCAGTGCATTATTTCAATCACTTAGGAAATGGAAGCATTTTGACCCGTTTCGAAAACAAAATGAAAAAAAATAAAAAATAAAAAATTTTATTTTTTTAAAACATTAGTTGAAATATACCAAAATATTTTGAAATACCTTGAAACATTTCGAAATAATTTTGCAAATGCATTGAAATATAACAGAACATTTTGAAACATTATGGAACACCTTGAAATATTAGAATTTCGATTCCATCACTGATTCGTTTCGAATGTTTCAAAATGATATTTTGATCCTTGCATATAAGAAGGTTTATTTTTTGAAAAAAAGATTGATTTTAGTAAATTATGAGCTAGTATCTCAAAAAAAGAAAAAAAGAAAAAAGAAAAATGGGAGAGCGATTAGAGAGATACACACAAAAAGAGGTGCATAAAAAGAGTGGATATGAAAATGAAAAAAACAAAAGTCAATTGGCCCTAAAAAAATACTCACATTTTGAAGTTAGATTATATCGCATCTATGAAGTTCAGAAGTAGATTTAAGGTTTAGAATTAGACATTTATACATGAAACTCTTAATATGGTGTTATTCATATTAGAATTCTAATTAATGCAACTAGTTGAATAACCCAAAATATATCATTGAAGGGAAGAAAAAACCCACGTCTCATGCATTTGGTGTGTAAGTCCGAGGCTCGTGCCTCGACTGCACCTTGGCAAAGTAGCCTCATCTTAGTCTTATTCTCTCGGCCCATCTCGAGCCTTTACAGGCAACCAGACGCTCGTTTTATAACACTGATTAGACATATAAAAGTTGTTGCAAGTGATTGTCTAGGCTGCCATCTAGGTGATGCGTGCTGCTAAAAAAATGTCCTGTTGATTGTTGGCTAGATGGCAAGGACATATGTGGCCCCTCAAGTTTTTGGGCTTATTGGGTGCCTAGGAGACCTTTTGGCCTCTTGCATTGTCAACTGAGTAATTTTTGAAAATGCCTAGTGCAATCAGATAAAGTGGCACTTGTGTGTTGATCTTTTATCTAGTTGATATATTATCACGATGCATCGAATTTGTTATCTGTATTTAGTGAATCTTTTATGCATGATAACACACGGATTGTCATCGGGACTTAAATATGTATTTTTTAACCCGAATGGATGTGAAAATATTAAAATAAAAGTTAGTAAAATGGTTCATAGAAAAGGAAAAAATAAGTCACGAGGTTGATAAAGGCATTTTAATGACCTTTTTTTTTTACTAAATAACACATTAGTTACTACTATCTCTGTAATATGAAATGTTGTATGTGCCCAAACTTTTGCTCTACCCACTTTATAGTGGTAAATATTGTGGGTGAAGTCTTATATAAAGATGTATGACTGAATCCATTGAAATTAGACCAAAGACTTGAATAATGGTGTCTGTTATCCTTTGTCTAAGTGCTTATGTGATGTGCATAAATACACCATGGGTGATTGATCCTTAGGCATTTGTCTATAAAGATGGAATGTGGAAAACTTGCAGTGATATTCAGAATAAAGTATGGAGGGAGAGCAAGAGAGGGGTAGGGAAATTGACACCGTAACTTCTCAAGGATATCAATGTAAAGAGAAAAACTATTGTGGGCAAATGATATAAAAATTATTGAGGGCAAATGATAGAATTAATATAAGCAGATGACAAACGTACACACTTTTTTAAATCAAAGGTAGTTGACTGGCACACTATGAAGCACGAATGTTTCATTAAAGTCGACGTATCCGTATCATATACGATATTTGTGGGTATCCGATAATATGTATCGGATACACATCATAGATATCCAATAGTAATACAATATATACTTCATTAAAGTTGACGTATCCGTATCGGATACGATATTCATTCGTATTCGATAATATGTATTGGATACACACCATACATATCCAATAATAATACAATATATGGATACTTTGCCAATAAGTATCCAACTATCCTTTATAAATTTTTAACCAATTTTTTTGACAATAATTCAAAAAATTAGTAATTTTTACTTTCCAAAAAATATTGATCGCCATATATGGAACATGCATAAAGTGAACGTGACTATTAAAGTAATCAAAACCAATATTGCTTAGAAATATAGTGTAACTTATGTAATCTTATACTCTTTTGACTTGTGGTAGTAGATAATACCTAAAAAGTACCCATGTCTGTTCAAAGTTGTATGGACTTTTCTTTGTATGTTGGATTATACGTGAATGAGTGAATCCCTCTCCAGAAAAGATTAAATATAAAGTGCATTTTGTTATAGACTTACCCGTATCCGTATATGTATTCGTATGCTAATTTTTTAGTTTTTGTTTTCTTGTTGTATTCGTATCCCTATTCGTATTTGTGCTTCTAGTATGTACACAAGGTGGGCCATGCGCAAGAGAGAGACGGGACATTGCATTGTAAAATTGATAAAAGATTGCTCATTTTATTTTAATTTGTTAATTTTGTGTGTGAAGTAAGTGGACTGACAGAAGTTGGTGGTCAAAAGTGGGACATTTTTCCAGGAACAACAGGATGGTGAATCTCCACTTGTAGTTACATACATAGTTATCAAATCGTGTATCGGAAGACGTATCATTATTTAAAAATAGTGTATCGTAAAATACGGTACAATTTTAAATAAATAATAATAAAATATATATACCTTTGAAAAAAATCATACATTCATAAAAACATAACATTTCATTAATACTCCACCAACTATTCAAGTCATCAACATAGTCCACTAATATTATAATGCAAAGTTCACAACCATAGTTCACTAATTCAAACTTCTAACACCAAAGAGACTGTACTTTGTAAATAAATTAAAAAATTAACATTAATCAAGATTCAGAAATTTTGATACAAAAAAACAAAAAAAAATTATTTCGTTTTGTAAATAAACTAACATTATTTCTTTCACTGCACAAGACTACATGTTTGTTGGAGTACCTGTCTAGCCCAAAACGTCATCGTTCCGTAAAAAAAAAAAACCAGTCTACCTAGCCCAAAACGACGTTATTCTGTAGAAAAAAAAAAAACAACTTTTGCATGCATCATACGTATCGTACCGATACGTATCATATTGTGTATCAGATGACACAACGCAATAACGATACAGAACTACGATCCGTAACGTT
Organism: Ilex asprella; assembly: GCA_023539305.1. Lineage (NCBI taxonomy): Eukaryota > Viridiplantae > Streptophyta > Magnoliopsida > Aquifoliales > Aquifoliaceae > Ilex > Ilex asprella. Next base: position 34,263,375 of record CM042189.1, read on the forward strand.
TTAGCCTTATATCGTGACGTATCGTACGATACTAACAACTATGGTTACATATGAATAGAAAAAGCAAGGACGAAATGGTACTTTTTATGGTCGACTCTCTTGTATTCTTGTTGCTGATTTTTCGGGAGTGTTTTCAAATGTTGACAGTTAACTAGTATCTGATGCAGAAGCATGAAAGCTTTCTGCCTCTTGCATCAATTAGCCTCTTGAATGGTTTGTTTATTATTTTTCTGTGTGTTTGTGTTGTTATTTTTTCATTTGTTTCTACATAGTGGGTTTGGTCAACCCTTTGTACATAATTGTTATTTCGTATTTAAAGATCAATGACCTGGGCACCTCTTTTTTTTTTTGTTGAGTGGTTTCATAACTGGAATCCATTACCCCTGGGGTGTGGGGGTGGGGATTAACTGTGGGTTTGAGTTATGACTACGTGCTGGTGTGGCATTTTGTGTGTTTCTTTGCCATCAAGTGTATTCACAATAAGGAATGGCTTTTTTCCTCCTTGATTGGGAGCTTGGTTTCATTCAAGGTCAGTGCTTTGCGTATGTTACTGGGTCAAGGGAAAGGATAGCATTTTACAAGGTTACTTTTGACAGGATAACGAGATATTTGATCAGGACGGGGTTCTGGTGGAACCTTTCAATCTGACAAAAGAGAGGGAAGAAGGTTACTTCGATGCAGATGGAAATTATGTTGAATACCTCAATGATAATGATATCAAGGTACTGTGCCTAGCTTATGCAATGAGTACCTGCTAAATGGAGCGTGTTCATCAATATCATAGCTATTCTTGTAGGATGCATGGCTTGACAATGTGGATGTCGATACAAAATTTGCTGAAAGAAGCTCTACAGTAACAAATGATGAAGACGGAACCCCCGACCTTTCATCTGAACAAATTGGAAAGATGAAGAGGCGCATTGCCGATGTCCTTGAACCTGGAGAAACGGTGAGCTTCCATTTTCTTGTATTTCTGTTATTTATTCCAGAAATTAGATGTGCTTATTCAAGAAAGCTTTTATCGATGACGTGCAATATTGGTTAAATATTGGCTTTCATGTTGTACTCGCGAGATCAGTGAAGTATTATTATATTGACACCACACCACAAACCTATGTCTTAAAAAGCATGCTGTGGGATTTAAGTTTAATGTAATGAAGATCTTTCTGGTTTTGAAGTTTTACTTAATCAACATCATTATGATTCTCCTGGGCACCTAGTGTGTAGCAAAAGCACTGTTAATACTGCCCATTGATAAGTGGTACTGCCACGATGTAAGTTGTTTGTGCTGAACTTCATGCTGCTTTTGTCACATACTCTTGTTGCAATATTGCGATGCATTTTACGAGATGCAAAATAAATACCACATTTAGACATATCATGCATATTTGTGGTCATGTGTCTCCATTACTTTGTTCAAGAGGTACATAGGATTTTTAAATTCAAATTTGGTTTTGGTTAATATCAATCTGCATAGTGGTGAAATCAAATAGAAGTTTGGGAAAGTTGATGAGTATTTCTCCACTTTCTTCTTCTCCTGTGACCTTCAGACATGTCTATATGGATAACTGTTTTGCCAACGATCTCACTTATTGTGTAGAACTGATTTGCACAGTTTCCTTTTTAAATTTTTATTCTAAATAGCAAGAAATTTCCATTTTTGATGGATATTTTTTGGCAGATTAAATCATTCTCCATGTTAATATTTTTGGATAAGCATCTATAATGTTGTATGCATGTTGGTACTCTTTCCAGGTTTTACAAGCTTTGAGGAGATTGAAAGGAACCACGAATAGTAGGAAGGAAAAGATGTCGCCAGAAACAAAACTTCTTTTTGATCAGCTGACTGAAGATGCCATGAAGCTGATGGAGAATGGTGATTACAGTTAAGTGTGTTCCTCAAAACTTTAGTTAGAGAATCCATTTTTCGAAGATATATGACTCATTCTCGGGTTCAATATTTTTTCTCAGACGTATATGATGACAAGCAAGTGGATTTTCAGAGAGAAGCAGGTTCGTTGCATATTGACTTTTTCATTTTTGTTCCCAATAGAACTTCCTCCTGTTGGTTTTTCCATGAGAAGTTTATTTTCCATGTTAAGAAGATGAAGGTAGGCACTAGGCTGAATAGAGGATTATCCAAAGCAACGTCTCTT
>CM042189.1:34270530-34294300 GCA_023539305.1 Ilex asprella
TATATATATAATAAACCAATTTTATCCGTATATATTTTTTTGCTCATTTCTATAATACCACCTATTTTTATCACAAATTGAATTATTTTACTTTTGATTAAAGTATAGTTTAATACAATCTCAAGCGTTAGAATCTTTTCTTATCCTTGCAAAGACATGTTGATCTGTCTTTTATCTATCTACCAGATAGCCTTAACTTTCTCCCCTCCCTAGATCCATCATTGTTGAGGAGGAAAGAGAAAAATAATTTATAATTGATAGAGTGGAATCAATTATTTGAACGCTAAAATTTCCTGTTGCACCAATACACTAACCTACATGCTTTTCATGCAGCAAAAACTGTGTCAAATGATGTCTCTAAATTAAATCCCAGCCTCAAATCGGTTAAAAATAAAAATATAAAACTCAAAACGCTGGATCATCGTGCATCTAAATTGAGTGGTCGTATAAAGATGCTTCAATTATTTTTTCAGTTGACGACGTAAGAGTTGGGGTAAACTATGATGATTCTGAAGTCAACTTCCTCGGGCTCTTGCTATATTGCATTTCTTCATCTAGCAGCAGTGTATGGGTGCTTCGATCTGTCCATTTGATCCGTGAGATGACCAGAACCCAGAGGGGTTTTGATGTTTTCTAATGACGCTTCACAAATTTGCTTCTGTTTCGACGCGAACTTAAACCTCAAAAGCAAGGAATTTGTCATCACCCCAATAGAGCTGAAACCCATGAGAGCTCCGGCAATTGATGGAGTAAGCATGATCCCGGTCACTGGCAGTAACACTCCGGCTGCAATTGGAATTCCAACCTGTATAAAGCAAGGGGGATTGGGATTGGGATTGGGATTAGGATTAGAAAAAAAAAACATACATATCATCAGAACCAATCATGGTCCAAGTAGAACTAAGGAATTGTTCTGTCAGAGACATCAAATTCTCCGAGAAAACAAAAAATAAGAGCAAAAATGGAAATCAATATCCTCAGGTTCCCCCCAACTGTCTCAGCATTCTCAGATTAAAATAGGGGCTAGGTCCAAAGATCTATGTCGGCATTATGTTTATGCAATTTATCAAACCAATGCTGACTTAATTGGCAGGTCAAAATTAAGATTTGTGTCAAATTCATTTAGAATCTAGGTTTAATGTTGCAGGGTGAAGGAGAAAAAGAACTTGAAGAAAGGGAAAAAAAGAAGCAATCAGATTGCAAAATTCCGATCAACACATGAATCATGTCTAGTTTTCATGTAAATACCCAATGTTAATTAACAGAGCATTCATCAATCAGTTGGCTACGAGTCTTCTGAATTTATAAGTTAATCAATCAAATTGTCAAGAGCAATTGCTGTTTAGGAATTTGAAACTACTTCGAGTCCGCCAGCAGATTCGAGGACTATATTTTGGCAACAACAAATCACAGATAATGAGCTAAAAGTCTTCTTTCTTTTACTGCCTTCCCATATTTCGGAAAAAGGGAAAAAACCTTTAGAACCATCTTTCCAATTCAATACGCAGGTTACTTAAGCAATAGACATCATTTTTTATGAAAAGAATTGAATCCAACATACCACTACACCCTGTAATGCAGGGGGAGTTGTATAATGCAAAAACACTTACAATATTGTATGCAAAGGCCCACCAAAGATTTTGCTTCACAGTCTTCATGGTTAGCCTGCTAAGCTCCAAAGCGTCGACCAACTGCATGGAAGTGTGGTATGGGTCAATTTTCCAAGGTATAATACAGGGTCTCGTATACATGAGTATCACCCTGAGTTTCTGATGAAGTAATAGAGATCTATCAATACTGGAGGTTTTCCCAGTTTCGTGAAAATTTTCAAGCCTCAATATTTAGACATATATGTACAAGACTGCCTTGACCACAGCACATTATTTACTTCCATTTTTTTTCGGGTCAATTTGAAATTACTGCCCTCTGAATTAAATCTCTTTTTGCACCAACATTACTGACCAAAGGGATGCCATATAGGTAGCTAAAAGCATGTCATTTTCACCAATCTAACCAGAGTCTCAACTCTATTTTCCGGAAAAAAATAAATAGACAGTCTCCACTCACCAGAGTGGAAAATGAACCTCACATTTGTGTGCTAACTAGTTCATAAGTTGCACTGGTCTATTCAGCCTCCCAGTTCCTGAAGGCACAATACATGCTCAGGACAAGAAATCATATTTTCACAGTCAGTAGTTACATGGCCCCTCATGGTATATGTAAGGCCTATTCTCTGGTTCCCAACAAGACAGTTAGTTTGAAGCTATTTTCACAGCCATTTTGCCTGCTTCCAGGGTCCACAACCATTCAGACTGCTTCCACCGTTGCCTGGGGAAGCATCAATTACTCAAATGGCTGCACATGGCAGCTACATAATTTTTTTTTTGGGTGCTACAGCTAGATAAATTTCATAACTTGTAGAAATGCACAGATGTGTGTAGTCGGGAAATACATATGGCTGGAAAACAAAGAAGGCTGAAATTGTATGTATACACCATTAGTGTATAAACTTAACTTGGTAAGATTTAACATGAAAATAGGTTATTGGAAATTCAATATCATGTCATAAAGTGACCCACACTTTCATAAGGGCATCTTAACAATATTGCTCCTAATTACAGTTTTTTTGAATGGGTGTAATTTTAACCCAATGCAAGTTTAAACTGCCATGTCCATCCTAATGGGACAGGTATAATAATAGGTCTTCAAACAGGGACAAGGGCAGATACAAATGTAGACAGGTGAGGTACGGATTTGATCAACCCTGCTACATAATATGGTAGGTTAGTATCTCTTTCACTTTCACACGCGCACTAGATTGTGTCAAATTGAAAGCAAAGCATCCCAGTCCCATTGCCTACCAGGAATGGGGAAAAAAACCAACTACTGACACTATAAAAAGAAATCAACTTTCCTTGGTCAAACATCAGTTCTATCTTGAGTTTAAGCTGTATGGCCTATATGTCAGATGACTTCGTTAAAGTGTCAAAATTTTGAATTCATTAGGAGTGAGACACGTGCACAAGTTGAAAACAATCAGCATGCGTGATCAATCATTACGTCGTGCCATGTTGGTTCCCAGCTCTTAGTTGATAACAGGCTGTGAGGGGTTGCCTGCCCCAAGTAAGATCTTGTCCTCTGTGATGGCTATGGAAATTTCCCTTTTTCCCTCCAGGGTTGGAGTGAGGAAAGGGACACCTTGTTCCCATCCCAAGATATCCTATGTTGAAGAAAACCATAACAACATTGCTAAAATGCCTCAAAGTTTGATGTTTTCTTGCTTTCTAAGTTAAGTGGACAATTTTTGGCAAATGTCTCTTTAAATATGCCCGTTAAATTCACAATCTATATAGGTGTTCAAATACACTCCAAATTTCTTTAGTAAATCTACTGAGAAGCGGAATCAAGAATCAGTCCTGAGAAATCTTGTTAATGGACAGGACTGTTATTTGAGCACCTGAGAAACAATTAATAGAAGCGACACTAGTAAGGAAACAAACAACTTCCAAAGACTAATTAAAAACTATACTGCTTGAAAGTACCTGGGATAATCTGTCACGCATCAACACAATAGAAGACACTTCACTGGCAGCTCCGACACCTCCACCTATTGCAACTCCAACATGTGATGAAGCCAGCGCAGCAGCATCATTAATTCCATCGCCAACCATAGCTACAATACCCTGATTTTTCTGAAGTCTTCTTATAAATTTCCTTTTCTCATCTGGTTTGACTCCATACAACACCTGCCTTCCAGACCATGTTACTGAGGTCGGTTTTCATTTAATATTCTAGAGGCAAACATTTTAATCTTTTGTTATATTGTACATACTAACAAAATTTTCAGATATTCCTCAGAACAACTTTCAGGCAAAATTTAGTGCATGAACACTTGGATCAAGGACTACTATTACTGTCCATGTGACTGAGTGCAATAATCAGTGATCTAGGAGGTTAGATTCTTTTTTAACCCTCCCACCTTTTCATGGCTAAGGTCAACCAACAGACATAACAAAAAGAAAGGTAACCCTTTTGCTTCAGAAAGCACAACTTAGCTCTCAAGGTATGATAGGATTGCTTCACATGCTAATAAGATGAAACATTTTCAAGGGTTGTAGATAACTGATCTCTCCTTAGATCAACAGTACATTCATTGCCTAGGATTAAACTCATTCCTAGAACATAATTACCATATGAGTAAAAAATTAGAATAAAAAGAGATAAATTGGAATGCATGAAACAAACTCAGTTACAACCTAGTAAGTACAGATATGGATACGAGATACCGATACGATACATATACGACGATACAACAAAATCTTAAAAAGTAGGATACGGGTATGGTTGGTATCCGTCGTCTATATATTTGTGTGTGTGTGTGTGTGTGTATATATAAATATATATATTTATAGGATGTTAGTATAATATTTAGGGATTTAATCACTGCAAGGTGGGAAGGCTATAAAAATGATTAAATATTTCTTACGTTTTCCTTCGGAATACCAACAACAGATGCAACATACTCAGCAGCATTCTTTTTGTCCCCAGAAAGCAAGTATGTGCTTATTCCTTGCTTAGATAGAGATTCAACAACATGCCCCGCATCTTCTCTGATCTGATCCTCAACATAAATAAGACCGGCAAGATTACCATCTACACCAACATAGACAACTGATTGATTCTTAAACTCCTCCACTTCTAGAAATGGATTCTCATCAACTCCATGCCTGCAAGGGGAAAAAAGAATGAGAAGACGATCATAATATCAGGTAATGCAAAGCAATTTGTATTGTTGAGAAACAATAGCTTATAGAATCATCATGAACTGAGCCACTCTAGCTATGTTTGGTTTACGTCTCAAAAAACAATATCCAAAAACTGTTTTTGTTAAGAGTTTTGGAAAACTGTTTTGGTGTTTATTGTGTCGCAAAACTTGTATGGTTATATAATTTCAAAAACAATTCTACAGAATAGAAAATATTAAAACTTGTTTGGACAGTAACTCAAAAATTAACGAAAACAAAAATGTGATGGTAGTGGTGGACGTGGTGGTGGTGATGGAAGTATGGTGGTGGTGGTGGTAGAAGTGTGGTGGTAAGGGTCATGGTGATGGTGTTTACTAAATTCTGGAAAGATTTTTTCCAAAAAAACATACAAAACAACCCTAACTTTTTCTTATATCTACCCACTTTTTGTTCTCAGTTTTCAAAAAACAAAAATAAAATACAATTGGCCAAACAAATTTTCTCAGATGCAAACCAAACTTTTCCCAAGCATCTTATTTTCATTTGTGATTGTAGATTGAATAAGACATTTTCCTTGCAAAAAAAAAGTAATGCATGTTTCTCTGGCAATGTTCTCTAAATCTAATAATGTATTGAAATATAAGAAATAGAAAGCGAACAGATACACCCATGACTCGATTCTCTGATTGGGAATATTGATCGGTACAAAAATTTAAATTTAATAAACTTTTGTCACATGTTGAGATCCTCCGAAATTCATGTACGCTTATAACATTAAGACCCTTGGTGTTCTACTCGCAACCATCAAAATCATCCTTCATCCATTTAGAAGTAGGTTAAGGGTCACTTGTTCTTCTACAGTCTAAAGTGTGCGGAGTCTAGTCCAACTAAATAGTTAACCACACCCTTTCGACCAAAGACATTTCCAACATATGCATAGTCACTCCCACCTATAAGAACTATGGTTTATTGATCAATAAACCCCAGAAGGTAAAAGCTAGTTGGGTGAACTTGGCTTTGATACCAGTTGAAACTTAGCCAATAAGAACGATGTCAATCCTTTAAGACAAACCTAGAGGAGAGTGAATAAGTTGTTTAACCAATTTATGAAATCTCTCACCAGTTAAACAACGACACACCTAAAATCACAGATTTTGCGGAATTAAAACGATAAATCAATCAAGCTCAATATGGTAATAGACAAGTAAAAATCCCATGCAATCACAGTAGGATCATTCAACCACCTATTATCAGTATATTGGGATATATTGAGCCAGTGTGGTTGATTCAATCAGTCGATTGAATCATACAAAGACAAATTATTCTTTTGTGGAAACCCAAACAAGAAAAACTAATGGGCCTAATCCAGCCAAAAAAACTCCACTTGAATTGACTCGATATGTACAAGAGTCAAAAAACCTACACCAACCCCCAACTCCTCAGATTGTGGTTTTCCTCTTGTCTTGATCAGCTGCTAAACGCCCCAGGACCTTAGACATCGCTAGTGAACTACGAATTGAGATCCACTATTCGCTTATCAATTGAATACTCGATTGATACACTCCCTCAAGGAATTCCACCAAAGAACGACGCTTCCAGACTTGGAAACTAGAGGATTCTCACGCTGAACACTCAATTTAGGGATTTGTTTCATTCAATTAATCTCGCCTAAATGATTTTTATTCTTGATCTCTATCTTGGAAGGTTAGGGTCTCCTCTTTTAAGCTTTGGAAGATTGTATGTTTAGCTGCCTTGACCATTCGTGAATAGCCTTCCTATTTACATTGGAAAAGGTACTCATTAAATAGGAAACAAAATCTGCAGAATCTCCTATGCTTAGCCAGCGACTAGTACCAAGTCTGATTCACAGGATGGCTTGAACACTAGTCGCGCACTTATCGATTCTGCTTTCAATTCAACAGTCGATCGATTCTGCTTTCAATTCAACAGTCGAGCTCACTTGAGCGCCAAGCCTCAATAGTTTGGCACTCAATCGAGATTTGACTTCATTTGAGCACTAAGTGCTCATCTGGATTTCATATCATGACCTTAAATATGGTGTTCAAAACAATTTTTTTTTACTATGAAATAGGTCATGTCACTCAAAGTGTGGTCAAGTTATCTTCACCACTAAGGCTCACTAGGTATCTAGGTCGACTTACCATGCCTAACCAGTGGATTCCAAACATGTAGTCTTCAATGCATTTACCACAACTTGGTTTCGATCTTCAATCTTCAAGACACTTGACCAAATGGACTCAAGATTTGACTCTTATGACTCGCAGAATTATATCCACACACTAGACTGCTATCAGACGATCATAGCTGACATGAGAAGCTGAGATCAATGAGTCAACACGCAAAGAGAGATTACCCAAAAAACCTAAAAAATCAGAAATATTTTTGAGAGGCGGCAAGGAATGCCTATTGAGGACAAGATTAGTGACATGGTGTAGGATGGTTTGAGCAAACACAAGATCGATCAATAAATGCACTCAGAGAAGCTCAAAGCTGAAGTTGAAGGAGCCAAAAGGACACTGGTGTAGTAAGAGAAGGCATGGTGACACGATTTTACGAAAAATTAAGCCGGAGTACAATTGAATTGCATAAAGATTAGCTGCATTCAACTCCAAGTAGATGCCAAGTTCAGGCAGAAACATGGCTAGATTAATGACGAAGGTGACTTCAAGACTGAAAAAAAAGACAGGTAAAATATAATTTTCCCCTTGAAACCAATTCCAAAGTCAAGGTCAAAGAATTCCAAAGTAAAACTGCCATGTCAACCAAGATTAGGAGATCAAAGATATATAAATACCTTCGAACCCAGTCCAATGTACCAACAGATACCGTTTTGTTCTCAATAGTTGCAACTGCACCAGACCCAGGTTCCTCCAAGTAAGTTCCATCTTCTATCTGCAAATATGTTTTCATAGAGACGTAGATAAGAAATAAAATAATTACGATTGAATTACCTTAAACTAAGGACTAGCTAATGCTAAATAAATAATTAAGATATCTACATTTATCAGTGTTAGTGATCTCGATAGCACAAATCAAACAATTTGGGAAATTCAGGCAGTGGACATTTATTATCTGGCCATAGATATGCTAAAACATCACAAAACTTATTACTAATCCAGATAACTGCTGAAAAACATATCATAGATGCATAAAAAGCAAGGAGCTATTATTTGCAGTTTTCCCTCACAAATCCTAGTTCTCTAGCACCTAGAAATCTGGATACAAATATAAGAAGACTTCATGCTAGAACTCCACTGTAAAGAATTCCATGTTAACCAAGAGATCATATTTATCTTACGGATAGAAACTATTCAGCTGCGTAACAAATCCATGTTGCTCTAACATTTTAATCCAACTCCAAGGGTTTGGCTTGTCTTCAGCCAGACGCTAAATCAAAGTCACCAATTCCTAGAAACACCAACTGATGCCAGAAACTGACATATTGAAAAATTTTATTGATACTAAATTCAGCCAGTAATAGTAATACATCATTAAAAATGCGTTCAAGAACACTAGGACTATACTTTTTAGGGTTAAGAAACAACAGTCACGGTCTTCTTCATTTTCAGAATCAAAACTACTGCATCTCGCGAAAATGAATCCTCGACATAAGAAAAGTGCAACTCTGAAGTAATCGTAAATCCTAGCAGCCAAGATCTTACACTTGCGACCATTGAAATTATTAAACAAAAAGTTAAAGAAAAGGCTACGTGGAAATAATCAAAAAATTTGGTGCATACTGGACATTCAGGTCACCGAGCAGTCCACAAAGCACTTCAGGCGCTCAAAATGCTCCAAAAAGTTAGCACTACACGTGACCACCACTTAGCTTGAGTTGAGGTTTTATTTGATTTTTTATTTTGATTTTGGAGGTAGGGGGTTGCAGAATTCAAGTCCCGGACACAGCTGTGCATCTATTACTTGTCTCCAAAGGGGGAAAAAAAGGAGGAAGAAGAAAGAGCAGCAACCTATGTTGCTGCATCAGCCTAAATGCATTTTGAACACAAACTGGTGCAAGTTTACAGCATGCAGCTACAACTTTATCAAAATCACAGAATATCTCAAAACTCTGCTGGTAGGAATTAAACAAAAAGCTTCCGCACAATCATCCAATGAAACAGTAGCTACAATATTTTTCAGACTAATCGCCGCTTGAGAAGCTTAATAATCGAGCACTAGAGTTGTATATTTTACGTTCAGGCAGAGGTAATTAACAGATGGCCTTGCTAAAAGAAGACGGCCATCAAGTAAGAGCAGTTACCTTCAAATTGGAACCGCTAATAGCCCTAGCAGCCTCCACAATTGCTTTTCCAATTGGATGAATTGTATTTGATTCAACTCCAGCAGCTAACTTCAAAACATCAACTTCCGACCAGTTACAGTTTGAACTTAGTCTGCACCAAAATTTGGGCTCATTAATTACATGAGGGCAATTTAAAATTACAATCAATGCACATTATGGAACTCCAAATCAAATTTCTAGCATATCAAGTAACATTCATCAGCAATCCTCATGAACCAACAACTCAAGGAGTAACTTATATATTTATACTTCAACATGCTCTCTCGCGTACAGGTTAGATTTTTGGGCCTAACACGTGAAAAACCTTTAATGACCAGGGTGGCGACAAGATTTAAACACAGGACCTCCTGATTTGATACTATATTAAACAACCATTTATTTCAAAAGTTTAACCCACAGTTACCACAATTCACTAAACTCTTAACGACCCATGATTTGGGTACATCGATCCAAACTGTGGTAGGTTCGCGATCCAGATCACCAAAATTGACGACCTCAAATTCAATTCGCTTTAGAACATGTAACACAAATATAAAATACATATTAATTGACTACATGTATATAGATTTATAATTATATATTGTTTTAGATAATAGAAAATCAAGCACAATTATAAGATAAATGGTAACTAACTTAGTGTTTATGAATGTTTTGTAATATATAATGTTATATAGTAGTGAAAATAATCTACATAAGAGTTCTAAAATGAATTACGATCTAAAATACCGTACCAGCTAAACCTACCCCCATCATACCACGTACCTAAAAAAGTGTCATACCATGTACCCGTACCACGTAAAGTGACCCACAATCCAGGTAATAGTGGTTTAACCTGTTAGAGTATATTTTGGCAGTAATCAACATAAAAATTGATAGAACATCCAACTCAAAACCAATTGAATGACTGGAGAGACCCTTCAAGCATATAAACAAACCATGAGTGTCCCTAATCATTCGATTTGGGACACAAGTTCTCTTTCCACCATTCCTCACGTGGGACCCGAGCTCATAGGTGGGCTAACAAACAAAAAAACAAACATGCATACTGAAAATTTCAAATAGATAAGAGACTTGGCCCTATTAGAGCATCCAATCCAAAACTAATTGGCAATGGGCTGAGTGACCCTCAAATATATAAACCGATCTTACAATCTATCTTAATATCCATTTTCATGTGAGACACGAGTTTGCACTTGTGGTGAACAAATAAACAAACAACTATGTATACCGAGAAATTCAAATAGGTAGGAAACTTGGCCCATCGACCACCCAAGGCCAAGCTCTAATACCATTTTAAAGCATCCAATCCAAAACTATTTGGCAATAGGTGATGGTCTCTCAAGTCTATAAACCAATCTTGGGGGTTCTAATTATTTGATGCGGAATACACACTCTCTTAACAGGCCTAATGACCACTTAAGATTCAATTCTGATATCATGTTGGAGCATCCAACTCAAAACCAATTAACAATTGAGTTTGGAGATGTCTTTCAAACATATAAACTAACTTTGAGTGATCCTAATCATTCGATTTGGAAAACAAGGGTGGGGCTCTTTACATAAAGATCTTCTCTTAGTACATTTGATTCCAAAAAACCCACACCAAAGGTCATGAAAATCTTAAATTCTAAGGTGTTGAGAGACTCCTCATCTAATTTATATTCATGAACGAACAAGAGTAGATTATTAGATAGTGGAATGGTGACAAAAAGAAGTTCAACAACCACAAGCTCTGCAATCAGCCAAATTATCTAGTTGCTCAATTATGAGATTGGGAGTCCATCTTTCTGATATCCCTGGAACATACTTCACATTATCCACATCTACCTGGATTACAATAAAAACTGTAAAACCAGTTATGCCGTCATGTTCGATATGGAATCAATGATAGGTAATCCAACTACGTAATTAAAAAAAAAAAACATAACATAACCAACACAGTAGCTCAGGCATCATTTTCCACCAAAAGAGATCCAATAGAATTGGCAATATTTCTACACTCAACTTTGAATCTGTATCCTCTTCCCGCCCTTGAGTAATGACCTTTGTCACAACAGGTCTACCAATTGTCAGTGTCCCTGTTTTGTCAAACACAATGGCATTCACCATTGAAAACTTTTCTAAAACATTTCCTCCACGCAGAAGCAATCCTTTTGTAGCACCTAGTGAAGTTCCAACCTGGGAAATCAACAGAATCAAGTAACGGGGATTCCGTCGTAAGTTAAAAAATGGAACTGTATCAATCACTGCTCTTGGAATTTGAATAATGTTCACGAAACATTACCAGCACAGCAGTAGGTGTTGCTAGACCAAGGGCGCATGGACATGCAACAACCTGCACTCTTAAAACAAAGGTCAAAGACTGAATCCAAAATAGAAAAAGTGAGACTTTAACACCAACACAGAAGCACATTGGTAAGCAAGCAAAACAATTGAGAGCATAGAAATAGAATAGCAAAGCAGAATGTGCAAACAAGAAGAGGGGCAAATCCAGAATTTTGTTTGGCGTATTGGACATCCTATAATCAAATGTAGAACTAAGTGGAATCCTCTGTCATATTGTTGCAGCAGGAACAAATCTGACTTTCTTGGAGGAGTTTCTGAAACCTAGGATGCATTTTTAAAGTAAACATACAAGTTATCATACCAGAACACTACAAGAGAGCTGCAAGGCCAATGAAACTGGACTTCCTTGATGAAGAGCGGCTGGTAGAATTCGTGCACCAAAAAGGTTCCAAAACATAAATGTTGCACCAGAGAGTGTCATTACTCCATAAGTGAAGTGCCCAGCCACCTATTACAACAGAAGCATTTATTTGAAAGATTCAAAGATCCAGCAGAGGGATAAATAAATGCCCCACCAGTAAAGATATCCAACTATAAAGGAGGAAACTCTTAAGACACGTGTTGCCCATCTAAACTTATCAGTCTAAAAGTTTCTTTAATGTTGTAGAGAGGAGGCAGCAAAAAATGAAAAATAAAGCTAAATGCAACCATAACACTTGCAATAATGCAAACCTTTGGTTCTGATGCAATACACATGATCAATTTATATCCCCAGTAACAAAAAAGTATACATATTGGACTACCTCCTAAATGCTAAGCACCCAGCCAGAATCACCAAAAGATAGCAGATATATACTCTTTTGTAGAGGAGATTTTGCACAATAATGAATTGTAAAAATTATGAGAAGAGACAACCCTAGATCTAATCCGCACATAAAGATAGGCAGTTAATCAAAATTTGATACCCAAAAGGTAATTACCACTTATTCTAACATCAAAATTAAAAATAAACACACTGGGGCACGATATCCACTCTTTGCCATCAGATAACAAGCTCTAATGTAATGAATGCTTGAATTTGGGTAAATCCCCAAAATATTCCTTGGTAAATATTTGATTACCCAGTGCATTACTAGTGCTACTAAATGTCGATACAATACATAGTAGAAATTTCAAATTTCAATTTATCAATCAAATTTTTTTCATCACAATCAATTATATATCAATTTTATTAAAAAGCATATTATTAATATTCAAGAATCCTTTATCCCAGTCTTAAGAAAAAAGATGTTCCGTGATATTGAAGAAGAGTTGAGCTAGTCGACTCTTAACTCTAAATATGGTCAAGCAGAATGTAAATGCAAGGTTTTTGGATATGTTTCAGTCAAAACTTATAATCCTGGGTTTTTTTTTCCTTTTGGAGGTTTTGTGCAGAAATTTTTATGGACTTTTCCAAAAAAACTTGCAGTTATTAAAAGGGGTAGAACGTAGAATTTCTTCTAGAGGAAATTTTTTGGAGATAAATTAAAATTTGATTTGTAGCTCCCCTCCAGCTGGGATTTTGAAATACAGGAACTGGTAGCTTAATATTTAAAGAGTGAACCGATAGCACCTTTTCATTTGTCTACCTCTGCATTTAGCATGAGAGGATAGTGTTTTTGCTGTTTTTATTGGCGATCTATCGGATTTCAGGCATTTTCGTAAGAAACAAAAAAATTCACAATCAGTGCCAACTATGGTTGGTGTTAGCTGCCGTTGTTTGCTAAAATGTTGAGCTTACTTGCATTTTGGATTTCATTAAACTTCGTTATCTCTAAGATTTGCATAATTTCTTCTTTCTACTTACATAATGATAAACATTTTAAGCCTATCTTTTTGTACTTCAAAACTTTTAAACAATCAAATCATTCTCCAGATCAATGCATTACTTCATCTCTTTTGCACATGGACATGGCTAAATCATCTTAGACATTTTTTTCCATTTCACACAATTCTCTAAATATAGCTATAGCAACATATAACAAAATTAACATAAAACATGACCCTTAAAGGAGCACAATGGCACTCATGTAACCATCCCCAAAAATGTTGGGACAAGAGGAGCTACGTATCTTAGTGCACATAGGGTGGGTGTGTATGTTATCATAACCTCAGATTGCTTGTTCCAAATAAATGTGTACAACTTGTCCAATCATGTGAAATTAGTTTTAAAAATGTTAGAGCATCTAACTCAAAATCAATTGGCTATGAGTGGAGAGACCCTCTCACTATATAACTAACTTTGGGTGGTTCTAATTATTTGATGTAAGATACAAGCTCTCTTCACACCCTCCCTCACATAGAACCCGGGCTTGCACATGTGGCTCACAAATTAACATACAAACATACAAATCGAGAAATGCAAATGGACAAGAGACTTGACCATTGACCACCGACGAGCTGGAATACCACATTCGAACATCCAAGAGGTCCTTTTCATTATATAAACTAACTTTGGGTGGTACTAATTATTCCATGTGTAATACAAGCTCTCTTCCCAAAAACATTTTATGAGATGTAACAAAACAACTGTTAGAAGCAGTTACATGATTATATCATAATTTCGGAGGGATGTACGGTTACCTAATACTAGAAAATAAGGTCAAACTTAATAAAACCTTCGCAGCATCAAATAAAATAGGCTGTTTCTACTACAGGATTACTGGGATCATCAATAATCATGTCAAATTCATGATGGAGTCGATGTAGCAAAACATAAATATACATGCATTCACCAAAGCTAGTTCAAAATATTACATGATTACTGGGATCATCAATAATCATGTCAAATTCATGATGGAGTCCAAGTAGCAAAACATAAATATACATGCATTCACCAAAGATAGTTCAAAATATTGTATGCAATGTTGCAATAGAAGGATTACCGATCACTTGGAACAAAGATTGGGATGGTTATCTAACACTACACATGATTCTCTATAAGAAAAATGGAAATCTAAGAATATGAATAGTATGGCAAGAAGTCCTTTGCTAAATCACATCCAAAGATAAAATAAATTTAACCTAACATCATAACAAATTTGCTAAATCTAAGAATCAATGCTCTTTAGGGCATTTGCAAAAACAGAATTGTTTTAGTTGTAAAATATGATATAAGACCTTGTCAGCCAACTGCTGTACAGGAGCTTCTCTACTCTGTGCTTCTTCCACCAAACGAACAATGTCCCCCATGGCAGTCTCGCCACCTGGTCTTTGCACTTCCACAGTAAGTGTTCCATTTAGATTTATACTTCCTGCTGCAACTTTGGCCTAGTACACAGAAAACAGTCATTGCAAGTGAAGTGCTACAACCTAACCCCCTCCCAGCCCATTCGACCTCCAAAATAAAGAAAAATGAATAAAGAAAAGAAAAAAATACCATTTTGAAGTAAAATAACCAATTGCTCTTCAGATGCCACTCAGGATTTTAAACCCTTTTACTTATAAAGATTAGTGGTCCATTATCTAAATAATGAAAACAGTAGCTACAATATAATTTGATAAGATAGTGTAATTACCCCAGGTAATTTAGTGACAGGGAGGGGCTCCCCTGTTAAATTTGACTCGTCAACCGTGCTTCTACCAGCTTTGACTATCCCATCAGCTGGAACACGGTCCTACAGAATTAGAAGAGCATGAGTCAAAAGATCAAGTAATATGCTCTAGTATTCTAACTGAATGTGCGCTGTAGTTGGCGGCAGAAAGAACCTACTATTGTAGCCCAAATGACAACAGAACGGGAATTATTGGCAAACAAGCTAAAAATTGGAAGCCTAAGAGAAATTCCATTGAAGAAGAACCAAAAAGATCTAAAAGTACAAGTTAAACGCCAAGAAACAGAGTACATTTTACTTACTCCAGGTACTATAATGACTTCATCTCCTACAGAAAGAGAGCTACAAGGAACTTCAACAGTTGAGCTTGACTCATCTGCATTACTGTTGACCACAAGACGAGCTTTAGATGGCAAAATATTAAGAAGTCCTGTCATGTCACTGGTGGCTTTAATTTTAGCTCTTTGTTCAAGATTTCTCCCTAACAAGACAAATGCAATCAGCATAACTGGTTCCTCAAAGAATGCTTTCCAACCCTGCATGGTAAACAATTCCCTTCAATAAAATGATTGAGCGACTTTCAGTCATACATGCCTACTTCCACTACCCGCTACATCCTCAAAGAAAGATGAATTTGCAGTAAACTAAATCACCAAAGAATACTTTTCTGGAGGGTTACAAAACATAAATTCAAAAAAATAAAATTAATGGAATTCCAGTGACAAGATACAGCAAATATATTGCATTAACATTAATTGAAGACATCATGTCACTGTAATGTATCTTATGGCACAAACATTAGACTAGATTGAGCAACTAGGAAAAACTCAAAAACAAACTAACAGATGCTCAAATTGTCACTTTCTTTTGGAATTAATAAACATAAATCACAGAACAATATTCCCAATCTTATCGAGTATACAAGCACTGATACAAGTCATATTTCAGAATCTGACAAAATCAAAAATTATTTATATCATCTTGAATCACCAAAGGGAAGTAGGGCACACCACTATGGCATAAACTTGGTTAAAAAAACACGAGAAGAATCAAACAACCCTGCAGCCCCTTAGAGCTTGTGTCCATACAAAAACTAATTAGCAAAACATCAGTTGGTCAAAAGGGAAAGGACTTAAACAAAGATTACAAAGCCATTTCTAATCAGGATTACCAATAACACGGAACATTGCAGATAATTTTGGTAGATTTTTTTGTTAAAAAGATAAAAAAGTAACGGTGCATCAATAAACACAAAAAATAAATGCAACAAAATCGTGTAAAAGCTAGGTAGTCACTAGTTACCAGTTTGGGTAATAAGGTAGCCAGTGAGCTGACAGCAAATGATGATAAAGCACCAAGACCAACTAGAGTATTCATGTTTGGAGCCCCCTTAGTAAAGCTTTTAAGACCATCAACAATTAGTCGGCGTCCAGGACCAAGCAACGTAAATAAAGAGAGGGACATATGAAACCCCGTGGAGTGAAATGCATGGATCCATGAAAACTTGGGTCCAAAAAAATGAGAGAAGTGGCCCAAAAGGCATACAGCACATAGAGCCCAGGAAACAACAAGCCCGCGACCTGTTAAAAAGGTGAGTTTTTTATTGCACTGCTTATAGATTTGTAATCAGCACACCAGCACTGACTGAACTCCTATAGAGAAAGCCCAACAAAAATATATATAGAAATGGAGAATTCAAACTTTTTTTATAATGATAGAGGAATGAAAACGTATGTACCACTTTCCCTCAACAGTCTACGTTTTTCATCCATTTTCCTTTCAAATGTTTCAAAGAAATTCTCCCTTCCGGAATCTGCAAATAACCAAGCACCCAAGTCAATCTTCTACAGACTGCAACCATGAAGAGTATTCAGAACGGACTCAAGTTTACACTATTTCCTTCCGAGGATATAAAATCTATGTTTACATCAAAATCTAGTAGCTCTCAAATATTGAATTAATGAGTGAGAGTTCAAGGAAATTAAAAACAGAAAATAAGAGCGTCAACAGATACCAAAGACATGGAATTTAATTACAGATGCTTATGGTAGTTTGAGGAGTATAATAATGATCTCAGACCACAAGTTTACTTATGCAAGAATATGAGTTCAAGGAAGCTAAAAACAGAACATAAGGGCGTGAACATTATGGTAGTTTGAGAAGTATAATAATGATCAACCCACAAGTTAACTTATGCGAGAATGAGTTCCCACCATTTCTTGCACGAGATATAAACTTATTTTGAAATAAATGGTTTTACAAATACAGCCACTAGTGTAAAGCCCAACAAATGATAAAGCACAGGCCAGTGATTAAGACTAGAGGACAAAACATATGTACTAACCATATGAATTCAATGACAAAGGGAGAAAAGAGAAACAAATCTTGACTATTAAAGCAAGAAAACAACAAAATCACAAATACTTATGCTAACTTACTTGGTAAATGGAGAATTCACTCGATGAGGTAGTACAATATGTAGAGTCGTAGACTGCCTTCACACTTAGTGCTCTTGTACAACAGTTCTGTGCCTTCTTTACCAAACTTCCCTCTGGAGTGGCAGATCCCAGAGGGCAATTCAGGACTCGAAGTAGAACATTTTACCAATAGGTTGGGTCAGACCGTCAGTCATAAATTTTGGCTTCATCGAGTTATTGGATGGGTCTGGACTAAGAAAAATTGGCCATGAGCAAACCCGACCTAGTCCTACATATTCTTTTTATCAAATCTGTTAAGTTTATGGACTTAAGGTACTATTGTTTCACTTTAAAGCATAAGAAATTATACAACTCTATATCATTAGCTACTATGGACACTCTCAAAGTCTCGAATCATTACATTTATGATGAAAAAACATGTCATTTATGTTCTTCTAGATGTTTTAAATACTTTAAATTTATTCAACACAAATAAATAAAATTTAGTGGGCTGGTTTGCATGTATCTACACTACGAGATTGGCTCAAGGGCTTGGCTAGGGCAAGGTACATCTAGCCCATTCAATATTGCTTGCTAATAACCTGCCTCATGCGCAAACTCCTTTAACCAATTCTTCTCCTCACTCAACTCTATACTTGTGGACTACATGCTTACAGCTCTACTCAATAAACCATCTCCTTTAAAAATAAATCTCCAAAGTCATTTTCGTTGGGGAGCTTGATTCATCAGTACCAATGAACAATGCCCAGTGCCCTTAATCTCAATCTCAGGATACTATCAAGAATTTCTAAAAAGCTAATCTCAGAATCTTTATAAAAATTTCTAGCTAACAAATATGTTTAATTGTAAGGAAAAGGACTGACAAAAGAGTTTAGTGAATTGAACAGAAGAATAGAGCAAATCAGTGAGAACAGGAGATTTCGAAGAATTTCAAAGCATAAATACAGGTAAATAACAATTTTGTAAATGTAGAAGTTTATGTTATATTTTGCATAGTTTCTCGGTCAACTAATTATTCCAGACAACGAGACCTTTGTAGGACTATGGGGAATACAAAACCTCGGACAGAAGAACATACTGAATGTTCCTTCAGATCTGAGAAAATTTGAAAAAAGGAGAAGGAAAAATTCAATTATACAGTTGTTCAACCCGTACAGCCATTGTAATTGCCCATTGTCATGGGACATGAAAATTGATACATTAATCGTTTTAAAGGATGGAAGTCCTCAATCAACTGATGTTACTGAACAATTTCCTTTAACAAATCAGGTTGTGCAACAGTAGGTTATCCAAAACGCTTGGGCTTTCCGGTAATAGACATGCCTCCTTCCACCAAATCCACCACTAGTAGCTGCCAGACTCACCTATTGAGGGAGAAACTATACCATTAAACATGACTTTTGAACCTATCTTTAGAGAAGTGAAAAAAAAAAACTAAAAGAAACTGCTCATGAAGAAGCATGTGAAATTAAAAACCCAAAGTAACAGGACATACCATAAAGGAGTATGGTTGCTCCTACAAGAAATCATTTGCATTCTATGACAGAATATCTCCTTCCATAGCTTCCTGACCTGCCAATTATCCACCAAGCTCCACATAAGTCGAAAGATAGCCTGAATATATTGTAGTGTCTCCCCCCACTTACAATTTGCATGGATGCTTGATGGATTACTAATTGGATAGGACATATTTCTAAGTCATTTTTAGCGGAAAGATAAATCGATTTATATATTTTTTTGTACGATATATAAAGGTGATGGTTATCTCCAGAAAATTTAAAATACAATAAGTAGGAATAATAATATCTTCATCTGTTACTTAGGGTGCGTTTGGTAACATTTTTGTTTTAAATTTTTTTTTAATAAAAAAAACAGAACTAATTTTTGTTTTTTCTGTGATTAAAATTAAAAATATAAAACATGTTTGGTAGTCATTTATATTTAAAAAATTATAAAATTAAAAATTAAAAACATATTTGATATTATATATTTTGGATAATATTTTATTGTTGTTATTTTGGTTAATATTTTAATTCCAAATAAATCTCCCAATTGGAGACATTCTTGCCGGGACACACACATACATATACACAAGTCCATATATACAGCACACATACACACAAACACAAATAAACACACACACATGTAGATTTATGAATATATAACAACATATATGTAGATCTATGCCTATATATATACATATATATATAGATCTAGATCTACGTGTAAGTTACGTCTTTGTGTTTGACTTCGTCTTCGTGATCATAGTTATCAAAACCGGACTGAACATTGAACCATAGAGTGGCCGATTCAATGGTTTAATGGTTCAACAATTGGGTCGACTGCCAGTTGTATAATAAAAAAATTCAAAAAAATTATAAAACATAATAATTTATCTAAAAAAAATATAAAATATCCATTCTAATTTATTCATTATATTTTCCACCCAACACGAGTAATTTATCAAATTGGCTCTTAAATTATAATCATTGTGTCAATCATCACTATTTCATACTTGCCACCTGAGTTAGTGAAAGGGTATTAAGGGTAATTCAATATTTCTCAACCACCACCACTCTTTATGTCCCGACCTTAGTCCCCAAATTGACACAGGGAAACAGAAACTCATTTACAAAAACTCATTTACTCGAATCCTACCCATTTACAAAGAACCCATAACTATGAACTACTTATCAACACCCTGTGTGTATTTATTAGATTTGTGGTGTGTTGTTGTTCAAGTGATTGATCTGGAATGAGACAAAGAAGACGAAGGGGCTGCCTGAGTGGGAAGTCTACTGCGAAGCGAAGTGCGAAGGCCCTCAGATCTGTTACATCTATTCTTCTTCTTTTTTTCTCTGGTTAACGAAGAGAGATACAGGATAGAGATTGAACTAGGAAAATTCTATGTACTATAATGCTTCTGTTCTACTCCTTGTGAAGGCATGTATTGCACAGTCTTTCGTCACTTCTTGTTGGACCATATCTGTGATCTAGGGGCAAAATGACCCAAAAAATAAGGGTTTTTTTTGTTTATATATAGAGTGGAATCGAACCGTCCGGTTCACGGTTTTGGCAAAAAAGCGGCAAGTCTGGCAGTTTTCATCCAGTTCTGTTCTTTATGCAGTCTAATTAGCGAACCGAACCGGTTAAGGTCACAGTTGAATCGGTTGGACCGTCTGATCCAGTCTGGTTTTGATTTCTATTTGTGATAGTAGATTTCAGAAAGAGGCACCTCTTCGTCTTCGTGATATTAGATTTCAGAGGTGGCATTGAGAGAGATTGAGAGAGACGAGCGAGAGAGATGAGGGAAAGAGATGAGGGAAAAAAAAGGCGGAAACTGGGGTCTATAGTTGCCACAAAAAAAAAATCATTTTGTTGCTAATGAGATTCAAAGGCTGGACCTCATTAATTGATAATGGGACGCACGAGCGTGTTTTCAATTTTGGATGTTTTCAAAAACATCATTTTTTGTGTTTATAGTTTTGGACCTTATTTTCAAAACAATATAGCTTTAAAAAAAACGGAAACAAAAAAAAAACACAAATGGCTAATTACCATACGCTACCTTAGATTTTGCCCTTCTGTCTTGCTTCATGAAACTATAAGCTAACTTCCAATCTTCTGAAAAAGATGAAGCTTGGCCACCTAATTTCCTCTTGACGTTGTCTTGGGTAAATTTTCTTACTTTTTTTTTTTTTTGGATTTATCTTCTGTTCTGTAATTTATGGATTGTGAGACTCATGCTCCAGGATATTCAAGCATCCTATTGCTTTGTACCTTAGTTTTATCTACTAATATCTAAAAAACTAATCATGTTTTACACTGGCCAGGAGTGCATACTATGCAAGGAGTCTTGTAATACAACCTTTCGCAGATCTGTCCCGTATCTTGATCCTCGTCAAAAAATCTAAATTAAAAAGGAAAAGAGAAAAAGAAAGACACTACATCCGGACAGCCATCACCCTAAATTTCCCTCAAGAAACAACAATTCTAAGAGTCTTGTGGTAACATATGCACATTTGAAAAGTTTCATAAGAGTGAAACTATACATTAACTAGCTACATCTATAAATTATAACTCATGATTGCAGTAGCATGTTTTCCAGATGGTATCAACATTCAAAGACAAAAAAAAAAAAAGAATCATTTCCCACTCTATCTCCATCACAGAGGGTGTTGGGAAAGATAGTGAACAATGGTAATAATTGTATAAATATTAATATAAACAGTCGTAAATGGCAGTGAAAATTAAAATGCACTGGGGAGAACACTCACCTCGAAGGTTAGACTTAAACCCACAAGTAGTCAAATGCTTCGCAAGTTCCTCGCCCAACTCTTTTTGCCAGTTTGGTGCAACCTTCACTTCAGATGCAGGCCATACAATTGCTGTCTCTGTTGTAAGATTGACACTAGCAGAAGACACATGTGGCTGTCCATATACATTGTGAGTCTCAGATATTTTATCCACAGTATAAGTGAAAAGATTCAACCAAAAATAACAATAAATACAATGCATGAGCAGCTACAAATAATTCATCCATATCTTGCAGCTCCAATAGTTTTCCTACTAACATTGAAGCCCTACAAGGTTTCATTCTATGAGTAAGATCGTTTCATTGAGAATATAGAATCATGAGGACCAGTTACCCTAGTTTTGACCGAGAGTAAAACTTTGAATCCTGATTATATCTCCACTTAGTTTTTCTTCAAAAAAATACTCAAAAAATCTGAGCTATGGCAAATTACTCATTTGAATCCCCCAAAAATGAAAACGTTTATAAAAGCATAATCTTTTTCTTTTTGTTTCGTGATTCCTATATTAAACCCCATGTATTCAGTGCGCTTGCAAAGGATGGCCATAAAAAGCCTTATATGGAATTGGGAAAAAGATAGTACACTTTTGAACTGACTTTTCCTCCATTCCAATACCCTAATTTCATGCTGCCAAACAAAACTTTTCAAGTTTCTTGAATATATTAAAAGATTGATTCCAGAACAACAATTACATGGATAATGAAGTAGCGTTCACAAATACAACATGAAAAGAATACGTACTTGACTTTCTAAAATCCTCTTAACACTCGCGGCACATCCCCCACATGTCATCCCCTGCCATTTCAGAGAGATTTTGATGAAATTCAAAACACGAAACAAAAAACAAATACAAGAAAAGATGGAATTTACATAGAGAACTGAAATTAAACATTGCACGAAAAAAGTTCACATATCACACACATAGGGAGACGGAGAGAGAGAGAGCGCGGCTGCTTACTCCAACATCAAGAACTATCACATCAGAAGACAAAGCGGAAACATCCTCAGCCCCTCCCAGACCCAAATTCACCTTCACCTCTCCACTCTCTGCCGCACCACCACCACCATCACCTCCATTACCGCCAGTACCACTCCCATCAATCCCTCCGCCGCCGCTCGCAAACGAAGCAGCAGAGCTCGAAACACACGCCAACCGGCTTTTCACCGGCCTCAAATCCACCCCACCCAAACTCCTCAATGTACTCGAAGAGATCGAACCGAACTTGTTCAAACCGTGACACTGAAACAGCGAGTTGCTGTTGCGTAGTAGGCGTCTGAACCGGAGAGTTTCGAGTTCAGTCCGGAGACAGATACTCGACCGATTCGTGGAGAAACGGCGGTGCAGATGAGACACGAAGGTGCTGGAATTGGGATTTAGGGTTTTGGTTATGGTCAACAGAGACATTGTTGTTGTGGTTGCAGACAATGTTGACTCCATCGGAGAGAGAGCTTCGGGTTTCAGATAACGAAACTTGATTCACTGCTCTCTCTCTCTCTCTCTCTCTCTCTCTCTGCCTTTCGATTCTCAGCAACTATGGATGGGAAGCAATAAATACAGAAGCGGGATTACAATATTCGTCATTAAATACACGTGCTGTGCCATTTTAGTAATAAATTAATAATATACCCTGTTCGTATAATTACAGAGACCACTCCTATAATTTGAATTTAATTACAAAAAAATCACTAAACTTCTGAAAATAATTCGAACTTGGTAATATAAAATGATTGAATAATTGAAAAATTAGATTATTCAAGAACGTGCATTGAATACCTAAACTCGTTATCGGATTGTAGTACAAATTGATGTGAGGAGATCCTTGTGCCAATAAAGATTGAGCAATGCTATTGGGACCTAATTTGCTGACCTAACTCACTATGATCTTTGGATTGGTTGTGAGGCCATCAAACATTGGAACTTTGTGTTGATCCAATGGTTCTACTGCAGTCATATCATTATGTCAGCAAATTAGGTCAGTATTTTTCGGTCCAAATAGTATTACTCATAAATATTACTTTCAATAATTGGAAAATATTAAATACAAAAAACATTGTTTTCATTCCTAAC
>CM042189.1:34386860-34397364 GCA_023539305.1 Ilex asprella
ATTTATTTTCCTTAATATTTTCCTTCCCAACCATTCAACGATTACGACTGATCTTGGAATATAAGATTTTCTTTGATATAATAATTAAATTGGTCAAATTTGTTGTTAATATCATATGTGTAGTATAACATTTTGAAATTGTATAAGACACAATGATAACATTTTGATTAAAAAATGCTCATAAATTTAAGATTTTAAAAAAAAGGCGTTGTTTAACACATTTATATTGAATATAATTATTTTTTATTTTATTTATTTAACTATTTATCTCAAACTAACATGTTTTACACATATCTTGAATCAAAAGTTCAAAACTAATTTTTTTTATGTCTTTAGAAAACTCAACGGTAATATATTCTTATAAATTAATAATTTTGTAATAGCTTGTACTAATTAAAAAAATAATATTTTATAAATGATATTTGTGGATTTTTTTTTGATAGAAAATATTTTGGCAATATATTTTTTGATAAATTAAATATTAGTTTGCATTAGATTTAACTCAATTTTGATAACTTCTATATAAATTAATATTTTTTAAGTCAATCTATAATATAAAACAGAGGGGCTTCAACAAGCCGATCATACAGTCTCAAATTCATTTACCAACGGTAAAAAAATTATCATTTTTTCCTTAATATTTTCCTTTTCAAAAAGTCAACAATTACAACTGATCTTATAAAACATCATACAGTCTCAAATTCATTTATCCAACGGTCAAAAAATTATAATTTTTTCCTTAATATTTTTTCCTCCAAAAAGTCAACGATTACGGCTGATCTTAGAACACAAATTTTTCTCTGATATAATAATTAAATCAGTCAAATTTGTCATTAATATCATCTGTGTAGTGCAATATTTTAAATTTGTATAAAACACAATGATAACATTTTGATTAAAAAAAACTCATTACTTTAAGGAAAAAAAAACAAAAGGTTTTTATCTATTATACTTAAAAATAAACCCCAACACTATCAATTCAATAATCATAATACATTAAATTTTTAAATTATGTCTCAATAACATTGGAGAAAACAAAATTAATTGGGTCAAATAAGTTGGATATTATGGCAAAAAAAAAAAACAAAAAGTTTATATCAAATTTCTTAAAATTAGGAAACAAAAATTGATTCCTTAGAATATTATTATGATTTGTTGAAGTCTAATTTAGTTAAAAATTTATAGAATTATATAGCAAAAAATGAGTAAAATATGGAATTTGTAAGAAGATTAAAAATTATCGAATATTACTTCTATTTGTGTCAAATAAATTATATAATTGATTCTTAATGTATAGATGTTTTCATATTGATTTTTTTCTAACAAACCCTTTTTATGTTTATTAAATTTTTAAGTATTAAATTCGATTTAAAAAAAATAAATATATTACATTATTTTTATCTATTAAACTTAAAGTGTGTTCACCCTAGATCATATTTTTTGCTCCGCCACTGTTATCAGGGATCTTTACTCCTCATTTTTTCAAATTAATCAGTTGGCTTATGTTACACTGTGCTTTCAAGCACGAGTTATCCCTAGTATATATATATATATATAAATAAGAGTTGGGTGTATGAGATAGAGGGAGAAAGAAAAAGAGTTATATGAGAGATGAGAGTCTTAGAGTTATAAAAATGATGAAAGTCTAATTAAAATTGTCGGATCAATAATTGCCAAGTAATCTGAACTGCAAAAAGTTAAAGACAAAAAATTCTTGCTACTTTATTTTATAGATAGTAACATTTAAATACAAAAAAATAATAATATTTAAACATAAAAAATAGTAAAATTCATTTAAAAAATGACAATAGTAACATGTTCAACAAAAATAGTAACATGTTTAATAAAAATAATAACATGCTTCACAAAAATAATAATATACTTAACAAAAATAGTAATATGCTTTACAAAAATAGTAACATGCTCAAAAAAAAAAAATAGTAGTATGGAACATTGAACAAAATTAAAAATAAAAATAGTAGCATTTAAACCCATAACTAGAGGAAGAAACCCCAATTTTTCAGCTTCTAAAAAATGTAACACTAAAAAAATAATAATATACTCAATAAAAAATAGTAACATGAAAAAGAATAGTAACATGGTGAATTAGAGAAAAATAGTAATATGGTTAACAAAAAACATAATAACATGAAGCATTAAAAAAAAATTGAGGATTATTTATCAAAAAAATAAAAACAAAATTGTGAATCAAACTAAAAACACATTGAACAAGTTTTTTATCCTTTTTTTTTTCGAAAACCAACAACATAGAAGTTCATGATAACCAAAACACCGTATAAGAAGAAAAATTTGTTATACTAGAGTGATGATCTTCTTTTAGATAGAGAGAGAGAGAAAAAATAATTTTGAATTTCAATTTATGAGTGAATTAA
Organism: Ilex asprella; assembly: GCA_023539305.1. Classification (NCBI taxonomy): domain Eukaryota; kingdom Viridiplantae; phylum Streptophyta; class Magnoliopsida; order Aquifoliales; family Aquifoliaceae; genus Ilex; species Ilex asprella. The sequence continues at coordinate 34,389,254 of CM042189.1, forward strand.
AATATAATAATTTCTAATGTAAGAAATTAATTTAAGGCTAATTTCAAGATTTTTAAGGCTTCTATAATTGAACAGAATAATACCGTTAAGTGTATTTTTAGGATTAAAAAAAATTATAGACTTAAGTACTTATTAGTAAGATAAAAAACAGATTTATCACCAAATAAATTTTTTTGACGGACTTAAGTCATTGTAAGTCTATCTAGAAGGATTCAACCAAAATTTTCACATTATAATTTTTTGATTGGGTTTAAATTTTTTGGAGACTTTTTGTAAGGCCTAAATTTTTTCATGCATTTAAATTTTTTATATAAACTAGTTATGTACCTAAAATTGTAAGATTTTTTGAAAATTTAGAGCCTAAAATCCTTCCTTTTTTTAAATAATGCTGGGCCGGGCCTGCTTGTCAGGTTCCCCTTTACAAAACCTTTCAATAAAGCACCCTTCCAGTTGCCACTTTTTTTCATCTTCTGTGAAATTTAGGCCATAGGTTTTCTCAAACAATGGCCCTCCTCCCTCTCACTTTTTTTTTTTTTTGTAACTGGTGCCTTAGTTTAGTCACAAAGGAGAGGAAGTACCCAAACACATCTCTAACAAAACAATTAATTAATCAAAAATAAAAATCACGCTCCAACAAAATATGTTCATATACTTAAAAATAACTTTTTACTACAATAATACTATAAATATATAATATCATGGTAATAACTTGTATAAATACTTAATTTTTCTCTCTCGTCCCGTATTTTCGTACATTTCTTGTCCATTAGTTGTTTTTTTTTCCATTCTCTCTCTGTTTTTCTCTAATAGTCCCAACAAAGGTAACAAATATGTGAAATAATATTTTTAAAAAATAATTAAAATATAAAAAATCTGTTAGAGTTTGTATTAAAAAATTAAGCAACTAAAATACAAAATCTTATTAGAAATGCTTGAAGAAGCCTACTTCAAAAATCGAATATCTATCATCGTTAATTATGTAGTCAACCACAAATTAAGAACGAAGATCTATTGGCAATTATATTTTGAGACGTGAAATTAAGTTTAAGGTCGGTTTAAATTATACAAACTTATTTAGTTGACGCTTGTTGAAAACGAGCTTTGGAAAATTAAATGGATAAATTTATGTGTTCCAAATTTGTGTACTAAAATTTACACCAAATCAATTATAGTCGTTAGATTATTGATGGGACCCATTAATCCAACAGCTACAAGTGATTTAGTACAATTTTTTATGCATATTTTTAGTGCACATAGTATTACTCCAATTAAATCAGTTGAGTCATTTATATATTGATGTTGATATGCGGAGCGCACCTAATCTCACTAAAATCATAATTTACATCTATAGTGGGTAAATTATACTTTGACACTTTCAATTATGATTTTTTTTCACTTTGATCACTTAATTGTTAGGTTTTTCACATTTTACCCTCAACTATGTGATTAATTTTATATTGTCCCAATTATTAACGTCCGTTATAAATTTGAAAAGAAAGGTGTTCCATTTTGCCCTCTCTCAACTACGAATTATTTTTTCATTTTACTCCGACACGTTAATAATTTATTTTTTTAAAAATAGCAGATGTTTGCGATTGAAGCGATGTAAAATGATTCAAGTAATTGAAAGGGTAATGTGAAAAATTCAATATTACCGTCTTCTATTGAATGGAGAATAAGAATATGATTCACAGAACGGGATTCGTCTAATTTTTTACAGACAAATATTGTTTAACGAATTGCCCAATTGCAAGGTCAAGGCTTGTCCACGAAATGGGGGTTATTGTTCCGTGTCATAAGACTTCTTATTCACTCACCAAAATGCGAGATCGTTTGCCAGAGCAGATGGACGAAACTAGCAATCCATAGAAAGATTTGACGCGGCTCAAAGCTCTCCATCTTCAGCAAACTCTGAATAATGAATTCATAGTTTAGGGAGTCAAAGTGTAATTTAATCCTATATTAATAGTTGTAACACCTTGATTACAGTAGGTCATGCGTTTATTATTAATGTTTATCTTTCGGAAGAACAGAGACGATAAGTCACTACAAAACATCCTCGAATCTTCGAATTTTTTAATGCCATTTGTTGCACAAATCATCAATCAAATTGACCTTAAAACAAGCCAATTATATTGCAAGAGAGTTGCCTAAATAGACTCACGTAGAATCTGTGAACCAGGTCTCCAGCAAACCCTCTTTTACTACCCAAATCCAACCAACCATTCAAAGGTCCAAAGTCTACCTGTGTTTGCCCTCACTCCTCATTTACCCACAACCTCGTCCACTTGCTTGACGGCGGTGGGCGGCGGTGCTGAAGAGTTTTATAGAAAAATAATTTTAAAAAAGTAAAAGTTATTATTTTTTATATATTTATTTAAGTGGTAAAATTATTTTAAATTTATTAAAAAATAATTAAAATAAGTTGTTTGAAATACTATTTTTTTAAAGTGCTTATAAGAAATCATAAATGCTAGAATTTTTTTTGCAAAGTTATCCCAAATACACCATAAGTATAGTGAATTCGTTGTTTTGTTTGCTTAAATCATAATCAAATTAAATATTAATATATTTGAACGCTAATTTAACTAGTCAAATATGAATTGATTTTCTTATTATAAATTGAAATCAAATTCATTACATCATATTTACAGATTTAAATATGTTAATACTAATAGGCGACTCATGCAATGCACAGAATTTATATCTTGCCATTATCATGTTTTACTCTTTTTTAACCTTCGTATTATTGAAAAATTATCTATTAATGAATTAAAATAATAATAAAAAAAGATAAGTGAAAATTTAAATTTAAAATAATTTAAAAAGATAATGAAAATTGTTACAAAAGATGGAAGAAGTAGTTATAAAAGCCACATAAAATAATTTGATTGGAAAATAGTTAATTAAATATTTCAAAAATCTATAAATTAAGAGATTTCTCTAACTCTCTCGGTTATCTGAAAAATATTTGTTTTATATATGTAAATAAATCTGATGCAATTGTGATTCGATCCGAACTATATATATATGTAAATATATATTGACATTGAGAGAGCAAGCACATGTAATTAGCAAAATGTTAGTTTAGTAGAATTACTTGGATGGATTTTTTATGGTTAATGGACTTAGACATGAATCATGAATAAAATGCCTCTAATTATATTGATCAAATTTAAAAAAACTCTACTCCTAATCAACACATCTTCTTTCATACTTAAACTCGTAACAGATTCGACAATTACAAACATGACACGAGAATTCAAAATTAATTTAAATTATTTTTTTGTCTATATTTAAATTTCACATGCTAAATATATGATAAAAAATTATTAATAATCTAGACACTATCTACTTGATGGATTATATAAAAATATATTAAAAATTAAAATGAGGTGACTCAAATATAATTAATCCTAAATTTTAATACAATACGATTTAGAGACGGTGGCATGGAGTCCTAGTCGTAAACAAGCAACCTACCTAGGTTGGTTGCCTCTCATTTCTCACGCCAATACATTTCGACCATTCAGTCATCCTCTGTATGATAATATTATTATTATTTTTTCACTAATGCAGATCTGAGAGATAGAGAGAGAGAGATGGAAAGCTTATCCACCACCATGGCTCCTGTGCTTCTTCGTAACCTCTTAACCTCTATCTTCTTCTACGCCGACAAGTCCCTTCTAACCCTTGCAGAGAAGCACAAACTCCTCCAACTCATTCGTTACATCGTCGTCTCAGCTTTTCTCTTCTTTCTTCGCCTCTTACCTTCTCTCTTCCCCGGATTGAACCCTTCTGTAGATAATTACAATTACCCTTTGAAACCTCAGAGAACAGAAAGTTATAATCAACCCAACGGCGGAGGCGGAGGCGGAGGCGGAGGCGGTGGCGTTGGAGATTCCGGCATCGCTAGAGCTCTCTCTCAGCTGTTATTGATCATGAATGATTTACCGGTGAGTTCGAGGAAGTATGAAGTTGTTAGATCGTTGGCTGAGAGACTTATTGATGAGAATTTACTGGAGGGAAACGAAGCCCTAAGGGAGGTTAATTGTATGGTCATCTCCGCGGCGTTTTCGCGGACGCTAAGTCAGCTTGAGGCCGCCGTGCTCAGCCAAGGGCAGCGGAGCAGTGGTGGCGGTGGGGTAAATGGTGACGTAATTGATGGGGCACAAAGTGGGGATTCTTACAGATATCGTTACCGGTTGAACCGGGTTTTGGGGGCGGTTCGGCACTATGGTGACGTCATGTGGCGGTTGGGGAAGTCGAGGGAGGAGCTGAGCCGGTCTGGGAGTTCAGCTGAGAAGCTGGCAGCGGAGTTGCTGTGGCTGTCTCAGAAGCTGGCTGCTTGTGGGTGTGGAGACGAAGCTGTGACAAGGTGGGCTTCGGCTTCGAATTTGGCTTGGCTGGCTCTTTCGACTGAGCTGCGGCTTCAAGGCTTTATGGTTAAGGTCTCAGGTTTGTCATTTTCTATAAATGGACTCGTACTGTGTTTGCTGGGTTTTATAGTTCTAGACTGATGGAGATTCATAGTTAATCTGTGGGCCTTAAAAAATGCTCAAAATTTTAATTTCGACCCTAAAAGATTTCAATTCTCAAATTGCACCCCTATTTTTATATTATATTTTTTATGACATAATTTAAGAACTAAAAGATTTTAAGATTGCAAATTGAGAATTCGAGCATTTCCCAAAATCCAAGACATGTTTTTGTGTGCTATCTATCACATAATTTTGTCGTCATGCTGATGGGTCAACGTTTTCTTTTGTGCACATGGAGCATATTATTATTACCCTAGTAGTAATGGTCCACATTTTACAATGGGGCTGGCATTGTCCTGTTGTGCTTTATCCGTGGCAATCGAAATCAATGCCTAGTGACACATTAATATGTCAAGCTCATGAAAGAGATTGCCACACAATCAAAAATAATGCACATGGGATTGTCAATGCACTGTTTTGTAAAGAGGGATTAGTAATTTCTCAAAATTCTGGTATACTTGATACCCAAAACAATCAATTTTTGAAGATTCAGTCGCACGATGAGAATGGTGTAGCTAATAATCGGTCAGCATTAGCCCCTGTCAGCCATACCCTCGCCCGGGCCTCAAAATGTGCAAGGATGACGAGGCGGATTGTTGACCGTCTTATTTGATTTGAGCCGAATTTTTTATTGAATTATTTCTCCTTAATGTAACTTTTATTATTTATCACATTGTAGCCTTCCTGATAAAGCAAGCCAAAGATATGGGAAGTGAAGCAGATGAAGAGAGCAAGAAAGAGCAACAAAGGCAAACAAAACTGAGGCTGCTCATGTCATGGCTACCATTGCTATGCCGAGCAAGCAGTGGCACAGAAGCACCAGTTCTGAGCTTCAACGAAAAAGCCGAGCTAGAGAGTGTCTTGGAGGCCATCATAGACGTTTTAGAACAAGGAGAAGAGCAAGAGAAGGTACTATCTCTGTGGCTCCATCACTTCACTTACTGTCCATCCTCTGATTGGCCCGACCTTCATTCCTGCTATACTCGTTGGTGCACCGCTTCTCGCAGACTATTGATTGCCCAATGAACATATTTACCAAGATGATGATGTTCTCATAAAAAAAAAGCCTCACAAGAGAACTTGCTAACGACAGCGCTGTATAATTCTCTTTGAAACTGTAAAATTTGGTAATGAGAGTATGGTATGATCCTATAGGACCTTCTTAATGGCCGTCCGGGCCATTTATACTGTAATGTTAGAGGGTATATGTGTATAATTTCTTCATTATACATTAGCTTAGCAGAAAACTTATTATCTACATGAATAAAACCAGGGCAGATCCATGTTCTTTAAGCTTTGTGTACTAGTGTTCTTGTTGTGGATATGTGAACATTAGATGCACCTTATTCAATACATTTCAATATTTACACTGTGCTTGGCAAAGATCATCAATGTTCTTCATGATAACTATAAGAGGCAAAACATAAGAGGCAGTTATGGAAAATGTTTGTCCTATGAAAGCCACACCAATCCTTCCACATATGGTCTCAATTTGTTTCAGGGAGCAAGTACCCCAACTACCTAGCTGTTTCTAGTGATAGTGATGTAACAACCAAGAAGGTCTCTTTCTCAAAGACAAAATAGAAAAAGTATTGGGTTAATAATATTTTTTATCTCTAAATTATTCAATTCATGTATAAATGGTCTCTACGCAAATAGACCGTTAAATTTTTAATGAAAATGATCATGTGATACTGTCTGAAAGAATGACACGTCACTATTTCCGTCATAAAACTAACAACTCATCTATGAAGGAACCATTTAAAAACAAATTAAAAATTTCAAGGATCAAATTGATACATTAAGAACTAAATTAACAAAAAGAACATACTTTAAAGATTAAAAATGCTATTAATATGTTTATGTGTAGAGTATCCAAGTCACGTTTAGTGTTTTAATATGAAATTGTGCGATAACGTTTCAATAATAATGTGACGTCACCATTTTACTTAATTATTTACTCTCTTGAGTTGTCTAGAGAATTTGTCTTCCCCTCTTTTATTGAGACTTTTTTCATTTTTCATACAAGATTGTTTTGCTTTTCGGACCCTAGACTCCATTCCAAAAGCTCAAGAGTCAAAATCCTCTTCCATGTAAAATTAGGTGTAATGATGTAGTAATTATTCATATTCTCCACATCATTAGGTCTAAAAGGCCAAAAGCTCAGGCCTTGATTAGGCAAGTGCTAAAATTACTAGCAATCCCACCACCCGGCGCCTAAAAACAATATCCAATACAAAAAATTAAGCAATGGTTGTACAATATTTATATTTTAAATAATAATTTATATTTTTTTCTTTAGTTATGCAATTTAAATGATTAATAACGCTTTTAGTCTTTAAAGTAGGTATTTTTCAGTTTAGTCATTAATATATCAATTTTGTTAATTTAGTTCCTAAAATATTCAATTCATGTTAATTTAGTCCATACATGGACAAACCGTTAAGTTTTTTACGGAAGTTGCTACATGTTATTTTTTTAAACGGTATCACATGATCATTCCGTAAAAACCTTAACGGCCTATCTACATAAGGACTAAAATAATACGAATTGAATGCTTTAGGGATCAAATTGATAAAAAAAAGTACATTCAGAACTAAATTGATAAAAAATGCATATTTAAAGGACAAAAAATGTTATTAACCCGAATTTAAATTAAAGTGAACAAAGAAAAAATAAAATAAGTTAAAGAGAGAGGTATGTCTGAATTAGTGAAATTGTTTAACACTAACAAGACGTGCAGATAAGATCATATTTTTGAACAGGAAAAAATAATTTTAGAATAAATTTTATACCATTTGATTAAATTATATAAAAATTAAATCAATCTTGACCGTTGTTATGGTATAATATTAGACAGATTAACAATAGCAAATAGCAAATAGCAGAGAGAGAGAGAGAGAGAGAAGAAAAGAAAAGTATAATAGATTACACATTATTGCAGAGTTTCTTGGAATTAAAGGTGGATACAAAATATTGTTTTGTTGAAACTAACAGCAAGATAGAGCTTCAGACATTTCTTTTTGTGGCTAATAACATTGACCGAAACTTGCCAGTATTCATGGTTCTATAAAGTAAATGGTGTTTTCTGAATGTCAAACTTTTGAGAAGAGGACAGTTGAGGCACCTACAAAAAAGACAAGTAGAGCATATGTAAGAATATTTTAATTAAAATGGTAATTTTTATTTGTGGGAATTTAATCTCACATCGATTAAATATTCAAAAGTATTTAAGTATATATATATATTAATGTTGTCTAGCTTTTGAATTAAAGAGAGATTTTGAGACTCTCACATGCGTAGAGGTGAGACTAGCGGATGAGATATGAATTTCTAAAATCTACGAACCACATTGTTATTATTTTGTTTAATTTTTTTTGTCATTACGTCTATATTAAATTTTAAGTTATTGAATACCAAAAATCTCCAACGGCTAATATTTCAACAACCATATTTTTTAAGTTATTATACAATTAAATACAAAAATAATTACAACCTATTAAACATATATATTATTTGTATATATATATACATAGTTTCAGTATAGAGATATATATAATCTGATATCAA
>CM042189.1:34402364-34420974 GCA_023539305.1 Ilex asprella
CCTTCCCCTATTTTCAAAGGTACTAAAAATTAATTTTTTAGTATCGTGTTGAATATTACGATACAATAAGATTCAGTTATGACTTAAGTTGGTTAAATCACAACGTAAGGAGATCGATTTAGAATCGATCCAAAAATCTGAGAGCGATGTCAACTTTTCGGATTGATCCCAGTTTTTTTTTTTTTTTTTGACCATATGGAAGCATACCTGTGGTGAATGTGGTAAAGAAGATGGAGCTCTGTTTTGAGCCTCCCATACTTTATAGCGCATCGAACTTAGTAAACGTTCGTATGTCGGTCTGGGTTCATTTTGCAGGACATTGATGAAGGTATAAGTCAAGGCACCACTTGCATTGCCGTTGAAAGCCTGCACATGTAAAGCAACTTATACTTTAGTAGCTAAAGTATAAGCAATCTACGTGAGGTCTCAGAAAAATAAGCTGTAGTCAATTTTAAGTTTAAGTTAGAAAGACCCGCTTCTGTAGTCAATATACTACATTACTTCGGATGATATGACTCGATCATATTGCTAGTGTTCAATACGGGTGTATATTGGATTGTTTTTGAAGTTAGATTCGAATTCGAATTCAAATTTAGATTTAGACACTATGTGAGTAATAGAGACGCAAAATCACTAACCGTAGTATCTCCCGACTTCTGATGATCATCACAAGCACTCAAAGAGATTGCTATTCCCCCACTTGTACCTTTGTATCCACCATGTGGAATCCATTGATCTTTCCACCTATAGAATCCTTCCCTGCTCAAAAACAATGACATTGTGTGAAAGTATTGCCAGGACAGCAAAAACCTGGAACTCAACACGAAAACTAGCCAAACCCGTCAGATAAACGAGTCATTACAAACTCAGTTAAGCACGATATGAATTAAACTAAACACGATTAGAATGATGACATTATGTGATGCTAGCACGATTTAAAAGCACAGACATGGTAAAATGACTAACGGGCTGATCCTGCACATGTAGGCGAGATCCAAAACAGTTCCACTGTTGCAAGTGTCGATGATGGCGTGAAGCGTGACTCCGGGGGGCAGTGGCCTTACAATGATGGCATTGATCTCATCGTCCAGTATTTTTCCTGCGGCTTGGTAGTCGACGGGGCACAATGCTTCATCACATCCGTCGATCTCATCTCCGTTTGTGTCGGGGACTTGAGAGCCGTGACCGGAGTAGTGAAACACCAAAGAGTCTCCGGATTGGCACCCTCCAACGAGCCAGTGCAGTGCCATTGTCATGTTGTATCTAGTTGGGATCCGGGTTGAGTCCCTCTCCTCTTCTGCAGATTGGTTATAGTTGATACCCGGTTTTTAAATTGGTTCTTAAAGGGTGACACGTTAATAAAACACGAAATTGTAAACAATACAAAATTATAAACGATACGATTGTAAAGTGAATAAAACACGAAATTGTAAACAATACGATTAATTAAGTGAATATCAAATGGGTCAGGTAGTGTCAATATGAATAGTTCAGCTTTGACTATAGTATGTAGAAAGTGTGATTGTAAGAAAAAAATGTCAGAAACTTGATCTAGTATTGTATATTTAAATGAATGGGTTGGTTACGAAATGAGTTAAAGTAGATTTTTTTTTAAAGTTTAACGGTCAATGGTGTTCGGACCAGTTTATGCGCATCTCGATTAATTTCTTTTCTGATTCAGTCAAAATATGTTATTCACGTCGGGATGAGAGTATGACGGCCCCAAAGGATTGCTAAGATTCAAAATTCAGAATGTCTGAATTTACTATTTGTCTCTTATATCACTTGTTCTACCTGTAATTGAAGTAGACTTTTAATTATGAAATATATATGTGTGACCGATTTGCTTGAGAAAGAAGGGGTTCTTACCCTTGCAATCGTTGAGTGGTGAGGCTATTCTTATCTCAAAAATATTTATTCCCACCTTATTTAGTGTCTTATTATCAAATTACTAAGTATATTCCTTTTATACATAATTAGTAACTAAATTCACCTTATGCTATAGACACCCTTTTAATAAGTAAGAAAAGAAAAATCTATCAAAACCTAAAAGAAAATAAAAAAGAAAAATCAAGAAAAGATGAAATCAAGAAAACAAATAAAGAAATCTGTCGTCAAAAATAAAAAGGAAAACAAGCTTTCTAATACACAAACGTCACAAACTTACCAAACGAAATATTTTTTTTTATTGAAATAACCTTTATTTCCACTTTTTAAACAATCTCACAAACACACACACAAAAACTCTAAATTAAAAATTATTAAACTTAACAGAGATACTAAAACAAAACAAAAATAATGAAAATTCACATGGCACACATAAAATTAAACATAGAATTACATCGACAAGTAATATTAATTTGGTATCTCATTAAAGACACACATATCGAAATAGGGTTTTTGTGAGTGTATGAGATCAGGTAATAAATGAAACCCTAATTGTGAGAAAGTATAAGGTGAACTTACTTATTAAAAGGGTGTATATAACATGAGGTGAGTATAGAAAAGGTATGCCTAATAGTTCAATAATAAAAAATTAAATTGAGTGAGAATGAATATTTATGGCGTGAGAATAGCCCCACTTGATTGGGAATAGTTTTTGTATGGACCCCTCTGACCTTGTTTTGGACTTAACCTTATTATTATTAAATGGGAAGGACAAAGCTAGGAAGATGTAATGATGTCATGACATCAACTCAAAATAATACGACGAGAATGTAAAATGATTTGTATATATACGATACATTGTACAACTACAACACGACTCGATTGACACTCTTGCACAAAATCATATCAGTATTTGATAAATTCCTTGTTTAAATTTGGGTGTCAATTTGCGTTTAAGGTGTTTGTGCAAAAGCTTGTGTGGGAGTGGGAGACACCAAGTAATACCTGTGAGGAGAAGGACGGATGAACTAGGAAAGCCTAGCGTATTAATCAGAAAATCATGCATCTTCCTCACATCGTTTATGCTACCCTTGAGACTCTTTGGGTGGCCATAGTAGCTCACTCCACAGAGCACTGCCCTCTTCCTCCCAGGCACCACAAGAGGTGACATCGATGATGGCCTAGGATAGTAACCATTTCCAGGCATTCCCGGATTGGGATAGTAGTTAGGCATTGGAACACTCCTCGTGTACATGTTCATGTTCGTGTTTGTGTTGCCATAGCCATAATTCTGTGGCATCGGTTGCACAATTCGTCTTGTGAAAGAACGACATCGGGGACAGACGAAGGTTTGTGCCTGAAGTGGCACCCATACCTGAATACCACACACGTTGCATCTCTCTTGTCTAGTTGCCATTTCTCCGGTGCTATGTTATGTTGGAATGGCCAATACAAGGGTATTTAAAAGCAGAGTCTGGAAAACAGTGAGCAGAATTTCTTCCTTGGAAAAGCTGATCAGCTTTATTCCATCACCTGAGGGAGTGTGTAAAGGATCAGATTCAATCTTTTCTATGAAGTGGATAGAGCCTTTTGACTGATCAATTCTTTTCGTAGTGTGGGGCAATAGAATGAATCAAGCTGTTCACGAACAGCTAGTTGTTGGCCTCGCTCAAAGTTATCAGAAACTGAAAAAGGGCCATGAAACTCCTGTTGTCACTACGGGATTTGTGAAGGGTAATATCGGTTTTTTTACATGGATGTTGAGTAGTGACTTGTTCCTCTTAAAACATATAGAATCATATATATATCAAGTATATATGCCATGATTGGCGTGAAATTCCAGCAGCCAATGCCTACAGTTTTATTGGCTTTGTTTAGGATTGAAAATGGTCAAGCAGAAAAAATGCTGTCTAAAAGAAGAATATGAAGAAGTCACTTGTGGTATGGTTCTCTTTTAGTTAACTCTAATCATATTACTTTCTCGAGCAGTTGCATATGCTAACGAAATTAACGATAACTTGCACATGATACAATTTGAGAAAAACCAGGGGAATGGGTGTGGCTGTCGGGTTAGGAACTCATTTTTTCTTGTTCTGGTGGTCTAGGAATTCAAAGCAGAGGTCGAACCTGGAGCAGTATTCATCCGCCTAAACGATACATCAAGGTTCAATTTGACCTCTCTAACTGAAGGAAGGTTGTCTATTAGTTACTTCTCTCAATCTGACTACGAAGTCTTATGTACTGGGTACGAGCTATTTGCTTGATCAACTCGAACCACTTTTGTGCACATTGAAAGGATGGTCTTATCAGAATTTTGTTAAATATTGGCATGTCTAAGTTTTTAATATAAGGGTGTACCTTATAATCTTCCTCTGCATGCTGATTGAGGCTAATGCTATATCTGTATTTACACCATTGAAGTTCAAGAGTTGGGTGTGTCATTTGGAGCTTGGCTCTATGAGAATTATTCCCAGCAACTCCAATTTTAATTTAGCCATTTTTTGTTTAAGAGGGTCATTCCTAGATTGGAGTCGTGAAAACAATATCTCCATACTCAAGAGTAAGGTTGTGTGCTTCGAACACTCCCTAGATTCTTCAATCAGAGCCATTGCTGCTGATTAATACTGGATGATTGCACAAGTTGGATAAGCTCTGAATTGACCTAAAAGAGCGTTAAATGCCGCTTATTTGATAAATTCAACAAGATTTTCCCAATCTATTTTTCCAAACAAATGTACTATATGTATATCTGTATAAAATAAATTTGCCAAAACAATTCCCGAGTATTAATAATCAGACAGTTCGCGCTGCCACAATACCTGAGTAAAACAAGTCTGTATACCACACAAATTGTGCTACCAAGGGAATTTTCTGAGGGTAAACACATAATTTGGAATCAATCCAATAGCCATCCGGTTTCCATCAGTTATATAATTTGCTTATTAGATATTTTTGCCTTCAAAATTTATGTCTTCCATTTACAGAAGTTTGTTATACAGTTAATTTTTTAATAGGGTACAGAAAATGTTTCATTAAATAAAGTAAAAAGCACAGCTTAGTAGACGAGAAATCCACGCAACGATGGAGCTGATACAATAAAAAGGAAGGAAGACAAAAACTGATAAAAAATATGGAAACAAATTACATCAACCAAGAGCTATGAGCGTATTCATCTCACACATTGCTGCCTTCCAATCAAGATTAAGGAAGAAGAAAGGCACATTCTCAAACTCTTTTGAACTCGAAGTAGTTGTTATATAGCTATGCATAATGGCAATACCACATTCAGTAGTTGTTGGAAATCTTCAGTCTCATGCATTGCTTTTGCTTCCAAAAGATACAGCTAGATTATCACGAAGAATGTTTGAAAACAGAAAGCCAATATTACCATTTTTGCTTATGAATGCATATAACCCTCATGGATTAAAGAGATCTTTCCAATACGAAGGATTACATTGTAAACTCTGTGTTAACGTCAAACTTTGCAGAAGATGATAGCTGAGGTTCCTGCAACCCTCAATGTAACAACCAATTTGAGTCATCTCAAAAAATGAAATGATTCAAAATATGCTTTAAACTTTGGACCTTGTTACAACAAAAGTAATGACAATTGCGAAAATTAATAAAAGTTCTCTTAAATGTGAAAGTGGTGTTAGATTCATATCTCTCCATGTAAAGAAAGCATATCCATCACATTAGTCCTAGAAAATGAAAAAATTGACAATCTGAATACTGACAACAACTAGCCCTCAATAAAATCATAGAATCAACAATCGACCATTGCCTCATATAAGTGTAATGCATTGGGTACTAGAAGAATAACCTACCGAACTTTGTTCCAAGAGTGTAAGCATACTATTATGAACAGCATCATACTGTAACCAACTTCTGATCAGAAAGCTCACATACCTACTTTTAGTGGATCCTTTCTCCATCTGGTATACTAAAGATCTATGTTGATGATGTGGTTTTCGAGACAGCACAGGCTACAGGGGTTGGAGCTGTGATTTGTAATGACCAAGGGGAATCACTGCAGATTTCTCTAGAAGACTAAACTCTTATTTTGGCGTACAGATTGGGACCCCTGGGTTTATAGTGCCTCATCTTCTCTGTTATTACTTATTGGTAAAATACTTGAACCAAAAAATAAAGAGTCTAAATCCAAATTTAACTAAGTCTAATTAACAAGATTATATAAAATTTGGATGAAACGAGACAATTTTGGAGACAAGGGAAGGCCTGCAGCATGGGTCATCATTCCTGGCTATGGGGACACAAGTTGAGTGTCACCTCCCCTTTCCCCAATAAATCATGTACACCAACATGACATTTTATCCACATGAATAGAAATAATAAATGCAATTTCTTGCCATGCCAAAAAGAAAATCATGTAACTGAAAGAGAAAAACTGACCTGTATTATGTTCCGATGAAACATTCTACTCAGGAAATGAGAATGACGACATTTGCGATGAGCTTCTTCAATGTCCTTATACATAGAATTGATCAGGTCACCATATGTTATTTTTGGGTTTTCCTTAACTGCTTTTACAAAAGTGTGTGTCATAGCACCTGCCATTTTCCTTCCAGACACTGCTAGACGCTTTTCTGAGAAAGCCTGTGTAAGTTGAATAAGCAAGGAAATTTACAAAACACAAATAAGAAAAAGTAAAGGTGAAAGTCGGTAGAAACATTTCTAATAGGAATGATGATCCGTGTTATATATATCATTAATGATTAAAAGAAAGTGTTGGCTGATAAACTTCAAGATATCAAAACGAAAAATTATCTACTCACATCGGTATCTGCAGCAAGTTGATTATCCAGACAAGCACTGAAAGAGATAGCCAGGCCACCACTAGTACCTTTAAAGACACCAGATAGAGGGCTATTATCATCCCATCCTTTCCTGTTGAAATTCAGACAAGTGAAATGAAAGTGTAATATTTAATACTGTCAATGTAAGTGGTTATTGGGAATTTCAGGGGATTAAATTTAGCCCGGTGCATTATGCCTTAGATTTGAACTAGTATCAGTTATATTTTCTATAGCTGTGAAACGAATCCTTGGTTATTATCTGAATTGTACCATTGAAGGGCACTGAAAAATGGTGTCTATTTCAGGTTGGCTCTTGTAACATTGCATGGACTTTTCCAATTTCAATATAGAATGTCAAAATGCCCATCTGAACTAGGACTAGGTTCAAACTAGAGAGATGAGCATACCTCTCCTTGTTATACACAAAGGGTAAATCAAGTACGGTTCCACTATGACAGGCATCAATGATGGCATGAAGTTTGACATCTGGCTTGAGTGGCCTAATAATTAGTTCATTGATTTCATTATCAAGTATCATTCCTGCTTCCAAAAAATCAACAGGACAGATTGTTTCGTCAAACCCATCAAGCTCATCGTCCTTAAAATCAGGTTGTCGCAATCCATGTCCTGAGAAATAGAACACCAATGAGTCTCCTGCTTGGTTGTCCCTCACCAGCCATTTCAAGGCTTCTAGGATGTTCTTCTTCGTTGGGTGTTGAGTTCTCTCCTCTGCAATTTGATTCGATCGAGTAAAACAACAGATGGATGATACATAAAAACTGAAAAATTGTTCTAGTGCAAAGTAATGCTTTCCTGAAGTTGCATAATGTGAACACTTCAAAACAGTTGCCTTTTGGCGAAAAAAGAATGTACCAAATCAGCACCACTAGTAATGTGAATTTACCAGGAAAACTTATTGGAGATGTTTTTCATTTATACCATTGGAAAAACTTGGCATATACCTTTATAGATTTTCGGAGATTTTGACACTAAGCTCCTAAGATGGAAACTCAATCTCTTGCTTTCTCTCCTTCTACCTGACTTTATTCTCTGAGATGTTTATTCTCAGACTGGGACGGTATATGTACACATCTCGTTTGCTATATATAATCATATAGATAGGTAATACCTGTGAGGATGCAAATGGAGTTTTCGGAGAATTCATAATTTTTAACTAGTAGATCTCTGATTTCTGTCACATCGTGAATAGTTCCCTTAAGCTCGAACTTCTGGTTCTTGTAGGTCACTCCACAAAGAAGAGCACGCTTCCCTCGTGGTGGAGGCTGTGAGAAATCCAGAGAAGGAAGTGGCTCACTACTAGCAGAAGCAGTGTTTGGGTGTTTATTTTTGGGCTTCAATATACATCCAAGGTGCAAGCCTTTCCCATTGGTAATTACATTGCTCGGATCTATCTCTTGTTTGATGCCTGTTGGAATAATTCTTTGGCATCCATGGCACCGAATTGCTTGAGCATATGTTGGCACTGGTGACTGGTTTCTACACACCATGCATATGAGACCACCTTCCATTTCAACTGGAAGCAGTTGTATCTGCAAGTAAAAATGCCAAGAATCGCCATATATATAAAAAGGAAAAAAGATCTGATTACGCATTATCAAAAAATTTCCATGAAACCATTGGCAAACACAACAGATGCGTAGAACAAACCATGTAGAGATCAGTAGCTTTTACTCAAAAAAGTTCCCTTTGATCCTGTTTATTATTGAATTGATGTTGTGGGTAGGCAATTCTGGATCGTTCATTCACGTGACTTTGGTTTCCAGGAAAATCCCATTTACAAAAAAAAGCAAAATCCTTTATTCCAATCCAACTTCAACCTGCAAAATCTTTATTCAATCCCATGGAAAGGTTGGAAGAATCAGATGCCCATTATACATTCTAAGAGTAAGATCTTAGTTTTTCAGCTTTGTCATTTTTGGGTAGTATCAGATTCCCATTCATGTTTGATATACATCAAGATCATGCTAAATTTCATTTGTTAAACATGTCAAAGTGAAAATGCAGATGGGGAAAGAATCAAATCACTTTGGAAAAGCTTGTCGTGTTTACGGATCATATTCTGTTTTTTTTTTCCTGAGATTGATTTGCAGGGCATAATCTTAGTCCACAGAAGAAAAAATTTTGATTTCTTTTATTCAGTCCACAGATTAGAAAAATATGGCTTTCTTCCGGGTGGATTTGCATTTTCAGAATCATTCTAAGCAGTCAAAATGGTTGTTATTCTTGTTTAGCATTTGAAGAAGCTAAAAGAAAAGTTAGAATGATAATCTTATTAATTGAAGCCTTTGCAATGCCAGTTAATAAGATTCCTCATTGCTTCATGCACCGGAGATTTCTGAATAAATCGAGATAACAATCCTCACAGTGAACGACCTAAAAACAGCCAAGAAAAGGTCAGGAAAAGGGCCGGGGAATGCCCGGCTTATCTCCTCCGAAGCTTAAGTCAATATAAGTTTTGAGGTTTGCGCACAGCGTATCTCTTTTTTTTTTAGTCTGATTTGTGTACCTTTATTCATCTTTCTGAGAGTTATTTATACTTAGAGTAGTAATAAGTGCAAAGACTTTAATCCCCATCTTAGCATTTAATGTTTGACACTCTTTCCCATGAGCAATGTGTTCTCCACTCAAGCCTTCATGTTTTTAATGTTCGGGTGATAGGACAGGTGCTCGGATCCACACCGATAACCCATGGATATCCCCGAGGAACTCAAGTTCATCTAATTGGCGCCGAAAACCTACTCCCGAACGTTCAATGCTCGGGAAACAGTACCTTGGGTGCATCAAGAAGATACATTCGGCGGAATAGCAATCAATGCCAAGCAATCATGACCCGTAGGTTCAGGCCTTGAGGATGCAGGCATTAATTAATGGCCCTATCTTAGTCACTCACATTGTCATAAATGCGTTGTCAAGTCACTTTAAATGCTGGTATCAGTATGTATACTCGGCTCCTTCGAGCCGTTCTTCCTCGACGCCACATCTCGAAGTCTCTTGAACTTCGTAACGGCTACACCTTTACATGTGTCAGTCTGGGGGCTGTTAAGCTGTCTAAAGTCTCGTCAATTGCCCACAGCCTCCGTTCTCTTTGCGGAGTGGGATAGGTGGCACAAGGAGATTGGAGGCTTGTTGGACAAGCATATTAAATTGGAGCGGTTACTTGCACGTCTCACGCCGCCTTTTTCAAATTCTCTAATGATGATCCGCCTCTTCGATTCTCGCCCCTTAGCAGGATATAAATAGAAGACGCCTAAGTCATTTCAAAACTTTGCACTTCTAAACTTTCTTCTAGCAATCAACTCCCGAGCATTCTTCCTCAATCTCCCAAGCACCCTTTCTGAAGATCCATTATTTGGAAGTACTTCCCTTCTTTCGAGTTTGTTTCTCATTTCTTCTACATTTCTTCTATACTTATTTCTAGAACCCATCAATGACCAGAACTCGTAGAACAGTTGAGGGAGCACTTATTAGGGCTAGGGCCAATCATAGACTGAGGAGAACCGAGGTGAACAATGAAAACATTGATGCCTTTAGGGGTAGGTATCAAATCCCCGTGTCTGTCTTCACCATCCCCTTCAATCCTCTTTACCATAGAAGGGACACGGAAAGTGTAGATATGATGCCCTTCTGGACAAAGGCCATCATGGAAGAGGGTTGACCTTCCCCCTCCATCCCCTGTTGCTGAGGATGTTGATGTAGCTGAGACTATTTTCTCTACAATGTGGGGTGAATTTCTTTAGGATAGTGATGGGAGTGGTTGCCCTGAACGAGTGGCTAGAGGTAAACCGGGGGGTAGATGAAATCTTGTTTTACTACGACTTAAGACTAGTCGCTGGGGTAGGTATTACCTCCAGGCCCGAGACACTTCAATGTACTTGGTGACCCATGTGGCAGACTTGGACAAAAGGTATGTAGACGATTTAATCATGCTCGACAAGAGTTGAGAGAAAAGAGATGGACTCAAGTATGATGGATTGTACTGCCCCAAAGTACCAAGAGATGAAGGTGTGTTTTGCACATATCTTAAGCTTAAGCTTCGTTCAACACCTATTTATCATCATTACTAACCTTAGTTTACTTTTGCAAAAGAATATCAGCGAGACACTGCTCAGCCCCTAAAGTCCGAGGTCAGATATGAGAACTTGCTGAAAGTTTAGTTTTCCAACCAAGCCAACCCTTACTCCCAAGCAACGCACGTCTTACTCGATTATCATCTGATCTATAACTGCTTTTCTCAAATCCCCCCGTCATTTGACCCTTCACGTTGGGAAGAACGTTCTTTGTCGGAGGAAGAGGAGGAAAATCTTGAGGAGGACCCCGATTGACACTCTGAGCACATTCATTCCGAGCATACTTCTTTCCCTGAAGGCATGTTCATTCCACCACTCATCACCGTCATAACTATGGAGGCCGTCGCCTTGGCGAGGAGAGTCAGGTTCTCAGGGCTTATCAGGACCTCGAGTACTGCACTGATCATCCCCTGCCGACTTCACTACGTCGGGACCCACCCCCATCGCCGTCACGTCCTCAACCATCTGGGGACCCTGTTATCCCGTCAAGGGTCCAGGTCCCAAGTCGCCAAGTCCCTCATTCAGATGACTGGCAGAGGGACAGACGAGGTTGGAATCCTGAGGGTTAGAGGAACATCGACAGAAGAGCCAACATGATGCCCCGAGCCCATTTACTTCGGCTAAATGGGCTCCCCAAGAAGTGACAAGAAGGGGCTGCCCTATTTTGGAGGCGGATTCTATCCTCCAGTCCCCCGACGTTGCTTTCGTCGTCGTTGGGACCTTTCAATTTGAGGCCGACATGGACGTTTATCAAGGGTACGAGACAACCGGCTTCTTCAAATCGTCGTCCAAAGCAACATGGTGGTAAGTGCCCTGTTTGCCTCAATCTACCTTTGTTTTGTGTGTTTGGCAACTCTTGACATAAGTTCTCTGCACTTTCATGCCTGCTAGCAGATGAGGGCCATCGTTGAACGATTTTGAGAGTAAAAATAGAAGATGAAGAATGCCAAGCGGTCCCTTGCCGCTAAGGATGAGCACATCTGCGGGGTTGAGAGGACCCTTACCGACCAGACCCGACACATCACCAAGCTCATCCGCCAGTGTGATGCCTTTTCTCTAACGTTGAAAAGAAGTAGGCGAGAAAGGCCGCGACCATTAAGAAGGTAGAGGAGAATGAGCTAAGGGTTTCTGCCTCTAAGGTCAAGTTGCAAGACTTCATGTCCGTTATCAACGACCTGACGACCAAAATGAACTCTCTAACTGTGGAGAAGACGGGGGAGCAGGAGAAGCTACAACATAAGTGCCAAAGGGTATGGCTGGACACCCAGGGTCAAATGGTTCCCGCCTTTGAGGAAGCCAAGCAAAAGGCTTACAAGCGAGGCTAGGAAACGGCTTTGCATGCTACCCTTGTTGACTTGGGTTCGGATTTATTCCGAATGCACAATGTCATTGGGAAGTCTTATGAAGGGATTTTTCCTGAGGAACAGCCCCAATTTGAGCCCGATCACGAAGGTTTAGCGAAAGGGGCCGAGGGTCACAACGACCCCATCACACTTAGTGATGGTTCTAATCCACCCTCTTCTTATCTTCCTCCTCTTTTGCCCACCGATCCAAGCGATGATCTTCCCCTTCCCCTGCCCCCTACACTCATAGGGGCATCGGATATCGAACTTGACGAGATACTAGGTGTTGGGGAGGATTCCTTGAGGCAGCGCGAAGGACTCGATAGCGAGGAAGCTGATGGTGAAGAGCCCAGGGGTCCCTAACTCTTAACTTTTTCTTGTAATCTTTTGCTTCCTTGTATGCTTCAGGGGATGCAAAGCCCTTTTTTCGTTTAATGAAGTTTCCTTTCTTGACATGTCGTAATCTCTCTTATTGCTGAATCATTTCTCATAATTTATACTCGTAAAACTTGCGTAGAATGCACAAGTGTTTTGAGGGCCGCTTTACACCCCTCGAGGCCATGTCCCTTATCATCCAAGCACTTGGCTGGTTAATCTTTGAAGGCGTTGCTCCAAGGCTGAAGTCTTACACCCCTCGGGGTCGTGCTCCTAACAACCGAGCACATGGTTCGTGTTACTTCGTTTGAGGGTATTGCTCCAAGGCTGGAATCTTACACCCCTTGGGACCGTGCCCCTAACGACTGAGCAGGTGACTCATGTTAAGCATTTGAGGACGTTACTCCAAGGATGGAGTCTTACACCCCTGGGGGCCGTACCCCTAACGACTGAGCGCTTGGCTCGTGCTAATCATTTGAGGGTGTTACTCCAATGATGGAGTTTTACACTCTCGGGGCCGTACCCCTAACGACCAAGCATATGACTAATGTTAATCATTTGAGAGCGTTGCATTAATCATTTGAGGGCGTTGCTCCAAGGATGAAGTCTTACACCCCTCAGGGTCGTACCCCTAACAACCGAGCGCATGGATCATGTTATTCATTTGAGGGCATTGCTCCAAGGATGGAGTCTTACACCCCTCAGAGTCGTACCTCTAACGACCGAGCTTTTTGCTCGTGTTAAGTCATTCAACCAGAAGCATAACTTAAAGGTTAAAATCCAGTTCAATGGAAGTACTTATTCAAATTTGATACATTCCAAGGTCGAATTACATCGTTATCATTTATATTTTGTAACCTATATGCACTTGTGCCCCCCCCACAACAATCATTTTATAAGGGTCTTCCTAATTAGGGTCGAGCTTCCCATCAGTGGGCTCCCGAGTAGTGCCCACCACTTTGCTTAATACTAGGTCTCTCACTTGGAAACTCCTTGTTCGAACCTTATTTTGGTGTTATCTTGACAATTGTCCTTGGTATTTTTCCAATTTGATGGATGCTAGTTCCCTTTTTTATTTGGCCAAATTGAGATCCCGTGCAAGCGTCTGATCATTGTTCCTCAATTCAAATGCTTGGCTTCATATGGTTGGGAACCCTACCTCCAATGGAATGACGACCTCAACCCTATACATCATCGCATACGGCATTTCTCCTGTTGATGTCCTCGGTGTGGTCCTATAGACCGATAGCACGTTGAGTAGCTCCTCGGTCCACCTTCCCTTTGCCTTCTCAAGTCTCTTCTTGATCCCAGCTAGCATCGTTTTGTTAGAAACCTCTGCTTGTCCGTTACTCTTGGGATAGGCTGGCGTGGAATAGTAATTACGTATTTCAAATCCTGAACAGAATTCTCTGAAATAACCACTGTTGAATTAAGTCCCATTATCCGAGATAATGGCTTGAGGAATTTCAAACCGAGTGATAATATTCTACCATATAAATTTCTTTGTTTCCACATCCCGAATCTGACCTAGGGGCTCGACCTCGATCCACTTAGTGAAGTAATTTCTTTCCCAAGGGGGTCTTCGGGAGAGATCCCACAATGTCCATCCCCCACTAAGAGAACGACCAGGGACTTGTCAATAAGTTTAGATCTTCTGTCGATTTTCGGATAATGGAAGCAAATTTTTGACATTTGTCACACCTCCTAACATAGCTATTAGCATGTTTCTGTATATATGGCCACCAATATCCCTAATTTATTGCTCAATGTGTGAGAGACCTTCCTCTCGTGTGACTCCTACATACGTCCTCATGATCCTCATAGAGCAAAGGCTCTACCATGTCCTCTGGGATACAGAGCAAATGTGTTCTCAAGAAGGATCTCCTATATAACTAATGGTCGACAGATATCTAGAACTTAAGAATCTTGAATTTGATCTTCCTAGCTGCTTTGACATCCTCGGGAAGCACTCCTTTTGTCAGATATGCAATTATAGGGTCCATCCAACCCGAGGGCGCTCCTTGCACATGTACCGGCAGCACTTGCTCGGCCTCTATTTCCTTTATGCTCAGAATCTCCCAGCTCTCAATGAAAATGCGCCTAGTTACCTCCAAAGCTAACATCGAGACTAGGAAAGATAACGCATCAGTGTGGGAATTGTGATCCCTTAGAATTTGGGATATTTTCACTTTCTCTAACTTTTTGATCTTGAATTTTGCCTTCTGATGGTATGTCTACATCCTGCTATCCCAAGCTTCAAAGTCTCCCTTGTTCTGATTCACTACTAGCTGAGAGTGGCAATACACATGCAGGTTCCTGATTCCAATTGAGCAAGCGATATCGAGTCCAGCCAGCAACGCCTCGTATTTTGCCTCGTTATTGGATGTTTTGAACTTCAATCTGATAGTCCGCTCTATTGTAACTCCTCTGAAACTGAATAGTACTACTCCTATCCCTATCCCCTTGCGTTTGAGGGCCCATCAACATGAAGGCTCCGAAAATCATCATCAAAGACAATTATTTCTTATGGGGCTTGGACGCAGAGAACTCGGCCACGAAATCAGCAAGCATCTGTCCTTTAGCTGAAATACCGGCCTTATACCTTATGTCGAACTCCCGAGCTCCACAGCCCACTTGGCAACCCTTCCTAACATGTCGGCTTTATGAAGAATGGGCTTGAAAGATTGATCGGTCAAGACTTCGAAGGTATGCTCTTGAAAGTAATGTCTGAGCTTCCTGGTCGAGATGATCAATGTGCGAATGAGTTTCTCCATCGGTAAATTACGTGTCTCAGCATCAAACAAAGTCTTACTTACAAAGTAGACAGGTCTTTGTGCCCCCTCATACTCCCTCACCAAAGCTCCACTAACGTCTTCTCGGAGACAGACAAGTAAAGGTTGAATACCTCTCTCGTTACTAGGATGGATAAGGTCGGAGGCAACCTTAAGTACTCTTTGATGCCATCAAGCGCTCAATCACAGTCCTCATCTCAGGTTCCCTTCGTTGCCTCTTTAAGCATGGCGAAGACGGCTTGCACCTATAGGAGGATCTGGAGATAAATCGGTTGAGGGCCGCCAACATCCCGATCAATTTCTGGACGTCTTTGATATTCCTAGGCGCATGAATGTTCTGCACGATTTGCATCTGCTTGGAGTTGGCCTCAATGTCTTTGTGGGTGACCAAGCACCCCAAGAACTTGTTTGATCTTACTTTGAAAGCGCATTTTAAGGCGTTGAGCTTCAGCCCGTAGTTTAGGAGTATAGGGAACGCGGTCCCGAGGTCTCGGAGATGATCGGTGCTCTCCTTGCTTTTTACTAGCATATCATCAATGTACACCTCCATGGTTACGCTGAGTTGTCGTTTGAACATCCTGTTCATCAGGCGCTGGTAAGTCACCCCAGTATTTTTTAATCCAAATGACATCACCATGTAATAATAAAATCCCTTGAGTTGTAATGAATGTCATTTTCTCTTGATCTGATTCGTAGAGAAGAATTTGGTGCTAACCTACCCGAGCATCCATAAAGATGATACGTTTGTGGCCTGCGGTCTTATCCACCAGCTGATCAACCTTAGGTAGTGGATACTCGTCCTTAGGGCATGCTTTATTCAAGTCTGTGAAATCCACGCAGATACCCAGGACCTGATACTTTCTGGTACCATTTCTTGACAGTATCTCCCAAGCTCATAGGAAAGACTTGGCACAACACCCTTTGATCGGTGTCGCATATAAACATCAATTGCTTGTATTATCGTAGGTGACTCTCAGGGTTTGTCCTCCCATCGTAGACTTTGAACCGAGGGACGATGAATTTCTTTGGCATTTCTGTATCCCGGATCGCTCGCACAAACGGGGAACTGATCTGCTGGCCCTCGTCTCCTTAGGGTTCGGGTCTCCGACACCTGTCATCGAAGTGCAGTCGGATATACCCTCGGGGTTTTATTTCTTTCGGCCCCCTTGTTGTAGATTCTTCCTGAGACTCGGTTGCCACAACATCTTCTAGTATCCCATGACGGAGATCTTATCGGGACAGGCCCGTCTCCTCCCGATCCCATTCTGATCCCTCCCCGAGAGCCAGTTTCCCCCAACTTCGTAGGTTGCGCCTCTCGACAGTGCCTCCGCACATATTTCCCCCGGGGGCCTCTTGTCTTGCACCCACCCCTAGAGTTACCCCGACTAATACTTTGGTCCCCTTGTTCGTCACTCCGCCAACTGGTGTTCCCCGACTGCTCGAAACCATCGAGCCATCACCGTACCTTAGTGTTATTCTTCTCAAGCTGCATGATACTCTTCCCCATCCGCTTCTCCACCAACTCAACGATATCGTGAGCCAAACGGCCCTGGTCCGCGGGGAACGTTTGTTGCGAGGTTTGCCTGCCTCCATGCGACTAGTTCAGAGGGCCTAATTTCGTGACCGTTGGGAGCTGGGTAGCCTCTGTGCTCTGCACGCATAGGTTTTCTCCCTCACCTTGGGATCGCGTGTTCACCATGTAAAATCGCTACAGGGAAAAGTTCCTCACAATTCTTAGAAACGACACCAAATTGTACGAGAGATTTCTTGCTATAGATCAAGATAATGATCATCATGGTGAACGACTTGAAAACAACTAAGAAAAGGTCAGGAAAGGGTCCGGGTGAACACTCGACATATCTCCTCCGAAGCTTAAGTCAGTATAAGTTTGGAGGCTTGAGCATAGCGTATCTCTTTTTTTGAGTCTAGTTTGCGCACCTTTGTTCATTTTTCTGAAGAGTATTTATACCTGAAGTAGTAATCAGTGCAAAAACTTTAATCCCCATCTCAACATTTAATGTCTGACACTCTTACCCATGCGCAATGAGTGTTCTCCACTCAAGCCTTCATTTCTTTCATGCTCAGGCGATAGGACAGGTGCTCGAATCCACGCCGAGAACCCATGGCTATCCCCGAGGAACTCAAGTTCATCTGATTGGCGTCGGAAACCTACTCTCGAACGTTCAATGCTCGAGGAACAGTACCCCGAGGTGCATCGGGGAGATACATTCAGCGTAATAGTAATCAATGCCAAGCAATCATGACCCATAGGTTCAGGCCTTGAAGGTGCAGACGCTAATTAATGACCTTATCTTAGTCACTCACATTGTCATAAATGCACTGTCAAGTCACTTTAAACGTTGGTGTCAGTATGTGTACTTGGCTCTTCCGAGCCGTTCTTCCTCGGTGCGACATCTCGGCATCTCTTGAGCTCCGTAACGGCTACACCTTTACACGTGTTAGTCTGGGGGCTACTGAACCGCCTAAAGTCTCGCCATTTCAAATCCTATTTGGGAAAATCCAATCTAACCAATAACATTGTGGTTTAGGAAAAGGTTATGCACCCTCCACTAGGCTATTAATTGAGCTGGTTTACTCGGGTTCGGGTTTAGGTTTAGGCTCAAGTTCGACTTATGTTCTAAATGAATTGAACTTGAATAATTTTTTAAGCTAGTTTAGAAAAACGAACCTAAAAGCCTCTGCTCGAATTCGGAAAGTTCAGTTCGTTTATATATAAAATAGTCGAGCTACTTTGACTTTGGTTTGGCTTGGCTTGGCTTGGCTCGGGCTTGACTCATTTTCTAAACAAGTCAAGCTTGAATTTTTTTTAAGTTCGTTTTAAAAAACAAGCTCGATAAATTAGAGTTCAAGCTTACAAAATTTGGTTCGATTAATAACCGTATCCTCCACAACCTTGCATCCACATATGTACTCCTTTCTATACTTTTACTCAAATTTTCTCTTACTGTCGTTTGGTTGTCGTATTAGAGATTGACGGATTAAATAAAATAATACAGGCTAATACAATACAGATGGATAAAATACAAGATTAAATGGGGTATTAGAATAATACATTATTTTATCTAGTGTTTGGTATACATAATATAAACGTTATATAATAATTATTTAGTCCAATACGTTATTTGGTTAGAGAATTATTTGATCGTACTAATGTTAAATTAAAAAAAAATAACCTTAATCAGTGTTTGTTACATTGATGATATTTTGATTTTATCAATTGGGGGGTTATAATAGTAAATGTGTAAAATAATACGTTTGAGTTGGATTATAATACCACCTCTTTTGGT
>CM042189.1:34430974-34462459 GCA_023539305.1 Ilex asprella
GTCTAGACATAAACTAAAAACCTTATTTTTGGTTAACTTTGACCTTTTTATTTTTACGGGTTTAAGCTTAATTCAAAGCTTGAGAATTATGGGGTTTGTTAGAATGATGTGTGAGGAGTGTTTAGGTTCAAAAATTAGGTAAAAATGTCTACTGAGTAGGGAGAAATAAGGGTGAGAAGTAGGGAGGTTAGAGATGGTGGAAGGAACCTAGGGTTTTGGTCAAGATGACCAAAGTAGAAGATGAAGGACACCAGTGCACCCTCGTCGGCGCGTGAGGGTGCGTCTGACCTCTGATTGACCTCTAGTTAGTCCCAAAAGTTCTGTAACTTCCGTGTGGAGATCCCGACAAAATTTCAAGTCGATCCGACAGCCAGATCTATATGAGGAGTAAAATGACTATTTTGACATCCGATGTCTATTTGACCTAGTTTTGAGTGATTTTGAGGAAATAATTTTTATATTAATTTTTAGGCAGACTAATTGAGTATGTGTATTAAATTTCATCAAAAAATACACTGTTTACTTTTTGGCTATTTCAGATCAAAATATCGAGCGGGTAGGGTTTCTCAATTCTGGAACAGGCAATGCTTTCCAAACTTGTTTTAAAATTATTCCATATGTTATTTATGATGATTTAGCATGTTTTAAACTATATGATTGAGTGTTTTGAATATTGACATGAATTCGGATCCGGATCAAGATTTCTGAGTGCGGTTGCACTAATGTTTTGAAAATGATCGTATTACTCGTATTGTTTGCATCGATTGAAACTTCGGGATCATTTTTAATGAAAATATAAGTGCACACGGTTCGAGTGGCAAAAGGGTTTACATTCCAGTTTGAGACAGTAGAGGGTACTCATTGAGTTTGTAAATGCCTGGGTGGCCTTGTTGGTCTTCTGACTTGGGTACTGAATTGGATCATATTGACTTGAGAGCGTATTTTCCTTGGGGTGAAAATCCCCTAAATTATAGGATTGTATGGATCGTATTGACCCTGAGTGATCTATTAGGATGGATTGCCCACCAGTGTAGCACTGTACTCAAATTTCTGAACTCTATTTTACAGTTTCACGTGAAATGACGTTTTTACGGATATATATGTATCAAATGCTCGTTTGAATTTTTGCCCAATCATGCTAAACTATACTATTTTCAAACTCGGTTGCTTGGAAATTGAGTTACTTTACTGAGCTGTTGATGCTCACCCTACATTATTTCCCCTTTTTCAGATTAACTGGTGGCGAAGAATTCCGCGTATATTTGAACTGTCGATGTTTTCTTTGTTGTCCTTAGTGAGGATTTGAAAATGTGTTATGTTATACAGATTGAGTTGAAAAAGTTTTTATAACTGAAACGTGTAAGTTATAATAGTCTGAAAGTATCTATTTGAAATATATATGAAATTGGTATCTGAGTTATTCATTTGGAGACTATATTATTTAGTGATTTTGAAGGTTATTAACACTCTTGAAATATTACGAAGTAGATGAGGGTGTTACACAACGCCAAAGAGTTTTTCATTTCCTATTCACAAGCCCACTCAAAACATCTAAACAAATCATCAAAAATATGCTTCTTGGTGTCCCTCAACAACGATCAACAAGCCTAAAGAGCTTGTTCTAAAGTGAAAATGCAGTAGGACAGTGTAGGAAGAGATGATCAATACTCTCCCCGTCACCTTTACACATAACGCACCAATGCTAGACAAATCTTAGATCTTCTTCTTTAAACCAGATCAAAAGTATTAAGCTTAACCAGAGCAATTATCCATATACAAATTTGCATCTTTAGAGGCACTCTAGATTCTTTGATCCAAAGAAACTTTAGTCAAAGAAACACTATTAAACAAAGAAAGAATTTCAACCATCTCCAAACATTCTCTATCATTAAGACTTCTATGAAATCCAAAATCCTATGACATGAAGGAAGCATCATAACAAATTAATGGCACAATTTTATAGCCATGAACAAAGAAATGCAGACTAACCTACAGGTTTATTTACACATTCTAGCTATCCTGAAGCTTAAGCTTAACTTCTCATATTTCACGTCCTGAGAATAACCATTGTTTTGCCCCTTAAGTAATGACCAGAGTAAGAGGATTGGTGCAAATGAATTACAAAGAAAGAAGAAAAGTTAATTTTGTAGATCCTTCAGCAGACGTAGAATATACAACAATGAGGGTGGACTAATGAATTCCATGAAGATGCCACCACAATTTTGCTGTCCACCAAGGAAAAATTATGGGGTTAACCTGAATTTGATGCTAATTTTGTACAGGTACCAAGCTTTAATTGTACAAGAATCACAACCTGAATGCAAATTAGTGCTATCTTAACCTACCAAATACACATGAAGCTCTGTCCAAGTTAAGCGAGTTTCAGACCCGAAGAAACTCTGAGAAGCTGCAGCCTTGTAGGCAACGAGTTAGCTGATCGCACCCTATAACTGTGCACCAGGCATCGTTCTTGAATTCTAAGTTAGGCAGGATCTAGTGGACTTAATACAGGTGATAAGAGATTCTGCAGCAGAGCACAAACTGTTTCTCCCAACCAACCTCACTCGAAAATCGCGATTCAACATTTGTATCCTGTTTACATCTCCATCCAATGAGCTGAGCTTGATCACCTGCCCCCTCTGTATCAATCCGTAAAGATACAGACAGCCGCAGTCTAATTTCTCACATTTGAATGCAACTCGCAATAAAGAATTAGATTCAAGATCATTCAACCTGGGATCATACAGAACAGAGAAGCTACCGAATGCAAGATCAGGGGTCTCAAATAATCTATCTACATCATCGCTTTCTTCATTAAGGCAGTTTGTTTTTTCAGCAAGAACTGGTGACCTCTTAGCAACTCTCAGTATATTAGCAGCCTCCCTCATCCCACTGAGAAAAGCTCCATGCATTGTTGCCGGGTACTGTTTGTTAGTTGCTTCTCCAGCAAAGAAAACTCTGTCTCCAACACTCTCTGCCAGGATATCGTAATCATCCCCTGAAGCCCCTATTGCAACATAGGAGTAAGATCCGTAAGTATATTGATCTTGTCCCCAACGAGTACAAACTGCCTGTAGTGGATCTGGAACAGCAATCCCTTTCGGACTAAAAATACCCTTCAAAATTTCCATAACCCTCCCCAAAGATTCTACTGGAGACATCTTTTCGAATTTAATTGCAGCATCTCCAGCAACAAGAGCTACAAGAAGTGGTCCTCCTGACACTGAAGAATAACTATAAAACAAAAAGAATTCGCCTCTCATACTCGGGTCCTCGGTCAAATGCCCGAAGGTATCAATCTCCCCACCCCAAAAATCATACGGAAATAACATTGCAACCTTATTCAACAACCCAAAACCTAATCTCTCGATTGCATCTTTCTTTCGTTTAGGAAGCTCTGGAACGAACTCAATCACTCCCTTCTTAAGCACCCCCAATGACACTGTACAAAGCACCATATCTGCATGATACTCTTGCCCACCGGCATACACCAAAACCCCATCAACCCCATACCTAATACTCTCTACCTTCCGGTCATAAAAAATTGGCAAATCCTCGGCCAATGCCCGGACAAATCTCTCATTCCCTCCCGGAATGAAACAATGATCTCCACCCATCTCATAGGGATCATCCTGATCCCAAAACGCCATCGACAGATTGGACATCAACGTTGCATTGGCATACTCCAAATTCGCCAAATGCCAATCCAACAACATCCTCTCTAATGGATCCTCAGCAACCTTATATACTCTCCTAAACGCCTCTAACGCCGTCCCCAACGAAACATCCACCGATTTCACTTGCTCCATCATTGCCTGCCTAAGCTTACAAACCCTATCTAACAATTTATTAAACGAGACCTCAACATTCGAATCGATTTCCGAATTAACAGTCTTACCATTAGGCAAATAAAGAGGGCAAATGTCTCTCACCTTATGAAGCGGAAACCCTAATTGTCTCGCTAGAACCCCGAGCGGATTACCATTGATTCCGGTGAGAACACTCCCACCCAAATCGGCGGCAGCCACAACACCGTTATCACCACCGCTCATTTTCTTCGTGTGGACTCTGCCGCCGGGCCGTGTTCGACCTTCGAGTACTACAACCTTAAACCCCATAAAAATCAATTGCCGAGCAGCCACCAGACCCGAAAGTCCGGCGCCGATTACGATGACATCCCCTCTTGCAATGCTGTCAACGGGGCGTAATTTGGCTTCTTTGACTGCCGGAGCGAGGCCGAAATTGATGTAACCGTGGTTGATCAAGAAGGAATAGGCTGAATTTACCAAGGTTCGGTGCTCGACTCGGATTGATTCCAAGGCGTGGTCTTTGGTGAGCCAGATCGAGACGTTCGATCGCCACCGGGCGAGAATGTGGTTGCGAACAACGATGTAGTTTGATTGTTCGATACCGCCAATTTGAGACACAACGTTAGCTTCGATTTCTTCTTCGGTGAGAGAATCGATAGGAAATCCGACGGAGATGGCGATTAGGGCTTCAATGTCGACTTCTTTGGCTAGATCAGAGATTTTGCCGCTGCGGCGGCGGTGGTGTTTGGAGATTACAGATGGATCGTCGTCGGTCAAGTCATCCGTTTCACTGTAGGTGGTAGCGGGTTTTGTGTGCGGGCGGAGGACACGGAGGCCGTTTACGGCCGCGGCGGAGGAGATCATCTCAGGGAATTGCTTCCTTTTACGGCGTCGTTTTTTGATAGCTGGACCAGGTTCCGATGGGTGGTGTCGGTTTTGGTCGTCGGGAACCTGTTCGGTGGTATCGTCTGGACCCATTGGCTCGGAGGTTTCGTTGAGTAGGGTGTCGGAAACGGCACCCTCGGCGGTGGTTTGAGGAGGATCAGGGGAGTGGTTGATGGTTGAGGGGGAGGAGGAGGTAGTGGTGACATTGTTGTTGGCGTTATCGGAGAAATCGAGGGGAGAGTCTGTTGTTTCCATGGTGTGAGTGATGACAGAGAGAGAGAGTGTCGTGGATGACGAAAGTAGGGTTTTAGTGGGAGGAGAAGAGGGAAAAGAAGCAGGAAGAAATGAGAGAGGAAAATGAAAAACTACACTAACGCCCCTTATAATTCAAGGGAAGTAAGTATGATGATTTTAATTCTATCTTTTAATTATAATTAATTTTGTGTTAATCAGACGATCATATAACAAACATGAAACTTGTCTCTATTTGTTCTAAAGGGAGAAATATACTCAGATTTTTTAAAGTTTGTTACTTAATCACTAAAATTCTTGAAGTTTAAAATATTATACACAGACCCCTTAAAACTTATAGGCGCGTAACACTTAAATTCTAATGTAAATATATTTGTTAATAAATTACAATTAAACTCCTATGAAGTTTATAGGTATATAATACTCAGATTTCTTAAGTTTAAAAATTATACTTAGACAAAAAATATTCTAATTAAAGATAGAATATCAAATATTTTAAATTTTATAACCAAAATTCATATTCTATTGTATCATTTATTGAAATAAAATTAAAATTAAAATTTTAATTTTTTCTTAAAAAATCATAATTAGTATACAATTATACTATCTATTGGAATAAAACTAAAAAATTAAATAAGGGATTTAAGTCATTCATAATAGAACATAAATTTTACAACAAAATTTAATGTTCTATTATGTCATTTATTGAAATAAAATCAAAAATAAAAATCTAGGTTTTTTAAAAAATCATACTTAGTATATAATTATACTATCTATTAAAATAAAACTAAAAAATTAAACAAATGGTCAAACTGTAATGGACACAATATATTTTAACTTTAATCGGGGTAGTTTGATATTTTAATTTGGTCATTTAAATGACCAAATTAAATTCCATTAGATAATATAATTGTATATTAATTAAGATTTTTTAAGAAAAAATTAAATTAAATTTTATTTTTTATTTTATTTCAATAAACGATATAATAGAAAGTTAATTTTAATTATAAAATTTGAAATATTAAATATTTTATCTTTGATTGAAATATTTTTAGTCTAAGTATAATATTTTAAACTTAAAGGGTTTAAGTAATATATGTTTACAAACTTTAGAGAGTTTAAGTATAAATTATTAACATATATATTTAGAGCAAGAGTCTAAGTGTTATGTGTGTACAAACTTTAAGGAGTTTGTGTGTAATATTTTAAATGTTAAGAGTTTTAGTGATTAAGTGACAAATTTTAGAGGATCTGAATATAATTTTCTCTTGCTCTAAAGAGTAAAATAGACAAATTTTTTATCGATGTTAACTATTATAATTTGATTGAATGGACATTAAATGTGAGGAGTTTGATAGTTAAGGGGAAAAAGTAGAAAAAGGGTGATAGTTCAGGGGGTATGTGCGTGATATTTACTCAACTATAATTTCTAGTTATCGGGTCGGATATGTAAAGTTCTCGAAACCTCGTAAAGCCTCCTCTTTGGAGCATCGTCTTCCACCGCCAACCCAAAGAGTCTCCTCTGCTCCTACGCCAAAGAAAGTCCCCACCAACCCTCACAAACAAAGCCACAGCTTCAATTCAGCAGTAGGAAGACTCAGGAGTAAATACAAGTTCAGGTACGTCATTTTCATGACCCTCCATTTTTTTTCCTCTGAACTTGCCCCAAATCCCCACTCTTAATGCTCCCCTGTACATCTATTCATTTTATGAATCTATATCTGTATATAAGCTTTATTATCAATGGAAAACCCCAGTATCTGTAGCGTCTGTTTGTGGTTTGCTTAATGGGTTTTTTTATTAATCAGCAAAAATGAAATATTATTCATGGAATAAAGAACCGTGCATTTGAAAAAAAAAAGGGTGGGTGGGTGGGCAGAAGTTAACCAATTTCAATTTTCCTATAGCTTTCCACAACAAAAATTCCCTAGTACCCACAATTACAAACTCGTGAAAATATTGAATGTAATGATGAAACTACATCACTATTGCCATTTGGTGTTATTAACCAATAATAAACTAACATGTACCATTTTAATTAGTAACTACCGTGTCCATGTAAGAAAATAACAACCATGTGTAAAAAAAATGAAGTTCACTTTGCCCACGTTTAAATTTGTTATTGGACGGTGATATCACGTAATAATGGTGATGTGACATTGTCACGTAATATCATCATTACACCCAATATTTACTTAATAAACTCGGTAGTCACTGAACAAAAAAGGAAGCCAAGTAGTGAACTGTATCTAATATTGTATCATTCTCAAACTTATTTTCGAAGATTCTAGTATTCCTCTTCAATCAAGACATCCAAAAAGTTGTCAACAAGGCACATCTCCATAACAAAAATGCTATGCTGCCCAAATTATATCCCAAAAAAACCATCTCAAATGATTTGACATCTTCGCACACCACTCTGTAGAGTCCAATAAATTTTTTTTTTCATACAATGTGAGGTACCAACTCATCTGGGATGAATATTTTGGGCCACAAGTTGGGTAGCGTAGCTTTTTTATCTGCATAAACTATGGGTCATTTTTACTTGTACTGAAACCCTAAAAGGCAATCCCTACAATCATCTCACAATGACGCAAAGTACTAAGACAATGCAAATAGTCTCGAAAAAACTATTGGACAATGAAGGAAAAGATAATCAATCGGCTCCTTGTATGTCCTGCAGAGACAAAGCACATTGAGTTCTCCTTAAATAAAGTAAATCCTTGGTATTCATTTTGTTATGAGCTACAGTCCAAGCAAAACATTTACTTTGGGAACTTTTTGACTCCCAAATCAGCTTAGAGGGGCCAAAAGGAGAAGCACAAGTTCTTACTAGGATTCCTTGGAAGATTCAATTTGGCTGCATTTCCATGGAAAATTTGAACCTTTGCACCCCACTTTCTTTTGATGGATAGTTTATGGTGTGGGGGACAGGAAGTTTAGTATTCTTACTCCGATGGGATAAACAAAATTTTTGAACTGGATAGTTGTAGTTCTCAGGAGACAATCCAATTAAGGTGTATAAGAAATGGCCTTCTCAGAAGTCGCATTTAATGACTTACTTGTACAACCTGAAATTGCTATTGGTCGATGTTCACTTTTTGCATGAAACTATTTTTTTTCAGGGAGGGAATATTTTTTTGTGTAGAAGATTAAAAAAGAAATTCAAAAAAGAAAAAGATGTGGCTTTCATGAATGTTCCGATTGGTGGGCTAAGCTTGCCTCACAGACATACAAAACCGGGCAGATTTGAGTTTCCATTGACTTCAAAGACCTGAATAACGCATTATCTAAGGGAAAAATTCTTCCAATCATAGAAGTCATGATATACAATACATGGGAATATGAAACAGAGAAGTTAGTGAGAATGTAGATGTTCTTGGTACTATGTTTCATTATTGGTTGTTGGTTGTATATATACTTGAATTTTTCTCTATTTCGGATATACATTTATGGCAAATTTTCATTTGTTTAAGTTCCCTTTACTTTGGTGGATATTTAATGATAAAGTGGAGAGGAAAAATCACTCTTGTCGTTGTGGCACAGATTTCTTTGCGGTGTAGTAAAAAATTAGTCCCAGTATTCAATTATACACTTTATGAGTTATAAGACCTGAATTTTGGATGTGGGGCAGGCTCTAATACCCATTGGTATGAACCTAACCTGACTGATTGAATGTGGCAAAGAAGACACAAAAATTTAAGACAACCGTTTATTGTTTTGAATACGGCAATTTACACCTTTTCAGGAGTATAGCTGCATTGATTTTGCTCATACTTATAGCATTGTTGTATCTCTTGTGCCCATTAATGCAGACAAAAAATGCATGCTAGGTTCAAGACTTCAAGTCAATTGTGTTCTCTATTTTGTCTACAGTATAACTTTGTTGTAGTTTTGAGCTACCAAATTCACGATGCTGAAGTCGGAGTATGCTACTTCTTAATCTACTGTTTTCCTTTTTATAGAGCATATTTGATGGCAATCATTCCTTTTGGAAGCACATGGGTGGCTCACTGGGGAGTTCAGCTTCAGATTGGCTCAAGATCTACTATTGCAAACAAGTTATTGACAACTCCACATGGGTGAGCATCTTTAGTTATGTTTTTGCAAGAAATATGCAGACTAATAGGTCAATTTTTTTAGCCTGTATGTAAAACTAAGAAATAAAAAATAAAAATTAGACTGTGGATTTTCTTATGCCATCCGTTCAATTATTATACTTTTAAGTGTGCTTGCTATGTTAGTTGGTTTTTCCTTGGCAGCTTTTCCATAAACTATTTTTTTCACTTACCGTAACTTTAACTTCATTTGATGCGCTTGTGTTTGCCCCCGGTTCTACTAATTGATTATCTGGATCGTGTCCTAACTTTGCGTATCATTTGCCCAAACTAATAGAAAACACTAAAGATAGATTTGTTGATAATTGAATTTTTCAACCTTAGTTGCATTAATTTTTAATTCTCCTTCAGATTTATATCACTACATCCCTATGTATGAATCTTGGACATAAATCTTATCTGTCTCATTCTGAAGGTATTATATTGTGACTACTGTCTCAATCAAGGATATCGGGGTCATGGTGACCCCATGCGTCCCACAATCTGGGGTTGCACAACCTCAAATGAGATGAGTTCATGATCTAAATCATCAAAATTCGAAATCCCCACCGATATGCTGAGCTTAAATAGATACACGATCCAAATACCCTAATATAACCTTAACTACAAGTTGCAATTATTATCAAGGATTTATTTATGTGTTTTGGTGATGTCTATACTTATATTTTGATGGTTGTGATTTAAATCTTCGTCATAGCATAACTATTCAACTATTAACTTTAGTTACAACTATTCTATTAGCCATTACCTTGTTTTAGATTCTGATTTGATTTGAAACTATCGTCCTAAATATGAAATAAATATTAATTTACTTCGTGTGTATGGAACTATAATTATATATTGGGAGAATTACACCCAGACCTCCAGAGGTTTGTCATTTAATCACTCAGGCCTCCTGACATTTGAAATATTATATACAGAACCCTTGAGGTTTGTATGCGTATAACACTTAGACCTCTGTCGTCAATGTCCGTCAGTATATCCGTTAATAAATTACACTCAAACCTTTTGAATTTTGTAAGCGTATAATACTTAGACCGCTTAAGTTTTTTAAGATGTTATACTTTGTTGGAGTTAAAGTCTAATTTATTAGGGTTTTTTTTTTCTCTTTTTTAACCTTACTAATGCTTATATGTTTTGCCAAGACTAGAGGGATGTTTAGGTTACTTTATAATATTGTTTGACTATATATACGGGGTTTTACTTTTAATTTGGGTATCCTTTTCACTTACAGTTATCTCTAGTTGATATCAGAGCTGGCCAAATCTAACCCTAACCCTAGCCCTAGCCCTAGCCTCCACCAAAATCACCAGCAACCACCCCCCTCTGTAAACATCTTCACCTTCGTGATGAGGGGGAGTATGCTGGGAAGGTGTGTCGATTGCATAAGTCTCTTTATAGACTGAAACAGTTAGCATGAGCCTGGTTCTCTTGGTTTAGTGGTTTAGTTGTACGTTTAGGGTTCATCAGATTTCATTCTGATCATACATGCTTCATTCGACGGAATATGTTTAGGTAATGTGTCATCCTTTGGTATAAGTGAATGATATTATTATTACTGAGATGATATTTATGAGACTGGATAGGTCGAGATAGACCTTGGAAAGGCTTTCGATGTGAAGGAGCTTGAATTTTTCGATATTTTCTTGAGATTGAGGTTGCCTGTAACAATAGGGGTATTTTCTTTCTTAGAGGAATATGTTCTGGATCTTCTCTCGGACACTGGGATGCTGGGGTGAGGATGGTAGGTAGACTTATCTACCTAGTCAACACTAGGCCAAACATTTCATTCGTTGTCAGTCGAATTAGTCAGTTCATGCACAGAGGCTCATCTTGATGCAGTTTATTATATTCTTCAGTACTTCAAATTTTGTCATAAACTTGAGTTGTTCTATGCATCAGGATATCAGATATATTCTCTAGCCTGTTATTCAGATTTAGATTATGGGAGAGCGTGTGAAAGTCCATCTACTACAGGTTTCTGTATTTTTTTAGAGACTCATCTTATCTTTTGAAAGAGTAAGAAGTAGGTAGTTGTTCCCCGCTCGTCAGCAGAGGCAGAGTATTGAGTTCTGACACTTGGCACATGTGAGATTATTTAGCTATGATCAATTTTTGGTGAGTTGGGATTTTCAATGACCTCTTCATCTACATTATATTGTAATAATTGATCTGCTATTCAGCTCGCTTTTAACTCTATACTAACTAGAGGACGAAATATATAAAGACTGATGTTTACTTTCTTTGGAAAAAAGTTAGTTGTTTTATTGTTACTCAATTGTTTGTGAGGGTTAGTGATCAGGTTGTGTATGTTTTCACCAAACCTGTCACTTTATCCATTCTTCGGGACTTGGTTGTCAAGTTTAGTTTAGTTGACATTTTTGTGTCTAGCTTGAGAAGGAGAAAGGAGTGTTGAAGTTATAGTCTAGTTTATTAGGTTTTTTTTTTCCTTTTTTACCCTTACTATTGCTTATATGTTTTTTCTATACCAGAGGGATGTTCAGGTCACTTTATACTATTGTATGACTATATATATGGGGCTTTACTTTTAGTTTGAGTATCCCTTTCACTTACAGCTATATTTAGTTACTTGGACAAAAAATACTCTAATCAATGATAGAATATTAAATATTTTAAATTTTACAATCAAAATTCATGTTTTATTGTATCATTTATTAAAATAAAATAAAAAATAAAAAATTAATTTTTTCTTAAAAAATCGTAATTAGTATATAATTATACTATTTATTAGAATAAAATTAAAAAATCAAACAAGGAGTCTAAGTCATTCATAATAGAACTTGAATTTTACAACAAAAATTCATGTTCTATTATGTTATTTATTAAAATAAAATCAAAAATAAAAATCTATTTTTTTTTTTGAAAAATTATAATTAGTATACAATTATACTATCTTTTGGAATATGACTAAAAAAATCAAACAAGGTGTCAAATTGTAATGTACACAATACCTTTTACCTTTAATTGGGATAATTTGGTATTTTAATTGATCTTTTAAACGACTAAATTAAATTTCAACGGATAGTATAATTGTATACTCATTATAATTTTTTAATAAAAATTAAATTTTTTGAGAAAAAATTAAATTTTTTGATTTTTGATTTTATTTAAATAAATGTCATAATAGAACATGAATTTTGGTTGTAAAATTTAAAATATTTGATATTCTATCTTTGACTGGAGTATTTTTTGTCTAAATACAACATTTTAAACTTGAGAAGTCTAAGTATTACATGCCTACAAACTTCAGGGAGTTTGGGTGTAATTTACTAATAGATATACTAACGGACATTGACGACAGGAGTCTAAGTGTTACTCGCGTACAAATCTCAGGGGTCTGTGTGTAATATTTCAAATGTCAAAGGATCTAAATATAATTCTCACTTATATCTAAGTTCATATAATAATAAAAAAAACCAAACGAGAGTTTCAAATTGAACGGCAATCCAAATTAGCATCCATGTCTAAACCATGGATGACATATCTAAGTACCGTATCAATGTATTTGTTCCTGTAGCCGAACCACATACCAAACTGACATCTGGTATCAATCTGTTTGGTGGTGGGGTGGCATGGTTTTTTTTATTTTTTTAGGGGTGGGTAGTTAATTAATAGCTAAGTTTCGCAAGAAGTTTGTTCTTTGTGTCAGCTAATGGTATGAGCGCTTGATCAAATTGGTCAATTTGAGCACATCAGTATTAGAAACTTGATAATTAAATATGTGGCCATATACTCGGGTTACGTGTTTAACAAATGTGATTTGTGATGGTCAATGCATTTAACTTGTGAACTTGACAACACGTGCCATTTGGAATATACTTAACCCATATACATCTACTTTTTAAATAAATCATGGGCTAAAACTTAATTAATTTGCATGCTTTACTTAGAATAGTCCACCAACTTCAAACTAATTGTGTGTTTGGTTCGGGTGTAGGAGGAAGGGAGTTGTTTGCAATATTATTTGTGGTAAAACAGAAAACCTCAGTGCATCATATATGAGAGATGTATTTGTTGGGTTCTCAAGTTGGCCTGGATATTGATCTTGGGCATGCCAGGCTTCTTCTCAGAGCTCTTAGGGTAGACATTGTGATGTAATAGCTTGTTCATTAACCGGTACTTAGCATCCAAATGCTCATGTATGAAAGTAATCTTGAACCTCTTGTGTCTATCATATATTTCCCTAAATAATGGATACAATGACCAAAAGATCTAAGAATTCATGGGTAATAATATTTGAAGGCAGCAAGTAATGTGTCAATAATTATCTAGATATAGTCCTAAATTAGGGTGGGCACCATAAATATTTTCCTGGCGGGGCTTGGGGTTGCATTTCATGGGTGAGTTTTCCTCTCATAGAATGGCATGGAATTATAGCATTCGTGTATGAAATATATGTATATTTGAATGGATGCTTGACATGATGTTTGTATGTGACATTTCATATATATATATATATGTGATGGAAAACTCTTGGTTATGTAAATTTCTAGGCCTGTAGTATCTATTAACAGCTTTGTATGTCCTTTTAGTTTTCACTAACCAATGATCTTGGTGTAACCATGGATATGACTTGTCATTTTGTTTGCAGTGTCTCAAGCAAGGTGAGAACATTGGCCTCACCAAGTTCAACCATTTTTTCTCAAAATTCCTTACATTCACAATTTAATTTGGGATCATCGAAGAACTCGAGTCGCCGCAGGGGATCTCGTCTCATTGTGAGAGCTGATAGGGTGAGTTTGCTATTTGAATTCCCTTATTCATATATTAATCATTCAGGTGAAAGGTTTTCATCCTCAGTTATTTAAATGTTTTGCAAATTTATTAGCGTATAAATTTGAACATTAACACATGTATACAGGATTACTATGCTGTCCTTGGCGTGTCAAAAAATGCCAGCAAATCAGAAATAAAAAGTGGTAAGTATGCAGTTGATCTTTCTCTATCAGATTTCTGACGTCCTTTTTGATCTAGTTCTTGTTCTCGGGTTGCATGTTGTACACTTCGATTCGATTGTCCAATTATCACTTTCTCTTTTAATTAGCCTTGGCTTTGAGTGTGTCATTATGCATGTCTTTGTTATTGTATAATGAACATTAATTGCTCATTCTGTATCTTACGTTTTTGTTTCCTATTAGAGTAGTTGGAATGCTGGATTACAAGACCTGAATCTTCAATTCTAGGCAAAAATGTTGGAATTTAAAGCTTGCCTTAATGATTATGACATTGGTACTACTAACTTTGTTAAGAGTGTTTGTATCCTACATCGAATAATTGGGACCACCAATTTTGGTTTATATGCTTGAGGCACCACGCCGCCTATTGCCAATTGGTTTTGGGTTGAAGTTAGTGGGTCAAGTTTTTTATCCATTTGAATTTCCTGGCATGTATGGATGTTTGTTTGTTGGCCTCACGTGCGAGCCCGAGTCCCACATGAGGGAGAGCGTTAAGAGAGTTTGTATCTCACGTTGAATAATTGGGACCACCAAGATTAGTTTATATACTCGAGGGGCTACTTCACCCATTGCCAATTGGTTTTAGGTTAGATGCTCTAACAAACATCTTAGGACTCTAGGAACCATTGTTTGCTTTCCCTTGGTTCTGTTGAAAATTTGAAATATCAAGTGAATTTGGCTGAGCTCTGGTATCATTGCATGAGATGTTCCGTGTACACATAGGAATCTTCTGACAGCATGTGTGTTGCATGTGTGGTTCTAGTCATCAAGAATGCTTTGCATTCCTTCAAGAAATCTCCTTTGTGATTGGGCATAGTTCTCTGCATATTGGGGCCTCATGTTGCTTGCATTTTAACCTTCACTTGTACATGATGGTGCTTAGAAGTACAAATTCTGTAAATTAGTTTCTGTATGTCTTCTTGGTGCGATTATTCATTTCAACTATGCTTAAGGATCCAGTTTTTATACCTAATATTTTGTGATATGCTAGTTCATTATATGTTTGATTCCTACCAATTGCTGACTCTTAAATTTTTCCATGTTCAGCTTATCGAAAGCTTGCCCGGAGTTACCATCCTGATGTGAACAAGTATGGTATTTTGTGATTATTTCGTGTCCCTTTTCTTTC
This sequence comes from Ilex asprella, assembly GCA_023539305.1. NCBI lineage: Eukaryota > Viridiplantae > Streptophyta > Magnoliopsida > Aquifoliales > Aquifoliaceae > Ilex > Ilex asprella. The sequence continues at coordinate 34,446,144 of CM042189.1, forward strand.
TTCTCTCTCGCTCAGTTTGTTTTCTTTTTTCTTCTTCTTATTATTTTAATTTGATTATCTTCACTTCATAACTGTTTTGTTGCTTGTGAATTGTGTGGCACCACCAAATTCTAATTCTTTTCTGAAAACCTTTTTTTCTGAAAATTATTTATTTTTAATCTATATGAGAGTAAATTCAGACACTAATTTTTATTGTAAAACTGAAATGCTGAAACTGTTGCATCTGTCTGGCATTAAAGGTGAATATTGTGTGAGCAATGATTACTTGCAAGCTGTGATCCTGTATCACAACTTAATCATGGGGTGTATGAGCAATACGGACTCCAAAAACAGCAGTTGGTACATTCTTTTGATTTTTAAGGTAGTATGCATGTGTGTACATTGTGAGAACTGAGAAGATAAATAAAGCTGTAGAAACTTGAATTTGAATAACTGAGGTGATTAGTGGGGTGAAGAGGTTTTGTCAGCCCTTGAACCCGTTGTCATTAGCCATCAATCTAGATCTACAAGCTTCCAGACTTTACCTGGTGCAGCATTATTTTATGATTTCTATTGTTGTCTTAGACCTAATTGAAACCAGAGCTTTGCTTGAATTGGCATAGGCTTTATTTGGCATCTATTTTTTTTTAAATAATTTTCTAGAAATGTTCTGTTTAGTACGTGCTGAAAGCTTCTTCAAGGTTGTTTTGGTAAATTTTATGGAACTATGTGGAAGTATGGATATAGATAGGATAGAGTTGTCATATTCTGCCTATTACATATGTCCACCCTGCCACAGTGTAGATATCTTCCATTTTTTACTTAATTTGCCACAGTATCTAGAAAGTGTTACAAAAGAATCGAAGGAATTTAGATTTCTTTCTGGAAAAAAAACTTCCAAGCGTTGCAATAGCTTGGGTTAGAAGTTGCTATGCTGAAGAAAGACTTCTTCCTTCAGAAGAGTGTGGTCTTTGATATCTAAAAGGAGGCATTTATAGTAGGTTGCTCAAGGTCTCTTTTAAGAGAAGTCACTATAAGTTAGTTAATGCTGTGAGACGCCTAAACTTGTTGGAAGAAGGTTACTTGCTCACTTGTTTCACTTGAATGGCATACGAACGGTGTAACAAAATATCTTATGCATGCATGAAATGGTTCCATGCAAAGGCAGGAATTATAATTACAAATTTTTGGCTATTTGAAACTGCCAATTGAGAAGGTCATGTACTTGTTAGATGTGGTCATGTGCGGGGGAGATTAGAGGAGCGCTATTTTTTTAGATGCAAACGGGCAATTACAGCACAGGCAAAACATTCTTTCTGAGATATTGCACTGTTGTTACTATTGATAGTACGAGTTTGCACTGCAATAGGATAAGTGAAGATATGGATTTTTGCTGCTTAGAGAATTTGTTCATGCTCTTTTCTTTACTTTGAAATAATTGTAAGATGCCTGTTTGAACTTATAATCATCTTGATTTCCTGCAGAGAACCTGAAGCAGAACAGAAATTTAAGGAGATTAGCAATGCTTATGAGGTTAAGCATCCCATCCTCGTCCCGTGTAGTACTCAGTTTGACAATTCTTGAATGAGCAGTTGCAGGTCTAGTCACTTTCGCTAGTTGAGCAATCAATTGTTATATTAAAAATTTGTGTTGCAGGTATTATCGGATGATGAGAAACGTTCTATATACGATAAGTATGGGGAGGCTGGGCTTAAAGGTGCTGGCGTCGGCACGGGGGTGAGTTCCTTTGTTCTGAAAAATGGAAGAAATTAGTGGTATTCCAATTATAACCCACAGTGTTTCAGTCTACAAGTGTTCTTACACCTGGATTGCTCCATGTTGATAGGATTTCAGCAATCCCTTTGATCTGTTTGAATCGCTATTTGATGGCATGGGCGGCATGGGCATGGGGGGAAGAGGCTCTCGAAACAGGGCTAGAGAGGGAGAAGATCAGATCTACAATCTGATCTTGAATTTTAAAGAAGCCGTTTTTGGGGTTGAAAAGGAGATAGAAATAACTCGACTTGAGAGCTGTAGCACCTGTGATGGATCTGGTGCCAAGCCAGGAACCAGTCCATCCACATGTAGCACATGTGGTGGGCAAGGGCAAGTTGTCTCCTCGGCGAGAACTCCACTGGGTGTCTTCCAACAGGTAATGACCTGCTCTACTTGTGGTGGGACTGGGGAGATTTCTACTCCTTGCAACACGTGCGGTGGGGATGGACGGGTAAGGAAGTCGAAGCGGATTAGCCTGAAAGTCCCTGCTGGTGTAGATTCCGGAAGCCGTTTAAGGGTCCGGTCAGAAGGTAATGCAGGGAGGAGAGGAGGACCCCCAGGAGACCTTTTCGTGAGCATTGAAGTTCTTCCAGACCCTGTATTGAAACGGGACGACACCAATATTCTCTACACTTGCAAAGTTTCTTACATTGATGCTATCTTAGGAACAACAATGAAGGTCCCTACTGTCGATGGTATGGTTGATTTGAAGATTCCATCTGGTACCCAGCCAGGTACGACACTGGTGATGGCGAAAAAAGGCGTGCCGTTTCTGAATAAAAGCAACATGAGGGGTGATCAGTTGGTAAGAGTGCAAGTTGAGATACCAAAACGGTTGAGTGGTGAAGAGAGGAAGCTCATTGAAGAACTTGCTGACCTGAACAAGGCCAAACCTCTCAACAGTTGGAGATAGTGAGGTTTACCCATAAAAAATTGAAAACTGTAGGTTTTGCCCCAAGTTGTTTTGTTGCTGAAAATGTTTGTGTTGGGAAATTTTGAGGGAGGGTGCTTTATATTATGTATTATGCATTAAAAGTACATTGAAAGGGATGAAGAGAGAAAATTAGAGAGGAACTTTTCAGATGATTGTCTGAAAATTTGGTTCACTGTGCTTACTTTTTTGTGATCATATATTATTTGAAATTGAGTGTAAATTTATGCAACTGTTCTCTATTTTCTTTAATTTTCATTCTTGTTTTACAGATTACTTATTTGCTGCAATTATGTGTAAATTTTGGGATCAATTTGGGTTTTGGTAAGTGTAACTAATTCGTCATCAATCAGTAGGACTTTCAATTTTTGACGCAATCAATTTATTTTTTTTGACACGAACTGTTTTGCACACGATCACTCTTTTATCTCGCTTTCTTATCCTCTCTTTTATAATTACGTATGCAGACGATATTCCTCTTTATATCTCATTTCTTTATAATCACACACACAAATGATCATTGTACTCTTTTTTATCTCACTCCTTGATAATTACACGAGGCTCATAAAAAAAACCTAAATACTATATATATATACACTACATTATATAACCTCAACCTCGGGTTTTGTAGCATTTTAGAGCATGTTATTGATATGATTGGAAATATATTTTACCTAACTTCAACTTTTGTCCTAGCCACGACCTCTAACCCAACACCCGCCCTCCCCTTAGGAGTGTACATGGGCCGGGCCGAGTTGGGTTAGACCCGTAAGATTTTTTTGGGCCGGGCTAATAGTTTAGGCCCAAGTCTTCTTCCAAGTAAATTATCAAGTGGGCTGGACTTTGGGTATGGGTAAATTATCTGCAACCCAACCTGCAAGCTTATTGGGCGGGCTTGCTCCGGACTTTTTTATAAACAACTTTATTTTAAAATAATGAACATTTTCGTAACTTAAAATTTGTGTAAATTATATTTTTAAATCAAAAGTAGAGTCAAATTGGATAAAAAAAATAATAAATAATTTTATTTTTGATTAGGGGATGAATTACATCCAATAGAATGAATATATATCAACTAGGTTGATATTTACTCACTTATCTATCATTTGCATTACTCTACTCTTTAAAACTTATATATTTATAAATGAAAAAAGAAAATAATACATTATTTGTAATATCTAAATTTTTAAAATTTCAAATTTTGAAATTTGGAAACTTATTTTAAAGTTTCAAATCTAATAGTCTAAAAGTATAATTTTTTTTGCAAAAGGAAAGTGGGGGGGCTCGGCTTGTTGAGCGGGCTTTTGGGTTGACTTTTAACGGCATTTTTTTGACAGACTATTGGGTAATGTTTTCAGGCCAGGTAATGAGTTTGTGGGCAAAACCAAGCCTTCTTTTTAAGGATATTGGACTCGGGGTAGACCAACAATCGGGTCTATCAAATTTTGAACCTATTTTTTTTGGATCAGGTAACAGAACCCATGGCTAACCTGGGTCATGGACACCCCTACTGGCCCCTGCAAATACCCCTCTAAACCCAAAAAAAAATAATCTCAAACCCACTTCTATGTTTATATGTTTTGCAGGGAGAGAGAGAGAGAGAGGGGTGTTCCATGCCGGCGGCAGGGTTTGTTAGTGGGGGATGAGGTTTCAGAGGAGGTTTTGGTGCTTTCTCAGCAGTCTAATTGGGTTAAATGTCAGCCATTAATTAGCAAATAGATTCGTGGAGGTTAAGAAAAAGAAAAAGAAACAAGGTATGAATCAATAACTGCTGAGAAAGCACCAAAACCTCCCTCTTTCATTTGTAACAAGGTATGAATCAATATCTTCTACTACTTCCCTCTTTCATTTGTCCTTTCCTGCAATTTATGATGTAACTTGTTTTTGAAAGCATGATGTAACTTGTTAGAAAACTGAATTTAACAAGTGCATCTAGACGCGTTTTCGCATTCAATTCTACTCAGGTTTTGCTTATTGTTGTCAGTGAGAAACTCGGGGTGTGTGTTTGGATGTTCGGAAAGAATTAGATAAGATATCAAATTTATATTTATCCTTACTCATGCCTAACCCACCAGTCACTTGCAGTGGGTTGGATATATGTCATGTCTGTTCTTTGGCAAATAAATTTTCATTTTGTAGGACTCACAGATATGAATGATATCAAAAATATTATTTATGTTAACTTGACCATTTTACCCCTTAACATTTTTTGGGAAAAACCATTCCAACAAACATCAATTTACATTCACAACCATCCATATCTCAGCCACATAAAATTCGTCCAAAACCATCCATTTCCTCCTCCCCAAACCCTCTCTCTCTCTCTCCCCCCCTCTCCCCATGACAATTGGGTATAAACTCACACAGAGACATATATACACACACACACACACAAATCAACTTATATATAAACTCACACACACAAACATATATATATATATATACATAAATCAACTTATATATAAACTCAAACTCATATATATATACACACAAATCAACTTATATATAAACTCACACGGCTGATTTTTTTGTAAATCAGCCCATCCCCAACCACAATAAAAAACCCAATTCAAAAATCCTTGACCTTCGTCATGATAGTATATCAGTCAAGCAAAGAGAGAGAGACCAAGCCTGAAGCAGCTTGTTCGCTTTCATCGTCGCCTTCACCAAGCAACCAAACCCAGAAATGGCAGAGTAACCAAACCCAAAAATGGCGTGAAACGAGTGGAAGAAATGAGAGGGTAAATATGTCCTTACTCATATAAAACCTATCAATTGGGATTTAAACCCAGGGGAAAGGTGGGTTAATTTTAACCCATGTAAGAGGGTTAATATCGATTGTTGCAGTCGGGTCATGCTTAGACCCGGATACATATCCTACCTCATTTTTGTCTTTCTAAACAAAGTTTTTTTTGTGGGTTTCACTGCATTGTTAGCCTATCTGTAAACCCACCTTATCCCATTATCCAATCACACTCTTGGGATCCGTCTTTGGTGCAATGAATGAAAAACTGGAAGAAAAAAGATAGAAGGGATAGGATAAACTTTTTATTCTCGCCACTTCTCATGTTGTGGTAGAAGGGATGGACAGTAGGACTTGGAAGAATTGCTCATGTTTTGCGTGTGTATGAGAAGTGGAAAGATGGAAAAAGTACACATCATATTATACCATTATATCTCCATATAAAATTATTGGCAAAATTATAAATTTTTTGTGATCATTCAGATTTTTTGACGTTTGAAGACTTGTGCCGTCAATGACCATTAGTATCTCCGTTAGTTAATTTCATCCAGACTTCCTGAAATTTGTAAGCGTGTAATACTTAGACCCTTCAAATTTAAAATATTATATTTAGACAAAAAATATTTCAATCAAAGATAAAATATCAAATATTTTAAATTTTACAACCAAAATTCGTGTTCTATTATGACATTTATTGAAAAAAATAAAAAATAAAAACTTATTTTTTTCTTAAAAAATCATAATGAGTATACAGTTATACTATCTATTGAAATTTAATTTAGTTTTTTATTACTAAATTACCCCAATTAAAGATAGATGATATTGTGTCAATTATAGTTTGAATCCTTGTTTGATTTTTTAGTTTTATTCCAATAGATAGTATAGTTGTATATTAATTACGATTTTTCAAGCAAAAATTGAATTTCTATTTTTGATTTTATTTCGATAAATGATACAATAGAACATAAATTTTGATTGTAAAATTTAAAATATTTGATATTCTATCTTTGATTGAAGTATTTTTTGTCTAAGTATAATATTTTAAACTTGAGTGGTCTAAGTATTATATGCCTACAAACTTCGAGAGGTCTGAGTGTAATTTATTAACGGATATACTAACAGTCATTGACGACAGTAATTTAAGTATTACGCGCGTACAAATTTCAGGAGGTCTTTATATAATATTTTAAATATTAGGTATCGGAGTGATTAATTGACAAACCTCAGGAGGTCTAAATATAATTCTTCCAAAATTATAGTATCCATCATATTAGCACACAAATCTAGCTACATATAAATTAATCATTTTTTTTGGAGGGAGGGATTGAGAAGCTTCCCACCCAGTTTTCTTAATTTCTAGAATTATCATTTAATTAACTACAAAGTTGGGCTTTCTCCAATGAACAACAAACACTTGGGGTATATAACTATTATTCTATTATCGCACTAATTAACGACATGTCATTCAATCTTTTTTTTGAAAAAATCAAATTTGATCCCTCGTAAACATTAATAATTCTCTAACTATCCATGTTTTTGTGATGGAAAAAGAGAAAAGCCTGAAAGGTGGAAAACAAGACAGATTATAAATTATGTACATCACACGGGGCGCGCGCCCGCTATCAAGCAGTGGCATATCCACACATGGACGTTATCCAATAATATATTCTAGTATGAGTCACATGATGCCGTTGTCGTATGATACCCAAAATTGCTGTTGTCATACACATGATAACAATATATGTGGTCCATGTTAGATCTTGTCAGTTAGTGTATAGCATGGAATCACTCATAATATTATAACACAGACAAAAAGATTAAATTTTTAGGCCAGATCGCTAGTAATTGTCGGTCAGTCATACGGTGGTGAATTCGTTCTCAGGCCGCGTAAACACAATAGATTAAAGCTTCATCATGCAGGCAGGCGCAAAGATGGGTTCTGCACCTGCTCCCACAGCTCATAAGCCTCATGCTGTATGTCTACCATTTCCAGCCCAGGGTCACATAAACCCCATGCTCAAGCTTGCAATGCTTCTTTACCACAGAGGCTTTCACATTACTTTTGTCAACACAGAACACAACCACAAACGCTTGCTCAAGTCTAGAGGCCCCAACTATTGCGACGGCTTGCCGGACTTCTGCTTCAAAACCATTGCCGATGGCCTTCCTCCCACCGACCTCAATGCCACCCAAGACATTCCATCTCTCTGTCATTCCACCAGAAAATACTGTTTGGTGCCCTTTCGCCTGCTTCTGGCGAAACTCAATGGCACTTCCCTTTCAGATGTTCCGCCGGTGACATGCATAATTTCAGATGCCATTATGACCTTTTCCCTCATAGCTGCAAAAGAAATTGATGTTCCTGGTGTACTCTTCCGGACTACGAGCACTTGCAGCTTCTTGTGCAATAAACACACTCAGCTTCTTATAGAAAGAGGAGGTACATTACCCAAAGAAATATCTCTATAGTATTGTTATATATATATATATATATATATATATATATAAACTTTGGTCCATGTTTTTCATGTCGATAGATATACGTATATGTATATGTATCTCTATATTTTTTGGCTTTTGATGTATGAATTTATCGAGTTTTTACATCTCCGCTACAATAACTTTGATGTGTTCGATATGAGAAGTCAAGACTTATTGTGAAGTTGAGCTTCAATTTTGTTTGTGTCAAGTTTGATTCAATTGTATGGGACACTAAATTTTAAAAGTGGCACATTTTTTAGACAGAATGACTCAATTGACATAATTAAAAAGTTCAATATTTAATTGTCACAAGAGTCGTAGTTTGAACATTATATGTATAGTTTATTTCAACCACGTGACACATTTGACCATTTTCAATTAGAAAACCTAACAGAGAGTTCAATTAACGTAATTAAAGAGTTCAAAAGTTTAATTGGCATAAGAAAAAGTTGAGGGCTTAATTGACACAAGGGTTATATGTATAGTTTGAGGATTAAATTTGATTCCAATTGTAAGTATACAAACCTAGATTCTAACAGTCGAGCACTCAAACGTTCATGATTTTAATGTGTTGCAGATGCAAGCTATTTAAGAAATGGGTATTTGGACACTGTCATAGATTGGATTCCGGGGATGAAAGATATACGGCTTCGAGATTTCCCAAGCTTTATTCGGACAACGGATCCAAATGATCTTATGATGGACTTCATGGTGCGAGAAACTGACAGATGTTCACTGGCATCGGCAATCATTTTCAACACTTTTGATGCATTAGAGCACTATGTTATAGATGCTCTCTCGTCGATGGGCCCTCCAATTTACTCCATTGGCCCTCTTCACTTGCTTGTCAATCAACTGCCACAAAGCAGTCTGGAATCTGTTGGATCTAGTCTGTGGAAAGAAGAACCAGAGTGTCTCCAATGGCTTAACTCGAAGAAATCCAACTCGGTGGTTTATGTGAACTTTGGCAGCATCACAGTAATGACTCGGGAACAACTCATTGAGTTGGCCTGGGGACTAGTTAACAGCAACAAGAACTTCCTCTGGATAATAAGGGATGACTTAGTGGTGGGTGATTCCGCTTCCGACATACTGCCACCAGCGTTCATTGATGAAACTAAAGAAAGAGGTCTGATTTCCAGATGGTGCCCGCAAGAGAAAGTGCTCGGGCACCCGTCTATTGGAGGGTTCTTGACACATTGTGGGTGGAACTCTACCATTGAAAGCCTGTCCAGCGGTGTGCCTATGGTTTGCTGGCCATTTTTCGCCGATCAGCATATTAACTGTAGGCATGCATGCACTGAATGGGGTGTCGGTTTGGAGATAGATAATGATATGAAGAGAGATGAGGTGGAGAAGCTTATGAGAGAGTTGATGGATGGAGAGAAGGGTAAGAAGATGAAGAAAAAAGCTATGGAGTGGAAAAAATTGGCAGAAGAGGCCATAGTCTCTGGTGGTTCATCATACTTGACTTTGGACAAACTTGTGAATGAGGTACTTCTGTCCAAACCCTAGATTACCTCAAGCGTAGAACAGTCAATGCAGTTAAGGGGAGATATGGTGATGCACAAAAATGATGTTGATATCATTATTGTTGCACAAAATAACACTGTTCAAGGGAAAAGGCAACGGTACCAAACGAGGTATCATACCGAAATTTACAGCTATTTAAAATTAAGTTATAATTTTTTTGAAGTGTAAATTATCATCTTTAAAGGTCATGATCGATCATGATATATTGAGATTGATAACGAAATTACAATTTTTAAAAGTCAAGTTATAACTCATAAGAAAGAAATTACAACTACTCAGGAGAAGTCTATGATTGGTCATGCATATTTATGATCGATCATGGTCCCCTTTAGGGGTGTCCATGGGCTGGGTCACCCATGAGTCCTCTTACCTCACCCAAAAAAAACAAGCTCGAAACTCAATAGGTCTGATAGTTAGCCTGAACTCGAGCCCAATATTCATGAAAAAGAGGACTAGGGTTTGTCTACAAACCCATTACCCGACCCAAGAGCCCGCAAGTCTAGTCCACCCACTCACTCTTCCTTTGAAAAAAAATTATACTATTTGATCAAAAAAAAATTAAAATTTTAAAATAACTCTCTCAATATCGAAATTTGAAGTTTTAAAAATTTAGATATTATAAATAATGTATTATTTTTTTTTCATGTATTAAGAATATAAGTTTTAAATAGTAAAATATTATAATATTAAGTGACGGTACGAAATGGAAGACTTTCGTCTTCAGTAGACTTTCCCTTCTTCGAGGGACCAGACTACGATTCATTGTTTTAAATTTTTGGTATGGTACCAAAAATTTCAAATTACATCATTAGTGACGTGCTTACTAAATTTATAGTATGTTTACACATATTGGTAGACAAGACAAGAATACCGAAAAGCTGTCATTACAAAAAATTGCGGGCAAAATTACAACATTAGTGGAAAGTTTACGACTATAGTGAATAAAATTACAACATTGGAAACCATATTTAATTGATCATGGACTAGTAATAAATTCATTGAAGTTGTAAAAATTTTCACAAATTTGGTAAACATACATTTGAAGTTGTATTTTCCGGAAATTACAATATTAGTGAAAAATTTACAATAGTAGTGATTAAAATTACCAAATTTGTGAAAAAAATTACAACATCAATGAAAAATTTACAAAGTCATGGACAAAATTACAAACATCAATAGACAATTTACTAAAATAATGGGCATATTTACAACAATAGTTGACATAATTACAATAATAGTGGGAGATTTGATCAATTAAAATCGTATTTGATCGATCAAATTGTTCCACAAATGTGATAAACAAGTCACTATTGTTGTAAATATTCACATAAATATCATAAAAAATCTATTGAAGTTATAAATATTATCATAAAAGTGGTAAATGATCAAACATTACTAGTCTATGATCGATTAAATATGATTTTAATTGATCATGGACTAAATTTGTAAGAATATTTGCAACTTCAGTGGTATATTACCAAATTTGTGAAAATCTTTAGTCCATGATCAATCAAATATGATTTTAATCAATCAAATCTCTCAAGTACTTTTACTTACTAACGATTTGGTCGATCAATATATTTTTCTGATCGATCAAATTCAATTACAACTGACTAATTAATCTAATTTTTTAAAAAAAAATTTAAAAATTGGAAAATTTTAGAAAAAATTTAAATCCAATTTGAAAAATATGTTTGATCTATCAAACATGTTAAATTCAATTTTGAAAAAAAAAATTAAAAAAAATTAAATCCAATTTGAAAATTGAATTTAATATGTTTGATAGATCAAACATATTTTTGATCTACCAAACATATTTTTCAAATTGTATTTAATTTTTTTTTAAAATTTTTCCAATTTTTATTTTTTTTAAAAAAAAATTAGATTAATCAGTCAGTTGTAATTGAATTTGATCGATCAGAAAGATATATTGATCGATCAAATCGTTAGTAAGTAAAAGTACTAGAGAGATTTGATCGATCAAAACCATATTTGATCGATCATGGACTAGTAGTATTGGATCATTTATTACTTTTATGAAAATATTTACAACTTCAATAGATTCGTTACGACATTTATAGGAATATTTATAACTTTAGTGGTTTGTTTATCACATTTTTGCAACAATTAGATCGAACAAATAAAGTTTTGATCGATCAAATCTCCCACTATTCTTGTAATTATGTCCACTATTGTTGTAAATATGCTCATTATTTTAGTAAATTGTCCATTGATGTTGTAATTTTGCTCATTACTGTTGTAAATTTTTCACTGGTGTTACAATTTTTTTCACAAATTTGGTAATTTTATTCATTACTGTTGTAAAAATTTCACTAATGTTGTAATTTTGTTCACTATAATCATAAACTTTTCACAAATGTTGTAATTTTGCCCTCAATTTTTGGTAATGACAATTTTTTGGTATTCTTGTCTTATCATTTCAATGTCTTGTTTTATCTATCAAAATATGTGTAAATATACCATAAATTTAATAAATAAATCAGTAATGTTATAATTTAAAATTTTTAGTATTATACCGAAAATTCAAAGGGATGCACCGTAATCTGGTCCTTTCTTGAGATGAATATTCCGAATAGTATTGAGTGATTGGCAGATCTTTTGACATCTGAGTGATTGGTATCATAAAAGCACATGATCCAACTCAGCATATCTGGCTTGAAAGGGGAAGGGACATTTATGACTATGATAGATTAGCACGTTGGTTAATGACATTTATGTCAAATAATTGCATCTAACCTATGATATAATTATACTAACAATAACTCCGTTTTTCAAGACATTATACAATATTAAACATTAAATATTGATTCCACAATATTTATATTTTAAATTATAATTTATTTTTTTAATTATATAATTTAAAATTAAAATAAAAAGAAATAGGTATGAAATGATGAGATTATTCGGCATTGGACTCGTGTTGATGTATTTATTGAGTTGTTAGACATTACGGGCTGTATAGGAAAAATATTTTTTGCGTAGAGAAAAAAAAATCAAAAATAGATGAATATTAAATCAATCTTAACGGTTGTATTTTTGTAAATTGAGAATTTATCCTTCTAACTAATTAATTTTTTTATTCTAGGAATCATGTGAGCAAATATAACTTTAAGATAATATTAGGTTAGTTTACGATATTCCAATAGTACTATTATTCTACTTAACAAACTTGATTTCACACATTTTTTTTATATTTTAAAAAAAAGGTGAGAACAAAGGAAAACGTCTAGAAGCCACCCATCTCGATAAGTCTTTACTGGTTGGATTATGAAGCACCTGACCGCATTATTTACTCATCTTGAGATCGAACTTAGTTAGGTTAGTATAACGGTCAATTATCGAATTCCAATATAGACTTCAAGACTCTAATCTCCAACCTCAAAATAAAAAATTCAATTGATACTCTATTGGACCCACCCCGCTCGGTGGTGAGTTCACACACTTACTGTTATTCTAGGAGAAAAGAAAAGCAAAGAAAGTAATATGTATTGTTTTGATAAAAATACCTGTTTTATGTAGTCATATATGAAATTAAATAATTACCAATACCCCCTCCCCCCCTCTTAAAAAAAACGAAACAAAAAGATTAATTAAATAGGAAAGACTATATAGTACCAAAAATTAAAATTTTTTATGATTATGTTATAATTGTTTGAGGTGCAAGTTACAACTTATAAAGTATATGATTGATTTTAAAACATTACGATCGATATTGGAAATTACAATTTTCAAATATTAAATTATAATTTTTAAATATCAAGATACAACTCATAAAAAAAATTACAATTACTCAAGGTAATCCCATGACTCATAAAGGAAAAGTTACCACTTGCAACTTTTCCTTCAACGGCGTGGACTTACTGTTAAAAATAATAATTTTTAGTATTGTATCAATTTTTTTTTTTTGTGAAATACATTAATAGTCTCTCAAGTATGCATTTTGTGTCAATTTAGTCCATAATTTTTGAATTGTGTTTTTTACTCTTTTAACTTCTCAATTTATGTCATTTTAATCCAATCGAAACGACAGTTTGAATTTACTAACAAAAATGATTACGTTACAACACTTAAGCAGTTTAATTTCTCAAATTTGTAACTTATATTATTTTGGTCCTTAGATTCTATAATTTGTGTCACTTTAATCCCTAAAATTTTCAAAAAATGTGCCTCAAATATAATCATGTCAGATACATACAACAATCTCTGGTAGTAAATCTTATTGTCATTTTCTATACCGTAGACTTTCCCAAAAAAAAAATAAAAATTAAGGTCAGATCTAGATGAGGAAAGCTACCATGCAGTATCTTTATTCAGGTCAATTATTGTGAAAGCTAACTATTTTGTTTTTTGCACTTGACCATGGTACAATTTTTTTTTTTTATAACGTACCTCTAAATTTTATTATTTTAATAAGTTTTTTTTTATAATTTTTGTGGGTCATTTAATAAATAAAATATTTATCACTTTTATGAATAATTTATTATATTTATGGATATTTTTATCATTATTATTAGTGTTTTTATCACTATTGTGGTTTTTATTTTTATCATTTTTGTTCTGTACAAAAAAATTATCATTTTTGTGGATGATTTTTCATATTTATAGGTATTTTTATTACTATTATGATAATAATTTTTATCAATTTTTTCTATACTACAATAGTGATAAAAACACACAAAAATATGATAAAAATAATTACAAATATAATTAAAATTCGGTATGGTACCGATCGCTTTTGTTGTGGTATCTATTGTTACAAGGTGTTTAAGTTTGCGACGACTATTCTCTTGAATTTAACGATTGATAACTGTGACTTGAACTAAATTAGTGTATATCTCTAAAAGAATATATGTGACTAGCTTTTAAAATGTATAAGAAATAATTGAATCTAAAATCTTTAAATTATCAGAATTTAAATTCAACTACTGAATCACCCGTTGTAACAACTAGAAAATGGTATGTGCCGGATCTCATGTGGCCCTTGTCAATTTTATGGTTCACATCCCAATAAATAGGTGGGTCATGATTGATCCACGTGCCTTTAATTACCCGAATTAAATTTCCGGGCCCAACTCAGTGCATTCATTAACAGTTATGTGCACTATGGTTTATCCAATTTTGCAGACAGTCCACAGGTATCATTTTTTTATTGTGAGCAACCATTTGAATTACGCTTGATAAAAAAAAAAAAAACATTTGAATTACGCGTTTTTTGTACTTGTGGTTCAGTGGTGATCGTGTCATGTGGGGCTTTTTTTTTTTACTTGTGGTTATTGGTAATCGTGTAATGTCGGGTGTGTTTTTATCGGATTATTTATGAGTTCGTATTGAATACTAATTAATCTTAATTCAACTTGTTTAACTTATTGTGATGTTGTTATAAAAAAAAATTTATAGTGATGTGTCGATCTGACTTGTTTATTTTCATATTGACGTATGTAACTCATGAATAAAAAATTTAAAGTTAAAGTACAAGTCTAAAATTTCTTTATCACTTAACCGAATGCACGCTCATATTTTTTTATATATAATACAAATTAATTTAATAAATATAATAACAAAAAATGAGTAAAAACTATATACTTAAAATATGTTTTATAAATATAATAACAACAATGAGTAAAAACGTATTGTTTTGCATAAGAATTATGTCAATACTTGATTATAAATAACAAAAAATTGATATTTTATCTGATAATACTAGTTAAACGTGTTAGGTGTGTCAATTTTGTGTTATTTGTGTTTGACACTAATTCGACCCATTTATTATTTGTGTTAGCAGGTCATGTCATTTTCTAGTTCGTATGGGAAATGATCGAATTTATTACCCATCTACGGCATCTTTAAAACAAAATTACCATTCTACGGCAGTTTTAAACATATTTACCATTCTACGGCAGTTTTAAAAGCGAAATTGGCACATCCGACTTTAACTAAAATCAAAATTGAGAAAAACGCCTTCAACGTATAAAGCGGTATTACTACATACAAATTATTTAGTGTAAGCGTATTTTCGAAATACGCTTTTAGTGAAAAAGCAGAATTGAGATTGCCGCCTTTACTTTGAAAAACGGTGTTAAAAAATACGAATTCAGCTGTGAAAGTGGATTCATTATATCCGATTTATAAAATGAAGCGGGTATAATGAACCCGTTTTCATTTGAATACCCAACTTCACTCCAGTTCCCCCTTTCCTTATTCACGAATTTGCCTCTCTCTCTTTCCTTTCTTCTCTCTCTGTTGAAGCTCAGACTTTCTTCTTTCTTCTCTCTTCACTGAGTTCTCCTCTATCTTTCTTCTATTATTGTGTTTGATTTCACCATCACCTAAGACCAGCCCTTAAAATGCACACACCCTACAGAGGAAATCCAAGCGGAGCCCTATATTTTTTGAAGAAGACGACTGAGGTGTTCTGCAAGATTCGCCTGAGAGATTCGCCTTAGGGTTCCATTCTAGGTCCTAGCTTAGTCAGTGTTTTGTCAATTGAAGCATTAGACTGGTACACACCCGTGAGCCCATGAGCTAGGTCTGAAGCTTGGAGAAGACGGGTTATGAGGCAAGGAGTAGACAGGGGGTTCACGTGTTGAACAAGAAACATCTATTTAACCAGGTACACTACATTGAGTTTGCACTTCAGAAAAATCCCTAGTTCAGAAAAATTTTCCCCATTGCCCAATCCCCATGAATGTAGAATTCAGAATTCCCCATGTGTATGTGCAAAATTTCAATCCTCATTGCACAAACCCTATTACTGTGTGATCTTCGAAAATCCCCAATAGTTTTCAATTTTCAATCCACGTTAGGGTATGTAATGGGTGCTGAGAAAAGCATTCTCCAACCTTCTGATGTTTT
>CM042189.1:34462559-34474274 GCA_023539305.1 Ilex asprella
ATTTTCTTAAAAGATAAAAAAAATTGTCTTGAACTTTTTATTCAAAATATGTGCAAGAGAAGTTAATTTAAAATAATTAATTAAATAAATAAAATAAAAATTAATTATATTCAATAGAAATGTATTAAGTGACGTCCTTGTTTTTTTTTTATTTGTTAAATTAAATTGATGATTTTTTTAAATTAAAATGTTATTATTGTGTTTTATAAAAATTTAAAATGTTACACTACACAAATAATATTAAATAATGACTAAATATTATGTGAAAGAAAATCATGTATTCCAAAAATCAGCAGTAATTGTTGAACTGTTGGGAGGAAAAATATTAAGGAAAAAATTTATAATTTCTTAACCGTTGGATGAATGAATTTAAGACCGTAAGATGTGTTCCAAAATCAACAGTAATTGTCAATTTTTTTGGGGGGGGAATATTGAAGACAAAAATTATAATTTATTTACCGTTGGATAAATTTATTTGAGACCGTAGGATCGACTTGTTGAAACTGTCTTGTTTTATATTACAGACTGACTTAAAAATATATTAATTTATATACATGTAATCAAAATCAAGTTAAATTTAATACAAACTAAAAATTTAATTTATCAAAGAGCATATTGCAAAAATATTTTATATCCAAAAATTATCTACAAATATCATTTATAAAATATTATTTTTTTAATTAGTACAACCTATCACAAAATTATTAATTTGTAAGAATATATTAGCGTTGAGTTTTGTTAAGAGATAAAAAAATTAGTCTTGAACTTTTGATTCAAGATATGTGTAAAACATGTCAGTTTAAGATAATTAATTAAATAAATAAAATTAAAATTAATATTATTCAATATAAATGTGTTAAACAACGCCTTTGTTTTTTATTCTATCTTAAATTGATGAGTTTTTTTTAATCTAATTGTGTCTTATAGAAATTTAAAATGTTACACTATACAGATGATATTAGTGGCAAATTTGACAAATTTAATTATTATGTCAGAAAATCACGTATTCTAAGATCAGTAGTAATTGTTGACATGTTCGGAGGAAAATATTATGGAAAAAAAATTATAATTTCTTGACCATTTGATGAATGAATTTGATGCCGTAGGATGTGTTTCAAGTTCAGCCGTAACCGTTGACTTTTTTGTGGGAGAAATATTACGGAAAAAATTATAATTTCTTGCTTGTTGGAATAATGAATTTGACACCGTAGAATGTGTTACAAGATCAAACATAATTGTTGACTTTTGGGAGGGAATATTAAGGTAAAAATTATAATTTTTTGACCGTTGAATGAATAAATTTAAGACTGTAGGATCGACTTATTGAAGCCGTAATATTTTATATTATATTTATATATATATATATCTCACACTCTCTTTCACTTAACATTATTTGTTTTGACAATCATAATTACACTTTTATTCTATCTCTATCTCTATCTCATATTCTCTCATTTTTTGTTTTAACGATTATAATTGGACTTCTTTACTCAAAACATACATTTGTTTGATTTTATAGATGAAAAAATTTTTAAATGCTATTTTTTTTTTCAGGTTTTAGACATTTAAAGTCAAATTAATTACCAATAAAAAAATAACAAGTGATATCAATTGTACTAAAAAATAAATAAAGAAATCAAAATCAAGTTAATCACCAATAAAAAATAACAAATGATACCAATTACACTAAAAAATTCAAAGTGAAGCTAATTACTAATAAAAAAATAAGTGAAACCAATTGCACAAAAAAAAAATTCAAAACCAACTATAAATTTTTTTTCCTTATTTTGCATCAATTTTCCTTTGTTAATGTTCATTTTTTTAATACTTGAATAGTACAAAATAGACACCGAAACGACAAAAATGTCAATTAAATCAACTTTTTTTTAAATTGATAAAATTTTAATTTTGTTGATTTAGTTTAATTGTAGCATTAAAATATTTCTGTAACATTCGAGGAGTCATAGCGACAAATAATTTAAATTAATTATCCTCACAACTACAAACAGATTCTCTGGGCATTGTTAGTTTAGTTGGACTTTTTTCTATTTCTTGAAAATTTGATTTGTAGTTCAATGTGATTGATTCGTTGGATTTGATTTTGTGATTTAATTGTGTGTTCTTAATGATATTCCTTCTTAAAACTAGACAACATATTCATTAGATTTAGTTAGAGGTTAAAAAATTGAACACTAATTTGGCGGAAAGAAGAGCTGTCATAAAGAAATGTATGACATGATAGTTTTGTAATAGTGCTAGTTTAAATTCACGGGGATTCTCGGATTGTATTAATATAATATAATTCTTCTTTATTTCAACCTTTACACTTCTTTTATTTAAGACATTGATAGATGCCCCATTTGCTTGGTGATTTTTGTTTGAGTTAAGGGTACCTTCATGTACGGGTAAGAACTAGTATATATATTTTAGAGATATATAATCTTGACCTATATATGAATATAGATAGATATGAGAAATAATTTTTTTTTTTTAATGTTGAAGATATAATACCAAAATCAAAATAGTAAAAAAATTTAACACTGATGAAAAAATTAATAGAAAGTTAACAGAAGGATTATATTGCTAACCCCTTTGATACATTGACTCATTGAGGGTATAATTTAAAAAATTTAATATTTAAAAGTATAAAGTAAAATTCTTAAAATCTTTTAGAGTATAAAGTGTAACCCAAATAAAAAAAAATGTGTGTGTTTGGAAGGGTCTTTTTCATAACCCCGAGTGGGCATTGAAAAGTCATTACCCGTGGGTGGGTCAACGAAAAACAACTATATCATGACTGTGTGACTTGTTCAATGTTTTAGGCCATTGAATGAATGAATATGTAGTTGGCCATTAATTAGTGTGTGAACTTTGTTATAACCAAAAAGAAATTTAAATGAGCAATGTTATTCTGATTTAATTTACTGACTTAATTCACTATAATTTTTGAATTGATTGTGAAGCCCATCAAACATTAAAACTTAGTGTTGATTCAATGGTTCTACTTAGGACTGTTAATCAAGTCAAGCTTGAACACTATTTTAGGCTCGTTTATGAGTACATGGTTAAACGAGTCAGCTCGTTTATGTGTAAATTAGGCTCGACAAGGGCTTGATTAACACCTCTAATTCTACTGAAATCACATCATTATGTTAACAAATTAAGTCAAATTTTTATATTCAAATAATATTACTCAAATTAAATACACCAACAACTTGGCCTCTTCTGTTTCTTCTCCAAGCAACACATGGCTGGCTACGCAATATGTTGCTTCTTCCACGTCTCTTTAACGCGCATATGACCAGCGCCCGAGGGAGGGTGCGTGGGGGCAGTGGGCCCAATTGCCCCTACCGAAATTTCAAATATCCAAGTTCTCTGAATTGATTATCCAAGTTGGAATATGTTACTATATTTCAAGAATTTAGATTTAAAAATATCAAAATTTGACCTAATTATAAATCGTAAACGATTTACAAAATACACACACACACACATATATATATATATATTATCCACTAGGGTTTGTCTTTTTTTTTGCGGGGGAGAGGGGAGGGGGATTTGAACCCTTGATCTCAAGAAGATACAGTCTTCACAAGGTAAAGAGTATCATTGGATCAAAGATCTTCACATGATACAACCTTCACACGTGTATATATAAGATTTAATTTTCAATCAAATATTTAATATTTAATGGATATGGATATTGATATAAATTGTAAAGACAGAATTTGGTGGATAATCAAATCATATTTAAAATGGAGTTTCCAAATTGAACTTGGATTCGAATCATTCAAAATTTGATGATTTACATGTCTATTTATAGTTTGTTTACATAATGATTTGTCAAAATAACATTTTTTATGAAAATTATTCTAATACTAGTACTTTTTATAAATAAATTTTATATAATTTTTCTTAATTAGGTTCTAATTTTTAACGTTTAAGTTAAGCGTGAAAAACTTTTAAAGCAGCAAAACAAAAAATTACCATGAAGAATTATTTTTTAAATGGCAAAACAAGCATATTTGCAAGACACAACAAATTTTAATGATTGTTTTTCAATCGTTCCTTTCAACTTGATGATTGCCCCCCACTAAAAATGGACTCTGACTCCATTCCTGCGCATATCTATAGACTTAGGGTCAAAGCGACTTATTCGATTAATCAAATCATGTCGTATCATATTTTACTCGTATTATTTTCATTTATAACATATTCGGATCGTGTCAATTTTATAAACCTCCAAAAGAGAGTATAATTCCTATAAAAATTTACAAAATCTACACGAACTTGAAAAAAAAAAACATGAGAACCAAATTAGACTCCAAATTGAAATTAATATATATATATATCAATAAACAATTGAGGGTGGGTCTTTGTAGAGCTTTCGTTTCAATGTAACTTGAGCGTCGAAGATTCAAATCGTAGAAATAATCTCTTCACATGCTGGGATAAGATTGTGTATATTTCACTCTCTCCAAATTTTGCAGTAACGAAAATAGCCTCAAGAGCTTAGTTTATTAATCCTACTCTATGATAATTGTTCGTTTGAGGCTCTTAACTAAATGCAATGGACAATTTATGCAATTATCATTGATGCAACATTAAATGGATGTAGTAGAAGCTCGTATGAACTCTTTAATAGAGCTGATTTGTCTACTATTACAGTTAAAAAGTTTAATTTTCAACTATAAAAAAAAAATAGTCAAGATTGATTCAATGGTATAAAATTCATTCTAATTTTTTTTCTACTAAAAAATATCATCTTTTCTACACACTCCCCAATGCACTAAAACTTCATTAATTTACATTTACCTCTCTTACTTTGTCTCTTACTTTAATTTTAAATTGCATAATTAAAAAAAAACATAAATATTACACGATTAATATTCAATTTTTAATATTTTAGAGTGTTTATAGTCACGAGTTTATTGCTAATTACATTATATCATAGCACAAATCCCCTTATTTTAATCCAACTCGAAGATTCATTATTTTTATTTAGTTTTGCATATCAACCAAAATAATATTTAGAATATCAAAATGACCACCTTATCCTTCATAAGAACAAATAATCTTGTTTCTAAACTTAATTCTATCCAAAAAATAATTAACCTTTGCCCAAACATTCTTTTACCAAAAAATAAAGATATTTTTGTCCCTTAAAGTTCATGTTTTGCTCAGAGAAGAAGGGTCCCTTCATAACAAACATAATTCAAAGAAACCCCGATAGAGTAGCTCAAGCGATAACAAATACAGTAAATTCAGACGTTCTGAGTTTATATCTTAACAATCCTTTGAAGTCAGGTCATAAATGATTTATCCCTCATAAATATCTTAGTTACAGTATGAATGACTTGCTTTTGACCGGACTGGAGTTAAGGAGCTCATAAACTGGCCCAAAAACCCTTAACAGTTGAACCAAAAAAATAAAAACATAATTCAAAGAATTCACAAATAATTTCTCAAATGCAAAGGGTCTCCATATTGTTTTGCAATAGAACTTGCTCTTAATTTTCTAAATTTCACTGTAATTTTTGACAGAGAAACACTACAATCTGTTGGTCAGCAAGCAAATACAAATCCATATCCATTGCACACAATTGAATTTACAAAGGCATCATAGGCCTATTGTAACCTATTTTTCATTGCATATTTTTGCCAACGATTCAAAAAGGCATACCACAACGATGCAGCCATGGCATTAAAACTAGAATAGTCGTCAACGTGATACCCTTTGGGATGTTATGTATAGGGAAAAAGAAGCATGACAATGAAGAAAATAAAGGAACAGCTAAGGGCCACCAGCACCATGATACTGGTTCACAAAAGCTTGAAGCATGCTCAGCCAAGAAGCAGAAGATGTTCTACTGTATATAAACACAACCTAGTCCACTCACAACAAATCCATCCTACGCATTTAATTATTACAGGAAACCATGGTTGTCAAACAACCCAACGTCGTAGTTACCGTGCAAATTGCAGAAAAAATGGTGTGATTCTACACATTGAAGAAATCAAGCGACAATAACAAACCGCACAACCCAAGTAAAAGATGCCAAATATTACAGATGACGGGGAAGTGGCAGCATATGTAACCTGTTTCGCATTGAACTTAGTACTTACGCTGGATTCATCAAGATTTTGAAACTGTTGTAGTCTATCAAACTCCATTCATGCAACAGGAAACCCCCAGTATACATATACTGCATTGCAGGGATGACTGTCTGTGTTTACCCCTTGAATCTAACAACGATGCAAGAGATATCGTCTTTACTTTCTCTATGCAGTGCCTCAACAACAAGTTGCTTGGCTGCCTTTTGCGGGTCCTTGATCTTCTTTGCAATGTCAACTGCTTCTTGATTAGACATGACCTGGATTATTCACAAGCAAAACAAGCCACAAAAGTTGTCCATGAAGGAAAAATGTTTTGAGAGAAGAGGAAGCAAAACAAGAAATAAGAGTCCAACATTAAAAAAAGATGGTTGGCAGAGAAGAGGAACCCCACACTCCTTTTGTTGGTTTGGATTTTGTTGTTGTTGTTGTTGTGGTGGTGGTGGTGGTGATGGTTGTTTTGTGGGTGTGGAGGGAGAGGAAGAAAAGTGTGAAAGTACCTTCCATAAACCATCGCTCGCAAGGATAATAAAGTCTGTATCATCATCAATATCAGCATCTGTTATATCAGGATCAGAGCTTAGGTGTGATTTCAGGTTCTTGTCTCCAAAAGCACGAGAAACAGCCAATTGTCCATTCACTCTCGCAACATCTCCTGATAAAAGATGCAACGGAAATAGTTTCATAACTTGAATAGACAAAAATTGGACAATCAACTCCACAGCTATACCAACAGTGCAGTACCATCACCATCAAAATCCGATCCAGATCAGAAGATCCTATGATCCAGTACAGGCAAATTTATCAGTTTTTTGAAAAATCACTGCACGTAGAAGCTCAATAGATCGAGATCCAGATTGTGTAAGATTCTAGGATCCCGATCCCAATTGCATTGATCCAAGTTATTGAGATTATTTGTTAGCCGACTTTAGTCATTGAGCTGACTTAATCCATATTTTTTGCTTTACTACTTGAAGACACATCTTATGAGATTATCCTATACACTTACCAGTCTACAAGGGGATTTCAACGGTGAGAAAACCTACAGAAAGCTCTCTTTGTCAAAGAAAGCCCTCGACATTTGTTTCTCTCTCTTTTTAAGAAGTTAAAAACAATGGTTAGATTTTATTTCTTCTTTCTCAATGAGGGATTACAACAAGGTATGTCTTCCATTTTCATTCTTCTCTGTTTTCTTTTGTTGGATATTGAACAGTTAACGTTGTTTGTTCAGTAGTCTCTCGACTTTCACAGTCTGTCCTTTATCTCCCTCTCTCTTTCTCTCAATTCAAGAGTAAAACACTCAAATGCTCCTATTACTCTTCACAAATCCAACAATATTAATAACCCACCTTTAATTTTAAACCCTCTTCAATTCTAGCTTCTCAAGTTTTGATGAAACTCTTAAGTTCTATATGATTCCGTTGACATTTCTACATTTTGCGCATATACTTGGTTTGGTCTATTTCTGATTTTATAAATTCTGTATTGTAACAATTTTTAGTCTTATTTTTGGGTTTCAAGGATCATATGATTCTAGATCTAGTCCTATGATCCCAATCTTAGAAATCTTGTGCAGTACAGATATGAATTCATGTAAAGTTCACAAAGAGGAAATTTGTACAAATATTTAACATAGGTCCTGTTTTCTTCGAAAAGCATTGCCACATTTTCAACTTTTGATATTGCTTTAACACAACATTTTATTCACAAAACTCAGAGTTGACGCTGTCGTGGTAGGAGGAGTGGAAAGAAAGACAAAGTGAGTCCACTTCTCCAGCATCTCTCCTATCCTTGTTCGGTTCCAGTTCTAATCTCTAGATATTCATAATGGGTTTTCTAACTTCTTTTCTTTGCACCTAACGGTTATTGAACCATTAATGAATATTTAAATTTTAACTCCTGGTACAATGAGTTTTATCCGAAGAGAGTACCTGTCAGATCTACAACCTTTTGCATAGGTTTGGGCGCTTCAAATGAGCCAAACAAGCTAATGTCAAGCTTGACCATATAGTGGCAGGCCAACTTCAAACAATAGCCAGGCCCATCACCAGAGCAAGCCAAGCTTGACCTCTATCTAATCTTGTCAAGCTTTAGCTCGGTTCATTTTCAGCCCCAGAAAACCACTTAACTGAGAACCTTCCATTCTTGGATACCTTCCATTCCATCTCATCTTCCCTGCTCTGATAAAAATCCCATATACAAGCACCAAGCAATTTGCCATCTGAAACACTCAATCCAATTTATAGCTTCATAATTGACTGCAAATAACTCACTACCAAAAACGGCAAAACCTGAGCAGTGCCAATTTCTGAGCTTATATAAAATGTGCTTAACACTTTCTCCTTGCCATTTCATGATACCCTTCCTCAAAATTACTCAGTATGAGCTCTTCACCTCCATAGATGTCCACCATTCCTATTTGATACCCTTCCTGAACAATGTTTTTGAATGGTATCCCCTCAATCATAACCTTGCTTCTATTCTACTTCTTTCTCATCCATTCAATGAAATCTTATAAATGTTTTACCATTTTGTCAACAAAAATACCTTTCAAAATGTAGTTTCAGACACTTCTAATATTGGTACTCAAGTTTATAAGATGGCCGGGACTGTAACTATGTAATTATGTTTTTGCCTTGTTTTTCGAGTTGATTGACAAGAAAGAAAGAAGGAGGCCATTAAAATAAAAACTAAGAAGAATAAACAAAAGTGATGGATCACCTTCCTTCTCTTATTGAAAAAGCAGGACATCATAAGTTTTACTACGCTATGAACAAACATTTAGTTTCCTCTTTTGCTTTCGCATATGCCGGAGGCTCATACTTCCTTCAGCAATTCCTGCAATTCACTACATTAAGGCATACAAAACCATGACTGCGATGGTATCTCCTATATTAGTTTAAGATAGTGTTCAAAAATAAATAAGACTGACATAGATCCTGATAAGACTAATTCCCAAGGAGCTAGGAATAGAATTCTCATATATCAATCAATTTTCCCAATAATTGATATTAATAATAAACCATAGGTTATGTCACAGCACCTGGCATGTTTGAGACAAAGCCACCTCTGTTTTCGATGCTACCTCGCTCAGTGTTGGGCTCATGATCAATGGACATCTGTATCGCCTGCCCTCTCTTTGAAAGAACTGCCCGTGAATCTCCAACATTGGCTACCCATAGCTTTCGACCATTTATGAGAATTGCGGTGACGGCAGTGGACCCACCTCTTCCCAAGTCAGGACTGTGTGAAAGAATGGCCTGATCTGTTCTTTCATATGCTTTAGCTATTGACCGGTGTGTCTCAGTCCAAAAATCCCTCTGGATAGATTAAACTAAGGATGGTAAGTGTTTTTCATTTCCAAATTATTTTTAATAGCAACTGAGATCACATCAATCTTTTTATATTTTAATCAAAAAATGTCACAACATATGTTACTCAAGAATGAAGCCACCTTATTTCCTTGCACATTGAAATTAACCCCCTCAATGTGACAATCTATACTCAACTCAAAGTAATTAATACACCAAACTCAATGCAAAAAAGAATGAGATCATTATGATTTCATCAGGTACTCAAGTACCATGAAGAAAGTGTCCCCGACAAATAATGCCTCATTTCAAATAAAACAACCCACCTCTTTTAGGATATTGGAAAACAAATGCTTTTGTAGATAAGCAGGCACATTATCTCCTAGATGCCCGTCATAAATTGCAAAAAGCCCAAGCTCGTTGCCTTGTTGCTGAACAAATTTAGCAACATGGTAATCCTCCATTGGATGATTTGCTTTCCCTTTTACTAGGCTGAATCCATACTTGACAGGCCCCCGATGGCTTCTTCCCTTGCCATATACAGATGAAGAACTCCCTCCTGCAAGCTAAAGTGCAAGAAGAATTTTAATTAGAAGACTAGTCCAGGATAACCATAATCAAGTTCAATTATCCATTTACTGAAAATCATCACATAATTTAAAAGCATCAGAAAACACTCACCCCTGCCCAAAAGAAAATAGATGATTATATTTTGCAGAAATACGCCTTCCATAAACCCTCAAACAACCCTCAAACTACGAAAATTGTGCTGGCCAGAAATTGCACCATAAATAAAAGTAGGATTTGACTATGATTGATATTCCTTTGGGATATAACCAACAAATCCCCCCCACCCAACATCCCGGCTATTTAATCTAAACTTCAAAACTAATAATCGGAGATCAGAAATTCCTCTGGAACATTCAGCATCATGATATCACAACTCAAAACACCAGCTACAAAAAGAAATAAAGCAAACCAACAGAAGAACATACTTTACTATGGGAAGGACTAGGCACACAATTATACAAATATAAACAAGTATAGTTCATCTATTTCATATCAGAATCAACTAAAACCCTAGTTGAAGATCAAAAAATTAAAAAGACCCCAAATTCAAATCTTTCTCAACTACTCAAAGTAGCATATAAATATATTTATCAGATCAACATCCACTGGATCATCAGAATTTTGGGACCAAGTCAAACAATTGCAGAAAACAAAATATCAAAGTCAAATAAAGAACAAAAGAATTAGAACAATCCTCACCTGAGAATAGACAGAATTGAAGCAGCATAAGTTATCCATTTAAATTCACTCCACCTTATCTCCTTCCTCTATAAATCAGCATCTACCTCTGTTCCCAAAACCTATAATTTTACAACCTGTAGAATCAGAAACAAAATCGATCATCAAACAAAAATACCCACCATCAAAAACATACAAGGAACAAGAAATTAACAGAAAATCACCGGATGGGTATCTGAAAAGTTTCACTTACCGATCTACCAA
Organism: Ilex asprella; assembly: GCA_023539305.1. NCBI lineage: Eukaryota > Viridiplantae > Streptophyta > Magnoliopsida > Aquifoliales > Aquifoliaceae > Ilex > Ilex asprella. Next base: position 34,473,497 of record CM042189.1, read on the forward strand.
TCTCCTCCTTATCTTCCAAGAAAACACAAGAAAAATTAGGTGTCTATGAATTGACTACTCCGCTGACTAATTCCTACTAGAAAATATATAAATAGACCCACAAAAAAAAAAAAAAAGACTATCGTATGGACAGAGAGAACAAGAAACACGTATTGAAGAAGAAATTGTTCATGGGTTTCGATTATTTATGAATTATGAAACAGGGTATATAGCTTTGTTGGGTAAAAACAGGGTGTTGGATTGGATGTGCAGGCAAGGCAAGAAGGGCTGCCAAAAGGCTTTGGCTTTGGCGTCCCCTTATTTGACTTTGTTGCGATTACTGTTTCTTATTATTGTTGTTGTAAGGTTACAGCCGGTCAGAGGGTCTGTTTGTTTGTTTGGGATTTTGTTACAGCTGTTTCAGTTTTCATAGTACTCATTTGGTCAGCCCTGTTTTTTCACTTTTCAATTGGGGAGCATTGCTTTAACCGTTAAAACCCCCTAACCCCCCCCCCTCCCCCACAAAAAAAAAAAAACCCTCAAAAGGAAAGTGTGTTAATCCAGTCTAAGTCTTCAACCTAATTGAGCTTTGGCTAAGTTCAAGCTCGGCTCATTCTCGATTATCAAACTTAAAATATTGTTCAAATTTTATTTAAATTAAATTCGAACCAAGTTTGAGTTAAAAATACGTCACTCAAAAAAAATTCAAATTTATAAATTTTAAATACTCAATCAAAATTTTTTACAAAAATACACACAAAACTAAATTTTAACGCAAATTTGAACATAAAATACCTCT
>CM042189.1:34482316-34508307 GCA_023539305.1 Ilex asprella
TTACGTTCCTTTAAGAATGAGCCAATCAACATTCATAACCCTTTGAACGAAGTCGGTCATGTGATGATTGGACCTGCAACCATTGTTCCACCTCTAGAATTTTATTATCACCTACCGGGACCAAGTTGGTTGAAATATTTTTTCAAGCGCTGTGAGCTTGAAGTATATTGTCGTTGACATGGATTACGAGTGCCATAGGCACGTTCAGCTGAAATGTATGTGGAATGGTGCACAGATAACTACCATGAAATTATTGCAACACTGGCTCTTGAAAATGATCAGATGGAATGACAGTTAAAACGATTTTACCTTATTACAAAGGCAACTATTGTACATTCAGACCATCTAGCGCCTATTAATGCAATAATTTCCGATCCATTATTGGCTTCTGACAATGAACTTTCTGATTTTGAAGAATAAGTGACGAGGATCAATATGAAAAATTTCTCCCTGCTTCTCTTTGCTTACTTGGCACACCACTATGTTGTTGAAAATATGTTCGTCATTAGAAATATTATGACTAATATCTCTGTATTATGTTATGTCAAATTAAATTGTATAGTTCAATTTCACCAAAATAGAACTATAACTCTCTTCATTCTCATTGTTTTTTTGTAATTTTTTATCGCAAAAAAAAAAAATTAACTTTCCTCCCAGGGTCTAGGGTTTGGGGGGTACGATTGGTAAATCCTTTTGGATAATAACAATTTCAGTGGACAAAGTTTTTCAATGTTTAGGGTTTTTATTTTATTAACATACCACTTTCTGTACAAGTTGGATAATTTTACAATACTGTAATTTTATATGATCTAATATGCTAAAAATAAATTTTCAATAATAGATTTTTAATGTGTTTTTTGGTTCGGATTTGTATGAGAATGGGCAGCCCAATAAAAAATGTAACAAAACACAATAAAATCGGCATTGACAGAAACGCCTTCATTAGAAAGCGGCTTTGACAGAACCTCTTTTTAATGAAAACGGCTTTGACAGAACTGCTTTTTAATGAAAGCGGCTTTGACACAACCACTTTCATTAGAAAGTGTATTTGTCAAAGACGCTTTCAGTAGTTTGTACTATTACAAAGTAGTGTGTGTGCGTGTGTGCTAAGTCCGTTTTTAATGTAAAAACATATTGTTTAATTCCGCTTTATAGCGTGAAGGCGTTTTTCTCAAATCCGCTTTTAATTAAAATCGTAGGTGGTAATCCCGCTTTCTACGTTGAAGGCGTTTTTCTTAATTCCGATTTTAGTTAAAGTCGGATGTGTTAATTCCGCTTTTAAAACTGCCGTAGAATGGTAAATATGTTTAAAACTGCCGTAGAATGATAGTTTTGTTTTAAAGGTGCCGTAGATGGGTAATAAATTGGAAATGATCAATCTTAATCTGTTAATTTCGTGTTGATTTTAAATCGTATTTTTGTATTGTGTAAAAAATTACCACCCCTAAATTTAGTGATGCATAGTGGTTATATGGGACCAAACTCTACCCATCCGTGAATCTTTGCCCAATATTCTATTCTAGGGCTTTAATTTTGGATTTTTCCTTGAGTAAATAGCTTGAAATTCCTCAAAAGTATTGCCAGGTATCTCTGACAAACACACCTTCAAGGATAACAAAATTTGAATCATGGGTATGTCAATGACAGGGTTTGAGTAATCTGTATCTGAAGCAAATCACTAGTTTAAATAACAAGTTATTGAGACTTGCGTATTATTCTTAGAAAAGGTAGAAGGATTGATTTCCATGCCCAACATAGCCCACCCTTCAACTAAGCTATGACAAAAATAGAGGATCAAGAACAAGGACTGAATAATGTTACGGGTAATACCACATCATTTGATCTTTATTATTATTTTTTTTGGGTCGTGGCATTACTCTTCAACTAAGTTGCTTGGCTAAGAGCACCTCACTGATTAGTTTATCAAAGTTTGTGTGAGAGGACCCACCAGGTCCACTTGCCTCTTCTGCTTTCTTCTTCCACTCTATTGCTTTCTTCTTCATCTCCTTACCCTTCTCTCCCTCCATCAACTCTCTCACAAGCATCTCCACTTCATTTCTCTTCACATCACTATCAATCTCCATGCCCATTCCCCATTCAGTACAACTGTATCTACAATTTGTTTGTTGCTCAGCAAAAAAAGGCCAACAAATCATTGGAACACCACCACAAGCACTTTCAATGGTGGAATTCCACCCACAGTGCGTTAAGAACCCTCCGATAGCCGAGTGATTCAGGACTTGTTCCTGTGGACACCAGCTTGCTAACATGCCTCTCTCTTTAGTCTCCGTCACAAACTCCGGTGGCAACAGGGCCGAGTCACCGCCGACAATATCGGGTCTTATGATCCACAAGAAAGGTTTCTTACTATTAGAAAGCCCCCATGCAAACTCGGTGAGTTGTTGAGGTGTTATTACAGCGATACTTCCAAAGTTCACGTACACTACTGAGTTGGGTTTTTGGTTGTTGAGCCACTCGATGCAAGATGGTTCCTCTTTCCAGAGGTTTGAGTTAATAGATTTAAGCTTTTCGTCCTGAATTTGACTAATTACCATCAACTGTAATGGACCCAAGGTTAATATCTGAGGTATTTGCATGGTCGAAAGAGCTTGTAGAACATCATGTTCAAAGGCATCGAAGGTGTTCAAAATGATAGCGGAGGCTTTGGTAATGGCACCAGCTTCATTGAGGAGGAAGTTGAGCATAATGTCATCTGGGTCTGTGGTTCTGATGAAACTTGGAAAATCTCTCAATCGGATATCTTTCATTCCTGGAACCCAATCTATACTTGTCTCCAAATACCCATTTGTCACATAACTTGTATCTGCATGCAAATCAGACTTATAAAAGTTAAATCGGCTCAAGACCTTTACTTTCTCTAGAATTCTACATCTTGCCTTTTGTATATGTTACAAAGTTACAATGGGTAATACTTACCGTGTTGTGTAAGAGTATCACCCCACTCATGTATAAGTATATCTTTTGATAAATAGAATTTAGGGTAAATTTCACAATTAGCTCTTGAACTTTGACTTTGTTGTCAATTTGGTCTCTTAGCTTTCAATTGCCCCAATTTAGTCTTTCAACTATTAATATCGTCTGATTGAAATCATTTTTATCAATTTTTACTTTTAAATCAAATGAAAACATGTGATTTAACAGTGGAAATTAATTAGATTGAACTAGTCTACATTTGATTTAACTGTAAAAATAAATGGAATAACTTAATTGATACGAAATTCATAGTTGAGGGCCTAAATTGAAACAATTAAAATTTTAAGGACCAAATTAAAATCAAAAGCAAAATTCAGATATCCATAAAATTTTTACCGTAGAATTTATTTATTTTCTAAAAAAAAAAGAGATTGATTTGATTTTGTACTATAATGAAATTTATTATTCAAATTGTGTCAAAGATCACTTATAAAAGAGCAATGTTATAACCTAATTTAATGTAATCATTGGTTTAGTTGTAACTTACAATATTAGAAGAAACAGATTTTCAATCTAATGCTTGCATTGAATAAGATCCCTAGTTAACTCGGTGTTAAATAACCAATAACTAATCTTTATTTAGGTGTAAATTGTATATATGATGCCAAAACTTGAAATCTCAAATCTTATCTTAACACTATATGAGATTTTCCATTGTTACTTGCAGCAAGAATATGGGACCAAACCTTTGCCTTTTCTCTTGTTTTTTTTTAAAAAAACCAAAGAAATAATTTTAACAATAGCACCTTCAATTTGTGCATTTCTACTAAAAGAATATAGGACAAATATTATTATAGGGAGTAGAAAGTAGGGAGGAGGACGACGAGGTTAGAACTCGATTCCTGAAAATTTAACAAGAGGTCAACCGTTTAACTGATCTTATTTATTTTTATAATTTGTAGACTTAATTTATTATAGTTATTAGATTGATAATAAACCTTATTAAATATTGAAAAATGGTGTTAATTCAATGGTTATAAAAAAATTATATCATTAAGTTGATAAATTAAATCAAATTTTAAAGTGCTACTAATATTACTCAAGAATATGTAGTACCTTTTAGAGGTGTAAAACCTCTTTCAACAAGATGGCGATACTGTGTATAGCACAAGAAGCCACATGCGCTTGTTGTCCAGAAGAGCACTTCAGGTATATTAAACATTTCAGCTGCTTTGAGGGTGAAGCTCATGCAACCATCGGAGACGATACAGCTCACCGGCGGGACTTCGGAAGTTGAGGTGTTGTTGAGTTTAGAAATGAGATTGCAGAAAGGGGTTAAGCAGTTTTTAGAGGTGGAGTTGGAGAGAGAAGGGATGTCTTGGGTGGCTTCGGTGGAGTCGGAAAGAGGGAGGCCGTCGGGGATGGTTTCGAACCGGAAGTCAGGCAAACCGTCGAGGGAGTTGGGGCCTCTGGACTTGAGCAAGCGTTTGTAGTTGTACTCTGTGAGGACAAAGGTTATGTGAAAGCCTTTGTGGTTTAGCAGTTTTGCTAGTTTCAGCAGTGGGTTTACGTGGCCCTGTGCTGGATATGGAATACACACAGCATGAGGCTTATCAGCTTCTACAATGGAACCCATCTCTCTCTCTCTCTCTCGTGTAGCTTGGAAGGGAACAAGCTATGACTTGTATTATATAGACGGAAAAATGCTGCATGCACTTAAAAATGTCGATTTCTTCAATCACCGGCGGTGCTAGATAGATCTTATTCAGTGATTTTTTTTTTTTTTTTTTGTAATTAGATTGACTGTTGACTACACTATTAGTTGAGATTCACTATCAATTCAATAATTATGATTAATTATATCACAAAAATAACGTCACTAAATTAGGCACAAAAAATATTTTTCTATTAATCACAACACTAGTGTTGAATAAGTAATAAATCCTAAATAAATATTGTAAATTACAGTTAAACCAATGATAGTAATTGATCATGTCAATAAATCAAGTTAGTATTTTAAGTTCAAGTAGCCAACTTTTCAAGTAAAAACTTATATTTTTTGGTTCTAACAATATCTCACACTATAAAAACCTCGCACATGTAAAATTTTATATTTCATTAATCAATAATGTTATGCTGATTAAGATTTTTTATCAAATTTTCTATCTCAAGTGATGTGATATAGTTTTCACCATCAAATAAGTGGGTCTCATTAATATTTAATAGCGAATATTGTATCACATCACTTAAGATGAAAAATTTAATAAAAAACTTAAAAAACATAACATTATTTTTTATTAATTTCAAAATCAACGATGAAAATTAAATTACAGTAATATTACGTTAACCAAATTTTAAGATTAAATTAAGAGTACAACTGACATGACATCATATTATTTAAAGTCTTTATTGGGGTCCAAATGACGTGACACCAAATAAAGAAGCCTAAGTCAACTGTCATGTCATTTGAACTCTTAATTTGATCCCAAAATTTAATCAAGATAGCATTAATGATTAAATTAATAAAAGATCAATGATCCACAATAAATTCAATAGGGTACCATTTTGATTCCGCTGTGCTTATCTTATTTTTTATGAGCACTGTCACACTGTTCACAGTCTAAGTGAGGTGACAGTTGGCATGGTGAATAAATGAGACAAAATCATCTTTATTTTAATAACAGATCGATTTAATGCCCTATGTATTATTTCTATTTAATTTTTAGTGGGTCTGGGATGAATGACGCTTGTCTGTCACCAAATCTGCTGAGTTTGATAATTGGGTGGAGGTTCATTCAATTATTAGCTTGTTTCAAAATCTGCTGAGTTAGATACGCGGTGGAGGTGGTTCATGAAGGTATCGGTCGAATTTTTTATTTTAAAGTTAGAGGTTTAAGTTTTAAAATTTACATTAGAATTTGGTAATTAATTATTATATTAACTTAATTAAATTTGTTTTTAAGATGAGTAACGATCGTGATCAAGGGCTTATGATTCCACTGCTGAAATTTTATCGGGGTGATCTCTTGATTCTCTTCTTTATCCTCATTTTTTTTAATGAGTAAAAAAAAAGAAGATAGGTGGTGGCGGTTTCATTCAATTATTAGCTTGGTGACAATAAATATGTGTCCTTTATCTGAGTCCTTTCTCATCTTTGGATAAAGAAAATTCAATTTCAGCTATGGTGGTGGCAGAAAAAATGGGCAAGCCCACTGTTTTACAGATCCCTTGATGGGTTTTACAAAATTGATGTTTTATTGTCTGTTTGGTAGGACGGAGGAAAAATTAGAGGAATGAAAAAATAGAAGAAACAGACTTTTCATTCTTTGAGGAAGGAAAAATATTTTTTCTCATTTTTGCTTGATATGATGGGTGAAAAGTTAGAGGGGTTATTTTTTCATTTACATAAGAGAATATATATAAGAACGGTCAAAACCCTAATTACCTTCATAATAAAGGTAAAATCCTTAATTATACAAAAAATACCAAACATAAAAAAGTGTATTCTAACTAATTAACGTAAAAACACTAGAGTCCAACCCCACTGAATTCGGAATCTCCTATAATTTATTACTAATTTCAAAATTCTTTCATAAAAAAAAAAGTGGGATTTTAAGGACCTAAACAATGGAATTCAACCGAAAACTGCAAGAGCTTATGGCAAGGCAATGAGTCTTTGATCGTTGGGTCGATCTAGATCAAATATCACTGGTCTCAATTAATTCTGAGTCCTAACTATTTTGTCTCTATTATCACTTTTTTATTTTTTTTGGGGCTTTAAATATGTGCCGTTTTTCTTGTTCCAAGTAATCAGGAGCCACCTACTTTACGTCGGAATAGCACGTGGAAAAAATAGAGATAGCGATGAAGTCTGTGGACTATTCACTTACAATCAATTATTAGAGTTCTTGGAACCAATCAAAGCCATATATATGTCAGGCATCGTGGATGAAGGAACACCATGCATAATCCCAACCATCAAATGTGAAGACTACTGTGTTCATTTTATGTGGGTTGCACTTAGTCAAGAGAGTAAAAATGGGGCAAAGAAACTTTCTGGGGATTTAGATCCTCTCTATTTTTCTTTCCATTCAGTTTCTATCAAGATACGAAAGGTGTGTTTGGTATGGGGGTTTGGGAACATGGGTTACTGCGTAAACTCCCTTAAACCTATGTTTGGTATGTGCAAAGTAGGGATAAGATTTCAAACCCGGTCATGGCCCGGTCATGAAACCCTCATTCATGGATTTCATGAAACCCAAGGGGGTGGGTTTCACATGTGGGTTTGAGAATTTAACATACAAATAACATTTATACCCCTATACATCCTATATACCTCATATATACAAATTAGGTAAATGGCAAAATAATCATTTATATACAAATATATTACCATAATAATCACACATCCATGCGCATACTAAATATGGGTATAGACAGCATTAAAAGTTGAATCCCATCTTTAAATCAAACTTGAATTTCATCAAGTCAATTCAAATCTATCCCAAAAAATATACTAAACATGCGCCAACTGTACTGTACTAGCGGAAGTCCTTGAAGAGTTGAAAGTTATTCTGCCACGAGAGTTGAAAGAAATGGGGAGAGAAAAGCAATAATTCCGCCAGCCACTTTGCCTTTGCAAATAGTATTTGCATTGACAACGTGATTTTTTGTGTCGGCATATGAGAGACAGCAAAAAAACTGGTGACATGCTTGGGTATTCATAAATAAAAGATGTGATTAAGTAATTAGTTCTCACTCAATTTATACAAATTACAGTGTTAGAATATGTGTGACTTATATTTATTGTATATACGATGACAAAGAGATAGATATCGGAGCAAGCAGAGTGTAGCGAAGCCCGCGACGACATCTGCCTTACGAAATGCTGATTAGTTGTGGGTGTGGGGGCAACGCCCCCACAATACGATACAGGGATATTTTAATAAATACTGTACTAGAGTTATATAAATACTTAATACGTAACCCTATTTTGAGATAATGAATAAAACCGCCGCTCGCTCCTCGTGGATGTAAGCACATTGCCGAACCACTTAAATCTGTGTGTTATTTTTCTCTTGTTCTCTTGATTGATTATTTCATTGTTATTCACTATAATTGTTGCATGATCACAACACATAGTTAGCAAATTGTGTATCAGAAGGCATATCATTTTTTAGAAATTGTATATCGTATCAAGTATCGTAAGATACAGTGCAATTTTAAATAAATAATAATAAAATATGTATACCTTTGAATATAAAAATGCAGTATTTCATTAATACTCCACCAACTATTCAAGTCATTAACATAATCCATTAATATTATAATGCAAAGTTCACAACCATAGTTCACTAATTCAAACTGCAAACACCAAAGAGACTGGACTTTGTAAATAAATTAAAAAATTAACATTAATCAAGATTCAGAAATTTAGATACAAAAAATAAAAAAAAAATTTGCTTTGTAAATAAATTAATGTCATTTCTTCCATTACACATGACCAAATGTTTATTGGAGTACTTGTCTGGCCCAAAACGACGTCGTTCCGTAAAAAAAAATAAAAAATAAATTAGTCTACCTAGCCCAAAACGATGTAGTTTCGTAAAAAAAAAAAATTTTGCACGTATCATTCGTATCATATCGTAAAAACATATCGTGTAACGGACGATACAACACAAAAATGATACAGAACTACTATTCGTATCGTTTTAGTCTTGTATCATAACGTATCGTATGATACGTATCGCATATCGTACGATACTAATAACTATGATACAAATGATATTAATTAATAAGAGTATTATTTGATTCTATCATTTATATACAAATACGGAATCAGAATTTTATCCCAACAGAGGGCTAAATATTGCCAAGTTATCGTTATAGACAAATTTACAATATAAAGAATGTATCAAAATCAACGTTTGTACAATACTTTTGAAAAAAAAATATTTTGACTCATAAAATAAAAGAAAATTATTTTATACTTACCATCATAAAATTTGGTGCTTGATTTTTGGAACAAAATTTTGTAGTTCATTCTAAATTTTGGCTCGTTAAATTTTATTTTTTTGGTTACTGCTATATTGACACCACATTATTTGTTGTTGAATTTGGTCTTTTTTTTTGTTTTTTTTATCAGTCTAACCCACTATTAAATATAAGCCATGTTTCTAACTCATTTTTATAGTGATTCACTATTTTTTTTTCTTGCTGGCCATCAAACTCATTAAAGCAAGTATTTTCATTTGTAGGAGGAACGCTCATCTATGTGATCATATCATAATTTTGTTATTACATGTCAAACCATTAATTTTATTTTTGATTATAATAGAAAAAATATCCCATATAGTTCTATAAAAATCTAATGGGAAGTATAATTTTTTTTAAAACTTAAGGGATTAAAAGATATTTTTGAAAAGATAAAGGTGCCATCGCCCCCTAGGCCCTGTGTAGTACCGTCTCTATTTGTGTAATAAGTTTCGATCAAAATTGAGATAAAATATAAATTTGTAATTATATTACAAAATTTATGTTTGAATTAGGCAATAGTGTATTGTATTAACTTGAAAATGACAAAACAAATATTGACGTCAATAGTTCACATAATATATAAATTTTATATGAAGGTGTGTATTTAAATTTGTAAGGGTAATAAAGTCATTATATTTTTAATACTAAACTTGTTAAAAATAATACCACCTACCATGCAACATTCATTAATACCTAATATTATGTGTTAAATAATAATAATGAACCAGGTTGGGATCAATCAAAAATTAATATCGAGTCGCTATAACTTAATTCAAACTTGGCATTACACCTATCACCGAATAAAATTAATCCAATTTAATCTCTTAATATTTTAACTAGACATGCCCTAAATTTTTTGCGTCGGGAGAATTCACTCTAGTGGATAGGTTCAATGTATATTTTATATATATCTACGAGATACAAGTTTTTGTTTTCCATACCTTCCCAATCCAATGAGTCCTATCTTAGAGTTTTATCCTAGTAATTATATAATACATATAAGAGTATCTTTAATCATGATTTAAATTTTTACTCAAATTTAAATTAAAATTTAAATAAAAAAATTGATTTGATACAAAAGATTCCAATGAATAAATTCAAATTTAAATGAAGGCAAACTCAAATTTAAATGAGAGTGAAGATGACCATTGGATCGTTAAAAGAAGATGAAATCTCACCATTAAAGATTTAGGTAAGGATTTAAGTCTTCCTTAATTTGAGTAAAAAAAATGAGTTTTCCTTGAATTGGTATAAGTTTGAGTCAAATGTTAGAGTAATTTTTTTGAGTTTTTTTTACTCAAATTTAAATTTTAATCTAAATTTTAGTCAGGATTGGAGATGCTTTAAGGCCGAAAATTCTATGTATCCGGAACAAATAAACTACTACCCTAAGATTCAAGTGATCTGAGTCAATACATTTTTATGTCAAATTACACTTTTGACCTATACAAGCAATACTATAAGAATCTAATTTAAGGACCCAATCAAGTCTCTAATTCACTGTAATCATTAGATTAATTGTAAATTCTAATATTTGATGAAACTCACTTTCGATCCATTGGTTGTATTACATTAAATTCTTATATTACATCTCTAAATTAAATTCAAATAGTATTTTCTTTCGTCATTAATATATATATATATATAGAGAGAGAGAGAGGGAGAGAGAGAGCACCATGTTACCCGTAATCTTTAACAGTGATTTGTTTTTTTATTAGGGTAAACCACCTACATGGCCCTAGAACTGAGTTTCATTTTAAATTGTTCCCTCAACTATTGAATTTGTTTTAAGCAACACCTTTTATTTAATTTCAGGTGATTAGGAACAAGGGTTTTATAGCCAACATCGATGTACATCGTCTAACTTCTACCTGCGTTTAGAAATTAGGGTTCGAGTCTTGAGTCGATTAATGCAAAATCTCTTCGTTATTGCCAGAAGGTGGGTGCTTTTTTGATCCGAACAAAGTGAGTACACAAATTTTGTCTTTTTTTGGAATCATTCACGTAAACCTGTTTGAGGGTCCTTTGCAAAAGTTAGATTTTGTATATTTAGAAGTATGTGCAATAGTTTTTTTTTTTTTTTTGTCAGAACATGTGCAATAGTTTGAATGTTGGGTTTTATGATATTTTCTTCTAGAAGGCTTTTGATTCAAAATTGAAGAAGTTAATGGCAAAGAAATGGATCTTGATGGTTGGATCGATCCAGCTCAAATATCACTAGTCCAGAGTTTTATACCGACTATACTGTAATAACGTAAGGCCTTGAAGAGTTCAAAAATGTTATGCCACGAGAGTTGGAAGAAATGGAGAGAGAGAAAAGCAATAATTCCGCCAGCTACTTTGCCTCTGCAAATAGTTTTTGCATTGACAAAGTGATTTTTTGTGTCGGCATATGGGACACAGCAAAAAACTGGTGACAAGACAAACACTTAGGACATGTTTAGTTCGGGTGTAAATAAAAGATGTGACTTGGTAATTAATTCTCATTTAATTTATATAAATAATATTAATTAATAAGAGTATTATTTGATACTATCATTTGTGTACAGGAATGGAATTAAAATTTTATCCTAACAGTGACCAAATATTGTCATAGTTAATACCTTTATGCAACCATTCTATTTAATAAGTTATCGTTCTAGACAAACTTACAATATAAATAATGTATCAGCATCAACGTTTGTACAATAGTTTTGAAAAAATAAATTAGTTTGACTCATAAAATAAAATAAAAATTGATTTTTGGAACAAAATTTTGTACTTCGTTCTAAATTTTAGCTTGTAAATTTTAGTTTTTTGTTACTCTTATATTAGCACCACATTATTTTGTTATTAAATTTGGTCATTTTTTTTGTCAGTCTAACACCACGATTAGATATAAAGTACGTTTCTAACTTATTCTTATATTGATTTACTTTTTTTTTTTGTTGTTGGCTATCAAACTCATCAAAGAAAGTATTTTCGTTTGTAAGAGAAACGCTCATTTATGTGATCATATCCTCATTTTGCTATTGCATGTCAAATTATATTAATTTTATTTCCGAATATAATTGGGAAAATATCCCCCAGAGTTCTTTAAAAATCTAATGGAAAGCATAATTTTTATTTTTTTTGGAAAACTTAAGAGATTAAAAAGTATTTTTCAAAAAATAAGGGGCCATGGCCCCCTAGCCCCTTTACCGTCTCTGTTTGGATTAAAGTTGGGATAAAATATAAATCTGTAATTATATTACAAAATTTAAGTTTTAATTAGGCAATAGTGTATTGTATTAACTTGAAAATGACAAAACAAATATTGAAGTCAATAGTTTGCATGATATACAAATTTTATATGGAGGTGTGTATCTAAGTTTGCAAGGGTAAAAAAGTCATTATGTTTTTAACATTAAACTTGTTAAAAATAATACCACCTACCTCACGGTATTCAGTAATACTAATATTAAGTGTTAAATAGCAATGACTTTAGTGTATCCGGGGGTAGCTTCTGGGATTCATGTTTTTGCTTATTGGACGGGTCGACAATGGGACAGAGACTGATTGTTAGAGGTTTTACCTTCTTCAATTGTTGAGCAGATTGTGCAGATTTCGATTCCGGATCAGGGGTTTGTTCAGATGAGATGGAATTTGTATTTGGATGGAGATTTCCCCTTGAGGATTACTTGGGCTGATATTCGAGGTGTGGCTCCAGTTCGGGCTGAGTTTTCTTGTATCTGGCAGAGGCCTATTCCAACTCGAGTCTCCTTCTTTATGTGGCGATTTCATGGTTTCCTGGCCACAAATGATGTGTGTGTGGTAGGGATGTTGAGACTCTTAGACACCTTTTTTTGGATTGTCCGCTTGCAGTTCAGGTGTGGGGTCACTTTTATCGGATGTTGGGGATCAGATCTTGGCCGTTTCAGTCTCCCTATGCTTTAATGCTTCGTTGGCGGCGTTGTGCTTCTTCTACAGGTCACGTTCGGATACTGCTATCGTGTTTTATTCTGTGGTACCTTTGGAAGGTGTGTAATGCTTATAGATTCAATGGTCGGCCCTTCCAGGTGCCCTTTGTGGTTCAGAGCGTTATGACCGATATGCAGTTGAATGGGCTTGCTTTTGAGTTTACTCCGAGTCAGTTGCGTCGGGATGAGTTGGTTGAGTTTGTGGGTTCTCTTAGGGTCTTGGTTCCTTGACCTCAGCCTCTCTGCTTAGTTTCTTGGACTTGTCCTGAACCAGGTTGCCTGAAGATCAGTGTTGATGGTTGTTCTAAAGACAACCTGGGGCTGTCTGCGGCAGGGGGTGTTATTCGAGATCACCAGGGTCGGGTTCTCAAGGCTTTTGACTTGTTTCTGGAGCATCAACATATTCTGTATGCGGAGATGCAAGCTGTTTGTGTTGGGTTGACCGTTGATTTGGGAGCTCCCGAGTTGGTAGTGAAGTCTGATTCAGCTACAGTGGTTTCTTAGGTTTATTCTCAAGGTACTGGATGGTGGATTTATGCTTACCTACTGCTCGCATTCGACTTCTGTGTACTTCTGTCTTGGCTTGCATTCGTCATGTCCTGCGGGAGGCGAATCAGGCTGCCAACTTTATGGCTAATTATGCTTGCTCTTAGCAGCTCAATCAACACTTTCTTGATTCATCATCCCTTCTTTTTGAGATTGCCAGCATTCTTGCATTGGATGCTCGTCAGACTCATCACATTTGTCGGTGAGTTTTTTCTCATTTATGTTTTCTGTTAGTTCTGTGGGGAGTCCCCATTTCTTTTTCATGTTTTTGGTGGTGAGTCACCACTTTCCTTTTGCTTTGATCCGACCACTTTGTACTTCTGGAGGTCTGATTTTTTGTCATCCTCTCTTGTACTTATTTCCTTTTAGTTATGTATACAAGTAGGGATCTTGTCAAACCCCCCTCCCACATCGGGTGGTTTAAAAAAAAAGTGTTAAATAGCAATACTGAACCAGGTTGGGATTAACGAGAAATTAATATCGAATTGATATAACTTAATTTAAACTTGATATTACATCACCAAATTAAATTAATTTAATCTAATCTCATGATACTTAAACCAAATCGGCCCTAAAAATTTTGCGCATACAGAATTCACTTTAGTGGATAGGTTTTTTTTTTTTGATCAACAGCAAAAAGATGCAGTCTATTAGGTAGGGAAGTTTTGGTTACAGTCAGATACAATGAAAGCCTTTAACTCAGGAGGGGGGGAGTCTAACCAGTTCAATGGGAGTGAACTGGTTAGCAAAGAAGCTGCCACCCAATAAGCAGCCTTATTACAGACTCGTGGCTTGTGTAAAAATCTAAGGTTAAGTCCCCTAGAAACAGATCTAATATCCTTCAAAAAAATAGAAACCTCCCAAGGAGGAACACATTCAGTAGAACATAGTTTAATTAGGGAAAGACAGTCATTCATGATAGAAATGTTGGAGAGCAGCATAGGATAGGTTCAATGTATATTTTATACATAGCTACGAGATAAAAGTTTTTGTTGTCCATAGCTTACCAGTCTTATCTTCTGCATTATATAATTAAAGTTTGAGTGAAAAGTTTGATTTAATACAAATGACTCAAATGAACAAACTCAAATTTAAAGAAGGAGAAATTCAAATTTAAATGAGGGCAAATCACCAATGGGTCTTTGATTCAATGACACTCCTTGTCTTACAAAGGCTTTGTCTTCTTGAGGTCAAGAGTTTAAGTCTCACTCCCCCTTCCCCTTCCCCTTCCCCTTCCCAAATAAATAAATAAGGGCAAACCCAAATTTAAAAGAGAATAAAGATGACCTTTGAATTTTTAAAAGATGGTAAAATTTCACCATTAAATATTTGGGTAAGAATTTAAATCGCCCTTGATTTACTCAAATTTAAATTTGAGTCAGCGTTAAAGATGCTCTAAAGCCAAAAATTCTATGTATCCGAAACAAATAAACTACTACCCTAAGATTCAAGTGATCTGAGTTGGTACATTTTTATATCAAATTACACTTTTGATACAAGCAATACTATAAGAATCTAATTTAGGGACCCAATCAGGTACCTAATTCAATGTAATAATTAGATTAATTGTAAATTCAAATATTTGATGAAACTCACTTTCGATCCACCGATTGTATTACATTAAATTCTTATATTATATCTCCAAATTAAGTTCAAATAATATTTTCTTTCGTCATTAATATATTAAGAAAGAGTGAGAGCACCATGTTGCCCATAATCTTTAACAGTGACTTGTTTTTATTAGGGTAAACCATCTAAATGGCC
Source organism: Ilex asprella (assembly GCA_023539305.1). Classification (NCBI taxonomy): domain Eukaryota; kingdom Viridiplantae; phylum Streptophyta; class Magnoliopsida; order Aquifoliales; family Aquifoliaceae; genus Ilex; species Ilex asprella. The sequence continues at coordinate 34,497,535 of CM042189.1, forward strand.
CCAAAACTAGAGAGAGAGAGCACCATGTTGCCCCTAATCTTTAAAAGTGACTTATTTTTTATCAGGGTAAACCATCTAAATGGCCCCAGAGCTATGAGTTTCATTTTAAATTGTCTCCTCAACTATTGAATTTGTTTTAATCAACACTTTTCATTAAAATCAGTCATTAAGTCAGCCATCTACCAAACATGTGACTTGCATATGACTGTTTGGTTGGAGGCATTTAAGGGAGTTTAAATAAATGTCCTTTTATTTGACTTCAGGCGATTAGGAACAAGGGTTCAATAGCCAACACCGATGTACATCATCTAACTTCCACCTGCGACTAGGAATTAGGGTTCGAGTCTTGAGTTGATCAATGCAAAATGTCTTTATTATTGCGAGAAGGGGGTGCTTTTTGAGCAATGCTATTGGGACATAAATTATGGACATAATTTTGGGGACATAATGAGTTGTCACCAATAAAATGATAATGAATCCATTTAATGTTACAATGGGACCCATCATTAATTATATTTCACTATCATTTCATTGGTGACAACTCATTATGTCCCCAAATTATGTCTCTCAATTATGTCCCAATAGCATTAGTGGTGCTTTTTTGATCCAAACAAAGTATACCATAAGTATTTTGGGTATCTGTTATTTATTGAGTACACAATTTTTGTCTTTTTTTTTGGAACCATTCACGTAAACCTCTTTGAGGGTCCTTTACAAAAGTCAGATGTTTGCATATTTAGAAGCATGTGCAATAGTTTGAACGTTGGGTTTTATGATATTTTCATCTAGAAGGTTTTATCTCCCTGCGACCACTTGTTTAGTTTTCTTAAGAAGCTGCAAGCATGTGCAAAGGGTTAGGTGCTAGGTTCGGGACTTTGAATTCTAGTACAATTTTTTTTCCCCCGGAAATATGCATTATTTTACACAAATTCTTTTATGCTGGTTATTAGACTAAGGGTGTCAATTTTATCCATTAACATAAACCCGACACGATACAAAACTTGAAAATAATACTGACGGGTTAAGTCCAAACTAGGCCTATCCAAAATTACCTCAAGCATAGCTAGAGACCCAATTTAAAAATATAGATCAAGCCTAAGTCACAGGTATAGTCTGGCCTAGACCAAGCCCATCATCTTGAAAAACTCAATCTATTAGTGATGCATGTGAGATTTCTATCTTAAGAAGAAAATCAGGGTATGCATCGCAAGTTTCAATCACCTCGTCTGTTACGCCAACATTATAGAGTCACCCACTTCCATCACAAGGGCTCCATGCGATGATAACTCCATCAAAGTTGTAAATCTTATCTAGACAAGGGGACATCATACACATTCCAGTACATCGGTGAAATGAAATCCATAGTTGAAGGACTGTTTATGTGATTTACCCTTGATTTTAAGCAGAAAGCTCGGCCACTTTATTTTTTTATTCAAGGGTTGATCAAGTGGCATCAGACTATCCCTCCTTAATAGGACAAGTGAATATTGATTACATCCATAATATCACGTGATTTCTGACACATATTATCACCACAATAATAAACCAAGGACAATGGCAAATTGAATCCCACGTAATGATAAACCAAGGACATTGTCCTACTGAATCCACTACCCTCCGTTTCTCCCAATAGTACAAACATGTAAATTAAGGAACATGTGAGAAAAACTGTAGTATTTACGTCTTGAAACTGTGATTAGATAATGGAACTTTTTAGATTACATTAAATACTCTAAAGTGGGTTCAATTCAATCTTTCCCACCTCTTCCAATTTTTTACGTTTACTAGGAGTAGAAGCTAAACTAATTTCATAAAGGGAGAATTACATCTAGACTTCTTGAGGTTTGTCACTTAATCACTCAGATCTTTTGAGGTTTAAAATATTACACACAGACCTCCTGAAATTTGTACGCACGTAACATTTAGATCCCTACTGTAAATATATCAGTTAATAAATTATACTTAGACCCTTTAAAATTTATAGGTTTATAATACTTGGACCCCTTAAATTTTAAATATTATACTTAGACAAAAAATATTCCAATGAAAGATAGAATATCAAATATTTTAAATTTTACAACCAAAATTTATGTTCTATTGTATCATTTATTGAAATAAAATTAAAATTAAAAATTTAATTTTTTCTTAAAAAATCATAATTAGTGTACAATTATACTATCTATTGGAATAAGACTAAAAAAATCAAACAATGGGTCTAAGTCATTCATAATAGAACATGAATTTTACATCCAAGATTCATGTTCTATTATGTCATTTATTGAAATAAAATCTAAAAAATAAGTCCAATTTTTTTAAAAAAATCGTAGTTAGTATATAATTATACTATCGATTAGAATAAAACTAAAAAATTAAACAAAGAGTCAAATTGTAATGGACACAATATCCTTTAACTTTAATTGGAGTAGTTTAGTATTTTAATTTGGCCGTTCAAATGACCAAATTAAATTTCAATAGACAATATAATTGTACACTAATTATAATTTTTTAAGAAAAAAATTAAATTTTAATTTTTTATTTGATTTTAATAAATGATACAATAGAACAAGAATTTTAGTTATAAAATTTAAAATATATGATATTTTATCTTTTATTGGAGTATTTTTTGTCTAAGTATAATATTTTAAACTTAAGGGGTTTAAATATTATATATTTACAAATTTCAGGGGGTCTAAGTATAATTTTTTTACTAATATATTTACATCTGGGTCTAAGTGTTCCACGCGTACAAACTTCAAAGGGTCTGTGTATAATATTTCAAATGTCAGGGAGTCTGAGTGATTAAGTGACAAACCTCAGAAGACCTTGGTTTAATTCTCCCTTTCATAAAACACCCTCATAATCTTTTCGGACACCTACAATTCAATAGAATATCACCTAACTCGATACTTAGATATCTTAGATCACTTAACTAATCTTTTTGAATGGCTAAATTATCGAAATAAATCTTTGGAAGATATATATGGCCCTCTGGAATTGGCAATCTAAGCTCTTTGGTGTTAAATTCTTCAACAATTTGGTTACTAGTTTTTGTTTGATAAGATAGATTGTTATTCTAAAATCTATTGTAATCGACAGAAATGTTTCAATTGATAAACAGTTCTCAGCTTGTGGATAAATTCTACTACTTTATTTCAAGACTTCCTTAGATGAAATTCGATAACCAAACACACGAAATACTGAACTAACAAAAAAATATATTTTTATTAATTCAATCGAGTGGATTTCAATGACAAAGTGACTGATTTAACAGTCTTTACTACTTCTTAAAAACTAACTCTAACGCTACTCCTAAATGCCTTGACCGTGGGTCTTGTGGGGGGTTTGAGTGTTTTTTAACTCTTCTTTTCATTTTTTATAGTCATTTATTTCGAAGGTTTTTCTTTTATTGACAGTTAGTTGGTTTTATAATTTAGGCAGATATTTCTTTTTTCAAATTAGAGTTGTGGCTGACTACTTCCTGCCTTTTCTTCAAATCTTGATATGTGGCAATTCTTTAATGAGTTTAGGCTTGTTAACAACATATGCATCGAAAGGTTGCATAATTTTGCATTGTATGTCCGAACATAAATAAAATTATTCTTTCTTTTAAAGGCAACCATAGTACTCCACCCTGATAATTGAACAGGTCCACTAATTAAAGAACACGAAAAGAAATCTCTTTAGTCGAAGTATGCGTAAGTTAATCTAAACATTTCTAATCGTATAACTAAAAAAAAAAATCCTTTTAAGTGTGTATAGGTTGTGCCTAATAATCCCCTCAGGTTGTATTCATCTCTTAGGAAAATTCAAATTTTATTCCTAATCTCTCGAGATGTGAAAGATAGATAGAGTTAACGAATATCACATAAATTTTGTTTTTCTTATATACCTTCCTCGTGAGTATCAACTTCCGAGTCTTCGGGTATGTCTTCAACTTACAAGTTTCACAGCCATCGTTTTTTTTCCTTTTCAAAATATTATTTAATTTGCCAAAAAAAAAAAAATTCAACCTTATCATCATCATCATGACCAGTTTCCAATTTTCCAATAATACTGCAAGTGCTCTTTTGTCCACTTTCCAATTTTCCAATAATACGGCAAGTGCTCTTTTGTCCACACAAAATTTTCAGTTTTCCAAATACAATGGAACTCATCGTGAGTTATGACCAGAAAAAGGCTGAGACAGTTTTAAACTAGTTTGGTAATGATGAACCCAAATAATATCGAAAAGAAAAGGCCAAGTATGAAGGGGACTTGGTTCTCATCGTAATTTAGATAATGCAAACGATGACAACTTGCTTCTATGATGATGATATATATAATTGTTTGAGCAATGCTACATGGACTTAAAAAGTAGACTTAAAAATTTGACTCGATAATCTCAACTATTGATTTCACTGTAGGTCCCAGCATTTATTGGGACCTACTACCTATTCAATGGTTGAGATTATCAAGTCAATTTTTTAAGTCTAGTTTTTAAGTCCATCTAGCATTACTCTAATTGTTTTAACGTCTTTTCCTCCAATCACATGTCCCATGATGCAACACAGTATAACGGAAGACTATACGAAACTATATCATTATTGAAAGCAATACATACTAAAATAAAAAACGTTTAATTGAGAGAAATCTCAATTATTTAAAAGAACACGAAGATTAGATAAACTTATGCAAAGCATACTGCAAATATGAAAACTTATGCAACTAATTAATTACTTTGGTAAGAGCACATCACTAAACAATTTCTCCAAGTTCATGTAAGAAGACCCACCAGGTCTAGAGGCCTCTTCTGCTTTGTTCTTCCATTCCATGGCCCTCTTCTTCATTTCCCTACCCTTCTCTCCCTCCATCAACTCCTTTACAAGCTCCTCCACTTCATCTCTCTTCACATCATTATCTATCTCCAAGCCTATTCCCCAATCAACACAACTGTATCTACAATTCGTTTGTTGCTCAGCAAAAAATGGCCAACAAATCACTGGCACACCACCACAAACACTTTCAATGGTGGAGTTCCACCCACTATGCGTTAAGAACCCTCCAATAGCTGGGTGATTCAGGACCTGTTCCTGTGGACACCAGCTTGCTAACATGCCTCTTTCTTCAGTCTCCGTCACAAACTCCGGTGGCAACATGGCCGAGTCTCCGACGACGATATCAGGCCTTATTATCCACAAGAAGGGTTTCTTACTGTTAGCAAGCCCCCATGCAAACTCAGTGAGTTGTTGAGCTGTCATTACGGTTATACTTCCAAAGTTCACGTACATTACTGAGTTGGGTTCTTTGTCGTTGAGCCATTCGATGCAAGCTGGCTCTTCTTTCCAGAGATTTGACCCAAAGGATTTAACCTTGTCGTCCTGAATTTCATTTTGCATCAAATGTAACGGACCAACACTGTATACTCGAGGATGCATGGTCGAAAGAGTTTGTAGAACATCATGTTCCAAGGCATCGAAGGTGTTGAAGATGATAGCGGAGGATTTGGTCATGGCCTCAACTTCTGCCATGAGGAAGTTCAGCATAATATCATTTCGGTCTGTGGTTCTAATGAAAGTCGGAAAATCTCTCAATCGAATACCTTTCATTCCTGGTACCCAATCTATAATTGTCTCCAAATACCCATTTGTCACATAGCTCATATCTACAAACCATACAGTCAAAGTCAACAAATGTTTGCTAATTTCTAGTAGTAAGATTTCAAATCATAAAACTCATAACCAGTATTCTATTACGATAAATGTTGGAATTTCAAGAAAGATTATGTTACCAAAAGATGATTATGTGGTATCATATATTGTAAAAAACAAAGGATGAGATCTAACTTAACTTGGAGAGATAATTGACAAAATAAGATCGAATTAAATCACTTCAACCTCTTTATTCGATAGTTTAACATTTTATAGCCGTAATTTTGCCCAGATCCAATAACTATTAACTTGATGGGACACTTCTGCGAGTGTTTAGATCTATGATGCGTGTCCTCGACACCGAGGTACATGAATGCCCTTAAGGAGGCCACGTGTCCTCAATGCAGGGCCCAATCCTGTTCTGACATGCTCGTTATCCTTAGCAGTAAAGTAACTCCCTCTTTTAGCATGCATCCCTCGGTTCCAAAGATACCTCATCCCCGAGAGACAGTAGATTTACGCCCTCGGCTCTAAGACATCTACCTCCACTCCGAGGCAGCCATGTCTCCTCAATTTCAGAAACTTGCTAAGAGGCTCAAAGTCTTGCCACGTGGCTCCTACTTCTGGAAAAGCTATTGATTGATAGGTGACTAGTCCCCACTAGACTTGGAATGATGATGGTATTCTGCACAATGAAGTGAGGACCATAGTATAAACCAAGACGCTCTACTATGGAGAGTTGGACACTTGGCATAGAGTGTATAGGTGAGGTAAAAAATATAAGAAAATCCTTGCTGACACCCGACAAAGTCAAGTAAACATTTAATGAACCCTCAGTCGATGGGATATCAGAGATGACTTGAGAAGCTGAGGAGAAGGAGCATTAAATGCTCCGGAGCCAAGACATTTAATATCTTATCATTAAATAGGGGATATTAAATGCTCAAGGAGCCGAGTATTTAAGATCTTTGTTTAAAAAGAAGAGCATTGAGTGCTCGGAACGTCGAGCAATTAATGACGGAGTCTTCTCCATGTAGAATAGGGGGCACACTGCCCCACCTCTAAGTACTACCTATTGACTAGGCCCCCTAGTAATGATGAGCTTCTGGTGGATATAAATAATCCTAAAAAATACAAATGCAAATGTACGAAAAATGATCCCACACGAGCCATACAATGTTTTCTTCTTCGCCTCTCTCAAAGAATTGACTTGACCGTCGGAGGAGAAATGCTGAAAAACACTCTGACACTCTTCTAACTTGTTTTCTGTGTTTTAGGGATCACACGTAACCTGTCGGAATCGAATGGACAGCTCCTGAGACAATTCATCATCACTCCTTAGGTCCCCTTTGTCCCTCTCAACTCATTCCTTGCTACGGGATACCCGACTTTCTCAACAAACACGAGGTCACCAAGGAAGAGATATGTTATCTATACATATTGTGCGAAAATCACCACGCACATAACCTTACATGTTTAAATCATGTTTTTTTATTCCATTTTATAATTACATTTTATATGGTATCAAAGTTAGAACCGTAATTTTTCCCTAGGTTTTTTCTATACATTTTTTTGGAGCAATATTACGTTGACTTAAAAACTAGATTTGATAATTATAACCATTAATTTTACTGTAGGTCTTATCATTTATTATGACTCACTATCTATTCAATAGTTGAGATTATCAAGTTTAAACTCATCTAACATTATTCTTTTTTTTTTTTGACCCATGGTGCGTGTACCTTACTTTTCTTAACTTTTTTTTTTCGTTCAATAGGAAAGAGTGTTCGAGACAGTTTATGTGTATTTTAACTAATTTATTCCTTAATTTGGTTTAAAGTATATCATTCATGTCGAAACTATAATATTTATAAAAAATAAAATCTCTTATAATTCAACCTTAAAAAATTATCAAAATTCAACTTCTTGCATGCAGACAAAAATAGTAGGTATACTTTTTCAGATACAATACCTTTTAGCGGTGCAAAACCTCTTTCGACTAGATGACGATATTGTGCATATCCCAAGACCCCACAAGCGCTTGGTGTCCAGAAGAGGACGTCAGGAACGCCAAACATTTCAGCCGCTTTGAGGGTGAAGCTCATGCAGGCATCGGACACGATACAGCTCACCGGCGGGACGTCGGAGGACAAAGTATCGTTGAGTTTTGATATGAGATTGCAGAGAGGGGTCAAGCAGTGTTTCGTGGTGGAATCACAGAGATCGGGGATGCTTTGGGTGGAGTCGGCGTCAGAAAAAGGGAGGCCGTCGGGGATGGTCTCGAATTGAAAGTCCGGCAAGCCGTCGAGGGAGTTGGGGCCTCTGGACTTGAGTAAGCGTCTGTGGTTGTACTCTGTGTTGACGAAGGTTATGTGAAAACCTCTTTGGTGGAGAATTTTTGCTAGTTTCATCATTGGGTTTACGTGTCCCTGAGCTGGATATGGAACACACACAGCATGAGGCTTATTAGCTGCTGCGTTGGAACCCATCTCTCTCTCTCTCTCTCTCTCTCTCTCTCTCTCTAGGGTGTTACGAGTATAAGGAAAGAGGGCAATGACTTCTTTTTTATAGCCAACATTTCAAAGACACCTTGCGTGCAAGTTGTTCTAACCCACATGATCACATGACGGTACTGAAAAAGAGCATGCTTTAAGGCATAATTTATTAAAGAGGACTTAATTTATTGATTTAATTTAGGGTTAATTGTATTAGATGTTTTTAAAGTTTAGGATTTGTCTCATTTTAATTCCTGAAATATTGAATATGTTTCTATATGGTCTTTCAAACAGACAACGTTCAAATTACTAACAATTTTTTATCATAAATTTGTCATGTAATAACTAAATATAGACAAAAAATAATTTTGATAGTTTTTAAACAAAATTTGGGTAGTTCTTGACAAAAAAATGTGTAATATGAGTAGTTTTTGAACAAAATTCGGATAATTCATGATCAAAATAATGTAATTTAGGTAGGTATTTAACCAAAATTTGAATAAAAATTTTGTCAAGAGTTATCCAAATTATTTTTTTATCCACATTTAAGTGTCATGTGGTAAGTTTATGATAAAAAATCATTAGTAATCTAGACACTATCTGCTTGAGGGACCATATAGAAACATTTTCAGTACTTCAAAAAATAAAATGATGCAATTGAAATATTGGGGACCAAAATGAAACAAACTGCGTATTTTGGGGACTTTCAGTGCAATTAACCCTTTAATTTATTATGATCTTTAAATTAATTGTGGGATTCATCAAACATTAACACTTAATGTTGATTCCAATAATTCTACTAAAACCACATCATTATGTAAGTAAATTAAGTCAAATTTTAATGTCCAAATAGTATTAGTCTTTATTATATTATATTATATTAAACCGATATATAATACAATTACATTATTATATTAATAGGTTAAGTCAAATTTTTAGGTTAGCATTATTCTTTTAAAAACAATACAGCTAATCCCACCAAAACTTTATACTAAAGTTGTGGTCCTACAGATGTCTAGCAAGCTCTACCTCAATAAAAATAGTGGGGTTCAATAGTAGACTTCCCCTCAATAATAAACTAAATGGTTATTTGTGTTTGGCCGGCTATATGTGTTCTCCTTGATCTAGTTTGACAACTTCCCCGACCAACTCCCGTTTATTTATATCCTTTTCAAGGATTGAGAATGTACCACCAATCAATTGTTGCTTACTTTTTTATTCTTTTCAATGCTTTAATTCAAAAGATGCGTGCTCACTATTCAACGGGTGCCACCATTTTTTTACGAAAACACCTCAAAATTTTTTTTTAAAAAAATTTCATGTAGCTCATTCAAAAACAGTTTTTGTGTATAAATCTTAACTTAGGTTAATGACAGTCATAGATCCAAAAACGACAATTTTTTAAGGTCAAATTGTAATTTTTTTATGTGCAAGTTATAACTTACAACTGTATGATCGACCCCTAAAACATTTCGATCGAACATGGAAGTCATGACTTTCGAAGATTGAGTTATAATTTTTAAAAGTCAAATTACAACTTATAAGAAAATTTTATAACTGCTCAAAAGAATCTCGTGATCAATCATGAACTTACCCTAATCGGTTATAACTTTATTTTTTAGGGTTAATTCCATTAAAGGTCTCCAAAATATGAGATTTGTCTCATTTTGGTCCCGATGTTTTAATTGTATCATTTTGATCCCTGAAATATTCAATATGTTTCGATATGATCTTTCAAAGAGATAACGTTCAAATTGTTAAAAAAAAATTATCATAAACTTGTTACATAATACTTAAATATGAGCAAAAAATAATTTTGATAGCTTTTAAACAAAATTTGGATAACTCTTAAAAAAATGTATAATATGCGTAACTTTTGACCAAAATTTAAATAGCTAATGATTAAATTTGTGTAATTTAGGTATATATTTATCCAAAATTTGAATAAAAATTATTAAAATTATATTTTTTCTCCATATTTAAGTATTATGTGACAAATTTATGATAAAAAATTACTAACAATCTTGGCGTTGTCTGCTTGAGAGATCATATCGAATCATATTCAATACTTCAAAGACTAAAATAATGCAATTGAAATACTAGTGACTAAAATGAGACAAATTTTATGCTTTGAGGATTTTCAGTGCAATAAATTCTATCTTTTAAAAGTCTTGTTTGTTTATTAAAAATAATAAATTGTGATACAATACCAAATTTTCTGTTTGGGTACTTTAGACTTTTCCCTAATTTTTGGAGTTGCCAGTTTTCAAATCTGCTCAGTTATCTAGGTTTTGGTGTCATTCAATTATGATCACGTTGAGCAAGAAAAAACAAAAAGGAAAAAAAAAATGTCATGAGCACGTAGCTTTGATGTACAGCATGTGCACTTGAATTGATTTTTACACTGGATTATAAATAAATCATGCAATTTTAAGGGTAATTTAAGGGATACTAGCAATGCGTTCTATATTTAGATATTGTAAGTTTGAATCTTGATAATTTTTTAAGATTAGAGTACGAAAAATTTATCTCTCATGAAAATGCCTTAATCATGGAATAGATGGATTGCCTTTGACCGGACTGGAGAAAAGATTAATAAAAATGCGTGTAATGTGACCTAGACATCCTTAACAATTAAACCAAAAAAAAAA
>CM042189.1:34508407-34528646 GCA_023539305.1 Ilex asprella
CTACACCGAGGTCAGCCTCAAGTTGAGCAACCTTCCTCTGAGATAGCTTCAATTGCTCAGCGGTGCTCTCTCGCGTCCGCTGCTCGAGCTCAAATTGCTTCTCAGTATCCTCTCGTGCCTGTCGAGCTAGCATGCGTTATTCTCTCGTGTCTGTCGCTCAAGTGAAAGCTTCATCTCAGCAGTCGCAAGCTATCCCTCAGCAGCCTCACGTGCCCGTCTCTCCTTCGCCTCGCCAAGAACGGCATCTTTGATCATCATCGTATTGATAAACAAGGCAGGCAAGACAGCCATCACCTGTGGACATTCAAATACAAAGAAAACCAAGAGCTAAGTCTAGACATGCCACAAAAAGTCAAATACAAAACAGAGGGACAGAGCGTACCAGAGCGATGCCCTCTACAGTGGCGTTGACTATGCCCCCAGGACCCTGAGAGGCAATCTCGTTGGCCTTAGCACCGGTCACCAAGGCACTGAATCTCTCCTTTGCCACCTCCACGTCATGCAGCATAGACCCTGAGGTGTTCTCCAGAGAACAACACCTAGACAGACCCTCCGTCCCGGTGGATTGCGGCGCCGGCACCTCAGCCCCTACAACGGTACCAGAACCGTGTCTCAGGGAAGGGGAGACATAGATCGAAGGAGAAGGTGGAACATCATCAAACTCAGCCGGTATAGAACCCGCTGGGTCAACCAGCCCCGATCGAGAAAAACAAGGGGCACCAGACTTCGCCCTCTTAGAAGGAGGAGTAGGTATGGACGCCACCTTAGAGGCAAGGACCTCATCCACTACGGACCTGTCAATGGGAAGACCTGCAAAGACCCAGTAAGTCAGAAAGCCTACTACAAAGCACCTAAAGAAGACTACTGGTAAATAAGCACCTTTCTTTTTGGGCTTGGAAGAGATGTCGGACAACCACATAATCTCAGCAAAGTCCTTAGCTGGGTTGCTACGAACCGCATCAAGCAGCCTCGTCTGGACCGGAGTTAGAGCCGGTAAAACTGCAAAAGATCACCTACTATGAAGAACCAACATATAAGGATGAAGAGTACAAGTTAAAGACAAAATCTTCACCTTGTTTAGTCTGAGAGACTACATCCCATCGAGAAGGCACAAGATCACGGTCGGACTCGGAAGTCCACTCGCCACCAACGAAGAAGAACCTCTTCTTCCACTTGTGGAGATTGGATGTAAGCCCCTCAGTGAGTCTGCCTGACCTCGGGGTAAAGCAGTACCACCCCCGTGACGAATAGGGTTCTCCGACAGTGTGTACGTCGCCAGAAACTCCTTGAACGGCGGAGGAACGTCAACACCATGCACCAACCACCATAGTGCGAAGAATGCAGAAATAACCCTCCAGCCATTGGGGGACAATCTCCCTGGGACCAATGACAAGTGCACTAGCACCCAACAAATAGGTCCAGGGATGGGGAATCGCAGACCCGCCTCCAACATCCCCTCATAAACAACAATCTCACCCAAAGAATCGCAGCAGGTGGACTCATCGGCCTCAGCATGACGATAAGTCATACAAGGCGGGATATGATATAGAGAAACTATCTCAGCAATTTCAGCATCACACTTATACAAGCTGAATATGGAGAGTACCTTGGAGCCGTTGCCTCCTCCAACGCCTGGGCCTTCATCGGGGTCCCCAACGGCCTCCGACTCACCTAGGTAACATGCATAAGAGCAAGTTCAGAACCTAGCTAAAACAAGGTAACAATGTCAAAGAAAGAGTAAAAAGAATACCAAGAGTTATACCTCACAGCACCGTGTCCTCCAAGTCATCAAGCGACTGCAGCACAACGCTTGGGTTGTCGCCTGAAAAACCCGGGATACTCCGATGATTGCCCGCGCTAGAGAGCCATTCGGGCACGCCCAGGGGACTACTCAGAGTACTCCTAACGGTCCCAAAGGGTTCCTCTGCCGCACCAAGTCCACCGCGAGAAGAGGAGCTCGAACGACCAAAATCGGAGGAGGCAACACCCATGGCCTGGGCGCCTGGGCAGGCCCCCTGGGCGTCGCCCATAGGCTGGGCCCCTTGGGCGCCGCCCGGGCTCGCTCCCTTGCGGTGTTCTCCTCTAATCTTGACTCCTCCGCTCGGCATGCCTCTCGTCCTCATAAATGCTTTGATGATGAAAGAAGGAAATGAGAACAAACAAGTGAAATAGCCTTAAAGCTCCTTAAATAGAGAATGAAGGCCTTCAAGCTTCTTGAGGAAGCCTTAGTAAAGCTCCTTGAGAGGCACTCTTGAAGGAAGCCTCTACACATGCAAATGAGAGAAGAATGAAGAAAATGAAACACTGACCTCTATTTATAGACGAGGGCATAAAAAATATATAATATTAATAATGCACTCTGCGAAACCGAGGAGTTCAACAGATCCCGAAAGAAAATTCCCTGAAGATAAAAGGGGACCGTGAAAAACAAGGTAAGCTCCGACTCAACCAAGTAAAGACGAAGCACATGCCCTCGACCCCTGCCTCTCGAAGAAAATCAGAGCTCGGAGCATGGGGGCAAATGATGAGTCCGGATTTTACTAAGCTAAGGCCCAATCCGAACGGAGTCAAAGAAGCCCATAGAAGAGCCCAAAAGACCCATGTAGTTGGACCAATCAAGTGGTAATCATAAAAAAAAATGGAGGAAGGGACCAAGACCGCACGAGGCAGCAAGGGGCGCCAGCCCAAGGCCCCTAGGGCGCCGCCCAGGGCACCAAGGGTGCCGCCCAGCTCCATGCTCGGCCTCTCCTTCGTCCTCTCCTACGACCTCTCTTACTCGAGTTGTTGGTTCATTCAATGCAACTTCCTCATGCCTCAATGCAATACTAAATTCAATACAAGTCCAAAACTACTCTGAAGCAAGTCCGAGCTCAAGACTCAAGATCAAGACCAATCCAACTCGGAATCATCCTCTAAGGAGTACGAGGGAGAGAAAGATGAGCTATGGAATTAAATGGGTTACTTAGAAGCCAAGAGAAGGAGGAGCTGAACAACAAGGTGAGGTGAGGTGAGGACACCCCCTATGGGGCGCCGCCCACTCCCCTCCAATTGGGCGTCGCCAATAGGAGGCCAAGTCGGCGCCCACTTTGGCCCTCTCCTATCCTCTCTTCTTCTTCTCGTCTCCTCCTTACTTCAAGACTCAAATCCAAGGCTAAGCATGAGCACACTCCACACCAGAATGACATTCGAGTAAATAGGAGCACGTGGAGGAAGACTCGAGATACGGAGATCTCCTACCATAACTCTACTTACCAAAGAGGCTCACTCCTACCACGTTTGTACTTACCAATTGACGGGAGACTTCTCCCTCACGTCACCACCTCACCGTCTTGGTGAGCCTATATAATGTAAGCCCTCACTGTATAAAAGGCACGATGACTCTTGAGACACGACACTAGTTGCACTCAGCAAACTCTCTAAGCTCTCTACACACTCTCTCTCTAGACTCATTGTAAACTCTCCGGAGTACCACCGTTGATCAATAAAACGCCTAAGGCCACCGTCGCCGTTCGAAGAGTGGACGTAAGTCATCTGAGACCGAACCACTATAAATCTCTAGTGTTGACCTATATTTACTATTTTGCCACTAATTGCCATTGATTGCTCATTAATCATTCTAGTGACTGTTGATCTCGCACGAAGACGATTTTGTGCATCATCAAGTTAAATGTAGGTCTTACTCTAATTATGACTCATAATAGAAAAGTCGATTAGATTCATTATAAATAGAAGATTTGATCTCCTCTCCACTTCATAATCTAATTTGGTTTATTCTATTGAGAGTCGCCTATTATTTTGAAGGAAATGAAGACTTTGCCATTTTGTAAAAGAAAAAACTCTGAGATCGAATATTATGGCTCATATATGTATATTCTAAACCTTGTAATTTAAGTGTTCTAAATTTCATATATGAATTATTAATAAATTCTTACATGTAATATCGGAGTTATCGTATATGAATTTAGAACCCAATAAAACTTATTTTATAGTTTTATTCATATAATTTGGGAATGTTAAAACCTATTTTTGTGATATTGGCGGCATTGTTTTTTCTCAAAATAGTGGCAGTCGGTGGCCACCGTTGAAACAAAGTCATGTACGTCACAGGAAGAAAAAAACAAAGAAAAGGTGAAAGCATGGATGAAGGATGATGGCTGTTTTTTTTTTAATCAAATCTGGGATGTTTTCCATCAGGGGCAATTTATGTGTGTACATATATGTATATATATTGATGTAATTATTCAAATAATAAGAATAGGGGTTATTTAGATAACTATGATGTTTGTCTTAAAACTTTATGATTAATGTATACTATCTTCCTTTGGATTGCTCATGTTAATAACATGGGGTCATGTTGAGACACAAATGTAGATTTTACTCATGCAAATTACTGATAGCAATTAATTTTTTTATTTCTTATGCTAATGTAACTTTGATTGAATTGTTATAATTTATAGAAGGTGTTTGTAAAATTTCAATTTTAGTCCCTAATGATTTATATGATGAATTTTTTTTTTTTATGATCTAAAAAAAAATGTTGGTAGATGTGAATTTAAATTATTTATTAAATGTTGGTAGATTTTACTCATTCAAGTCTCACTTTTATTTATTAAATGTTGGTAGATGTGAATTTAAATTACTTAATTTTAATAGTAAAAATAAAAGTGAAACTTAAATGCAACGATTGATGATTAGTAATCTATAGAGGTGCATGTTAGTTAGTACCTCATATTGATTGATCATATAATATTTAATAATGAACTTTTGTTATAATACTCCGGTTTGAAAAATTTTATAGGTTAAGATGGATGGTTGCCACCAAAGTGGTTCATTCATTAAAATTTATAAATTTTTCTCATGTTTCTGTTACGGAATGGTCTCTAAATTATAATATACAATTACCTGCCCAAAGGGGGTTATTGTGTATTGTAATTTGAGAATGTCATGAACCATTATGTTAGAGATGCAATAGTTTAGAAGGTTTATATGTCCAAAAGGGATAGATTTTTTGAAACTGAAGCATTCTCATTGGTTAGTTATATGGAAGAATTGACCAATATCAAATTGTATTTTCTACCCAAAAAAGAGTATTGTAGTGATGTATTTGGACTCTCTTAATAAATTCTGACTTATTATGTTCAAATTATATTTTATTTATTTATTGTCTAATTTTTCTAAATGCTTATATTCTCGTTATCTTAAACAGTCTCTTTTGTTGTGAATAATAATAATGACAACATCGAAGTCTTGACTAATTCTAATTATAAGAGATGAAAGCAAGATATTGAGTTTGCCTTGAGAAATGCTAATATAGATTTCGCGCTTGAAAGAGAATGACCCTTCTAAACCTTCTAGTGAGAACCCCCCCTTAAGAAAGAGAACTTTATGCAAAGTGGGAGCAATCTAATCGGTTGAGTATGATTGTCATAAAAATGTCTATTTCTGAATACCTTATGAGTGACTTGCTTGAAACCAAGAATGTCAAGGAATTTTTTACCGCTGTAGGAGAGAGATACAAGATATCTAATAAGACTGAAATTGGAGGCCTAATGAATGAATTAATGAATATGAAATATGACAATATAGGTGATGTTAGAGAGTATATAATTAAAATGGTTCATGCTCAAACGAAGCTCAAAATCTTCAAAATTATTATTTCTGATGATTTCGTTGTTCATCACACTCTTAACTCTTTACTTCCCGAGTTTAGTTAAATCAAAATTGCCCACAATACCCAAAATGAGTCCTGAAAAATAACTGACCTTTTCTCCAAGTGTGATTATGAGGAAGAAAACTTATAAAAGAAAATAGTGAAATTGTCTTGCTTACTTTCCACCCTAAATCTAATTTCAAAGGTGGGTATCAAGGAAATAATAGATAAAGTAATCATAATGTTCCAAAGAATGGTCGAGATTTCAAAAGGCATGGTACTGGTCAGAATGTGGAAGGTCTTAAGACTGTCATTCTAAAAGATGTCAAGTGTTACTTTTGCAAGAAACGAGATCATAAGAAAAGTGAGTGCACTTGATTTAAGTTTTTGTTAGAAAAGAAGAATAAAGAAGAAGATAACTCAATAACCTTTGTTTGCTTTGAATCCAATTTAATTAATATCTCATTAAATTCTTGGTGGATTGATAGTAGGGCTTTTGTTCATGTTGCCATGACATTATAAGGATTTACAAACAAACGGAGACAAGTAAACGAGAAACCAAACTTAAAGCAGAAAATAATAATGAAGTACATGTTCAGTTCATAGGAACTGTTAGGTTGAATTTAGATATTAATTCTCAACTTCTTTTGGAAAATACTTTTTATGTACCGTCATTTAGATGAAATTTGGTTTCAGTTTCCTTGTTTGATAAAATTGAATATTGTTTTAATTTTAGTAACGGTAAAACACAATTGTCTTTAAATTCCAAAATTATTACTCATTGTGTTTTATCAGATAATATGTATAGTATATGTTTGACTGTCAATAATGAATATAGTCTTTCAGATATTGTGAATGTTGTATCTAAAAGACCTCTCATTTCACAGTTATGACATAAACGTTTGGGTCACATTTCTAAAAAAATAGTGAAAAGATTAATAAAGAATGATATTATTCCTCCCCTTGTATTTAGAGACTTTGAAACTTGTGTTAACTGCGTTAGGGGTAAATTGACCAAGACTAAGAAGAAAAGTACAACTCGCAGTTTAAATCTTGTAGAAATCATTCACACTGACGTCAGTGGATCTTACTCATATGTGGCAATAAATATTTTATTACATTTATTGATGATTTTTTTTGCTATAGATATATTATTTAATTAATGGAAATTTTGATTCTCTTGAAAAGTTTAAAATTTTCAAGATTGAGATAGATAAACAATTAGAAAAAAGCATCAAAATTGTTAGGTCTGATCATGGTGATGAGTATTATGACAAACATGATGTGTCTGGATAACATTTGAGACCGTTTGTCAAGTACTTGCAAGATTGTGAGATTGTTGTCTAATGTACCATGTCTGGTAGTTCGGAGCAAAATGATGTGACTGAAAGGCATAATCGCACCCTTAAAGACATGATGAGGATCACGATGAGCAAGTATAACTTACATAATTATCATTGGGGAGAAGCCATTAAAAATGCTTCATACATTTTTAATAGAATTCCTAGCAAATTTTTTTCAAAAATATTTTAAAATTATGGACCAATAGGAAACCAAGTCTTAACCATTTTCGAGTTTGGGGTTGCCCTACTGAGGTCAAAATCTATAACCTTTTTGAGAAAAAGACTAATCCTAGAACTATTTGTTGTTTGTTCATAGGTTACCCAAAATATTTAAAAAGGTATCAGTTCTATTATCCTACATAAGGTACTAAAATTGTTGAGTCTTTAATAGCAAAATTTTTGGAGTTTGATGTTGCTAATGTTGGTTGCTTGCAGTCTATTAGTGGGTATCAATAAGATAAATTTGGTTCTATTCTTTCAGCTGTTATGCAAGAGAATATTATGCCTACTTTTGTTGTTAATTTTTCTACTCCAGTTGTTGATCCTCTTGTGCCTGCAATTGACAATTTTGTTTCTATTGAGACTCCTCAGCTTTTAGAGCCTACTATTGAAATGTTCTTGAGAAGGTATACAAGACCAAAGAGAAATGTTATTTCTGATTAGTATTATATATACTTGAGAGAAGTGATTATGATATTGGTGATATTGTTAATACTGTAACATACTATGATGATGTTACTTATCCTCAGTCTGATATGTGGGTATGTGTCATGAAAGATGAGATGCATTACAATAAAATGTGGGAGCTTGTAAAACTTCCTGAGGGATGTAAACTCATTGATTGCAAATGGGTGTTTAAAACTAAGATGGACTCCAAAAGTAAATTTAAAAGATTTAAGGCTAAATTGATAGCAAAATGGTATAGTCAGAGGGAAGATATATATTTTAATGAAACTTTCTCACCTGTCTCTACGAAAGATTCTTTCAGAAATCATCATGACATTGGTGACTCATTTTGATCTAAAACTTCACCAGAAAGATGTGAAGACAGCTTTCTTGAATGGTGAGCTCAGTGAAAAAGTTTATATGATGTCGCATGAGAGTTTTAAGGAAAATGAAAAAGAACAATTAGTGTGCAAGTTAAAGAAGTCTATCTATGGTCTCAAACTGACTTCTCGTCAGTGGTTCTTAAAATTTGATGAGATAGTAAGTTCTCTTAGTTTTGTTGAGAACAAGATGGATCAATGCATTGATATTAAGTTCAGTGAGAGTATATTTATTTTTCTTATTCTTTATGTTGATGATATTTTGCTTGCAAATAATGATTTGGGCTTACTTCATGAGGTTAAGCACTTGTTGTGCAAAATATTTGACATTAAAGACCTTGGAGAAAATTTTTTTGTGTTAGGCATTAAGATTCATTGGAATAGGAGTCGTAAATTGTTGTGACTTTCTCAAATGGCATATATAGATCACGTGCTAGACGAATTAATATGCATAATTATAAATTTTGGGATATACCTGTTGTGAAATGTGATAAATTCAGTTTAAGTCAATAGCCAAAAATGATCTTAAGGAGGAGTCTATGAAGAATATACCTTATGTGAGTGTTGTTAGCAGTTTAATGTATGCACAGGTTATACCAGACCTAATATTGCTTTTGCATTTAGTGTTCTTGACAGATATATTTTTAAACCAGAATTAGATCATTGAATAACAACTAAAAAAGTTATGAGGTACTTGCAAAGAACAAAAAATTACATGCTTGTTTATAGAAGAGTTGATAGTCTTAAGGTGATTGGTTACTCAGATTCTGATTTTGTTGGGTGTTCGAATGATTTAAAATCCACTTCAAGATATATTTTCATGTTAACTGGATGAGCAATAACATAGAAGAGTGTTAAACAAATTCTGACAACTTCTTTCACTATGCAAATTGAATTTGTAGCTTGTTATGAAGCTGCAACACGAGCTATATGATTAATGAATTTTATTTCGGGAGTTATGATTGTTGATTTTATTTGTAAACCACTAACCATTTATTGTGATAATGGTGCAGTTATGTTCTTCTCAAAGAATAACAAAAATTCTAATGGGTCTAAACATATGAAAATTAAATATCTTCCTGTCAGGGATCTTGTGAAGAAATGTGACATTGTGGTTAAACATATTGATACAGAATCAATGCTTGTTGATCCTTTAACCTAGGGACTGAAACTTGTAACTTTTAATAAACATGTTGACAACATGGACATTTTTGGGTCTTTTGATGTAGTTGGTTAGTGGGAGTTTATTTATATGTTAAGAGCTTTAGTATTTATTTAATTCCATATGTGATATTTGATATTCAATATGATTGAGATACATCTATTTAATAAATAATAAATATTTAGATGAACATCCTTATTGTTAGCACGATATTCTTGCTATGTTATATATATGTGCACAATTATGATATTTCATTTTATACAAAATCTTAAGGCTTGATGTTTGTCTTAAGTATGACTGTATTACCAATGAAGTATGTCTCTAATTACACCATTTGAGAAAATTTTGAGATTTTAAGTTTGGAGACATATTAGTTTATTGTTGAACCTAATAGATTTCTCTAACTTATTGTTGACGCATTTGTTAAACAAAAATCATTTGGAGGACTGACAACAAAAATAACATGTGTATTCGGTTACATATTGAGATATTATTTTCTTGTTACACTACTACATCTTGATCCATTCAATAGAATTATAATTTTTTGTAATCATGGATTGGTCCTATATCAATAAAGGATGTAAAAACTGTCATGGTTCGAAAATAGTAATTTTATTGGACAAGGTCGTATTTAAGATGTTGTCTCAGAATCGTATTTGTTTTATTGTGGCCACTTTGATTTTTTATTTGATTGGTCAGAGAGTCAATTTTTCAAACAAATAATTTTATTTTATTTTTAAAATGACTATAATTAATGTTATCCAAGTGGGAGAATGTTAGAATCTTTTCATATTAGACTTTCATTAATTGATAGTTAATTTTTTATTTGTGAAAAGTAGACTGAATTTCCGGTTCAATAAGATGAGATCAATATTGTTAAGTGATTTATTTTGATAGGCTTATGTACATCTTTTTAATTGATGTGGTTGAGTGCTGTTAAGTGTAAGTCTTAATTTAATTGTGGTCTGTAATAAGAGAACTCATTAGATTCATTATAAATAGCATGTTAAGTCTCATCTCCACTTCATAACCTAATATGGTTTGTCCCCATGAGACCTACCTATTGCTTTGAAGGAGGAGAAGATCTTGCCTTTTCACAAAAGAAACTTGGAAATTGAATATCATGACTCACATGTATGTCATAAACCTTGTAATTTAGGTGTTTTAAATTTCATATATGAATTATTAATAAATTCTTGCAAGGATCCCCGGGGGGTTCCCTGTTTTGGTAGCATTTGGGTACTGAGATTTTTATTAAAATGTCTGAGATACACCCAAATCAACCTACATGTGGTTCTTTTCCTTGAAAATTTTGACAAGATTTAGTGTAAGAAGTTTATTAAAACTAATATAGTTTTGGTGTCATTAGATATTTATTTTTACATGTAAAATTATGTTTCTTTCATTAAATTACCATCGAATTGATAATAAACGCAATCCAATAAATTCAACAGATGAGATAACCACTAGTTTACTTTGACGAATTTAAAGGTAATGATTTATTAGAAGTATTTAAAGCGTTGTAAGACTGATTTATTAGAAGTGTGTAAATTTGTGGATCAAATCAATAGTTGTGCATACACCTTTATTAATTTCTCGGTATCGTGGATTCAAAGAATGGAAAACAATGCGGCAAATTGTTTAGCTAAATTGGCTTTACTTGCTACAGACACTTGTTTATGGAGGGGGTTTACCTAGATTTCCTACAAATTATATAACTAAATCACTTCTTTTTTTTTTTTGGGAAATTGGGCAATTATAGCTATGTTAAATATCTTAGTTCAAATGTAACTTCACTATCTATATATTGCTATAATTGGATTCGAATGCATAGTTTTGTTTCTTGTCCTCTCCACCATGTCAAATGTCTCTAATACTCAATTTATATATATATACTAATTGATGCAGACGTACATCGCACATAGAACATATTGTGTTTGAATATTGTATATCAATTTCTAAATCAATTTTTCTCAAATACATAACTTTAGTATGTATTCTCTTGTGTCTTTCATAAAAAAAACCAAAAAATAAACAACCAATAACCATGCTCTACAATGAAACCGCTCCCCAACCCCCCAAAAAAAAAATACAGCCTAAACCAATATTTGATAGAATATGTAGTGAAAAATAATGCGTTTCTCTGTTTTCATTTTTGCTTTTTTAAAGATTTTTCTCAAATACTTCTTTGAAAGGTAAAGAAAGAACGTAAATTATAGTTAAAATTAGTTTCCAATATGAACTAAGGTAGCAAATAAGGAAGAAACTTAAATAACAACTGTCTAACACATAATATATGTCAATTGGATTCATCTTATCGCATATGACCTAATTTCACACAAAGTAGGGTGTTGTAGTCAATATATGAAGACAACACCCCTTTGTCCACTCAATTTTTTCAAAGACTAACTATATAAGTCTCCATCATAATTGCTACATCTGACAGTAAGAAATCCTCCATTAACATTAACATACTATAAATGTTCACTGAATCATATCATAATATTGTGCTTCTCATTAAAAATGTGCTCATTAATTTCAGCTAACTGACCCACTTATGTGCAGACATAACTTCTCAAATTCAACAAACTTGCTAACTTATCGTTGGAAGTGCAAATTTTTTTAACCTCATTTGCATTTTTCACATTTTCTAGCATTCATGCTTTTGAACTCTTAAGACGAATTCAAGTCTCAATAACCAGATTCTTATGCAAAATGACCAGAAATTGAAGAAATGATGGAACTTTCGTATTCAACTCTAAATTCCATGTGGACAAACTAAATACTATAGCAAGAAGTGTGGACTTTACTCTGTAGCTCTATACAAGCCGACTATAAATTGTGATAGAAACACAATATAATGGATGAGAAAATCTTTTAGAAACGAAAAACAATAAAGGATCCAGAACATAAATAAAGTTCATCATATCATTCATTAAATAGAACATTAAAATAAATATTCTATATATGCTTAGAGAAGACTAGTAACCATGCTTTTATTCTATGTAGATCATTCCCGTGCTCTTGACATGTTACTCAAAGATCTCATAGAGTGACCGTTTGTTTTAAGGACAATGTCATATGTGTCTTCTTCTAATTGCTCCAAATTAATTGCATTATCACCTTTTCTTGATGCCTATTATGCAAGAAAGGTAAAGGTGTTAGTACATTTGTGATACAATCATGTCTCAAGCCAAAAGAGATTCAAGAATTTCAACAGCATATGTCAATCTAACTGTCTAAAAGTATATGTTGAGGTAATTTAAGAAACTTACAGATAATATTGGAACTATTGTACTATAACATGATAACATAACTTTGTATTTATATACTTCCTAATATTTTGCTAACTTTGTATTCATATACTTTCCAATATTTTGCTCAATTGTTATCATCTCTTATGACAGGGTTTAATGCCAAAATATTGCTAGCCAAGTAGGAGTCTAAGCAATAGTCATATGAAAATATGCATTTCAAATCCAATAAAGTCACAAGATTAAAACAGTCACATGATCGAAAGAGACTGCTCGTCACCCCATCCTATTACATTATAATAATCAATTTCTATTAAGCATCCTTAAAACTCTCCCAACTTCACCTGCCACGAAAAAACATATAACCCATAAAAATTTAGCTACAAATTTAATTTCACTTTGATAAAGAAACAAAAAACATCACATGCAATGCTCAGACATCTTAAATTGTAATATTTGAATCACCAAATAGTCATTGAGAAAAATTCCACCCTTTCTAAAAACAATAGAAAGATCTCATGAAATCTTCATACGTCCAAATCTTCAAATTAAAAGATATAGACGTAGCAAGAAAAAAAACTCATATATGCTCCTACAGTCAGTGGGAGGGAAGCTCCAAGGGGGGCACAATCCAAATAGGAGTCCAATAAATATAGTATAATAACAAGAAATATAAAGGACAGGGTAGAGAACAAAAAAAATGGATATGTACAACTGTCTACAAATAAAATAAACAAAGTTGAGGGTGATAAACTTTGTCATGAGGTCAAATGAAACAAAAGCTCAATAGCACATCCTTCAATGAATAAGAATAATATTTCTTTTGTGGTACTACTTTCAATGACTCTCTCTTATCCATATTTTTACCACCACTCCAACATTAACCATAAAAAACATAACTGCACTTTAAAAAGAATTAATAATGAAAGCCACAATTCTAGAAATGAGCAATAATATAAAATATATTATCAATCACTTTCTTCACTCTTTTACACTTCAAAGATCAATGTTCCATTCAATTATGGGCCAAACTATCCAACCTTGGGATTTTTCCAAGTGCTGCCATTCATGGCAAAGGAACCATCATGTGAAGGTGAATTCTGTCATTTGTCAACCACCTCCATCACATTAGTCTTGTACCACTTTTACCTTGTGGGACTTTTGCTCACGCAACTTGTAGAAATTGCTTATTAAGAAATTACTATGTGATAGTTGAATTATATTGAACACAGATCTTTTCTATTTGCTTTGAAAAAAACATGTTTGATATGAATTAAAATAGCTTTACAAAATCTTATTCTAGTTGATCTTTCCAATTTTAGATAAGCTCTCATTCTACCTCAATTTTCACTAACTTTGATATTGTCTTGCGTAAGGAATGAAAATTTTGGTAGAATAACACAAGGAATACTAAAACCTATACCGTCGAGATAAAAAAATTTGCTGATGTTATTAATTCAACTTGGCTATAAGATCTAAAACTTGGGTCTTAATGTCATCCCTACCATGATTTCCTTAATATGAATCTAATTTTTAGAATTGAAAGGGAAATTACGAAAAAAATTTCCTCTATGGTGTACTAATAGAAGTATTAATTGCGTATAAAGTCAACAATAATTCACAAAATCAAAAACACAGCGAAAAGCAATAATTTCAATCGAATCTTAATTCCACAATCTCAAAAAAATCGTTAAATCAAATATCAAGCTCAATAAAAATTTGTTAAAAAGATCAACAACTAAAACAATAAAAAAGACAAACTCGTTAAAGAAAAGTTATTTGCTTGGACCCATATTATTATTATTATTTTGGTCGAAAGACCCAAATTGTTAAAACAAAAATTAAGCACCATTCAAACAATCTATTCAAAACCCTAGTTAAAGATAAATAACCACAACAAGTCTCGTCAGAATCAAACTCCAACACAAGAAAGCCACTTGTAAAGACAAAAAATTATTAAAGAACATTTTAAAAAAGAAAATCAATAGAATAAATCGAATTAGACACACCAACTTGAAGCATTATAGCCCAGATGAGTCTGATGTTTGATTTTTTTTGTTCGATCTCATTTGTTGCAGACTGAGAAACATGACTCATTGTTTCGTAAGTGATAGTGATTCATTGTCGTAGGTAAGAATTTCTAATTTATTAATAGTATAGATAAGATAAGATTGGTCAAGAAAAATGAAAATTAATTGTTAAAATTCAAATGAATATAATTAAATGTTAAATTTATGCATATAATTAATTTAAAAAGATGAGGATATGAGATGATTATGTAATAAATTGTAAGAAAAAAAGAAGAAAAAAATGAGAGGACATAATTGACTTTATAACAAAGATCAAGGGTAAAATAGTCAAACAAAATTTTTCACTTTTGACCTTTTAAAGTAGTATACATATAGGTATATATATTATGATCTCTTTGACCGCCTACCTAATCCATTTAAATTGCTAGCTTGCTACCGAAACAAATTTTTGAAAGATAGCCCCCATGGACCCCGCAATCCAAGCTCTTGTTTGTTAATTTCTTCAACTCGATTTCTTTTTCGAAAAATGATTAACCTTATAGAGTAACTATTTTGATGTACAAGACTAAGCAAAATTTACTAGATTTTAACTAAAAAAATTAAGAGAATACATACAATAAGGTGGACATTAATGACTGTTAGTCGAAACTAAAATACCAACAATGCGATGATTGCTCGATAATAGAGGTGATTACTATTGTCATGCTACATGGAAAGTACATGGTAAAAAACAAAGACAGGTGAAGAAGATGATTCCATACCAAAGAATTAAGAATTTATAAAAGACTAGAAAAAATTTTGATTTTAGGAAAAATTGTAAAGAATTGAATTTTTTTTTTTTTTTTGTGTGGTTACTACCATTCGTCTAATCAGATAAAATAAATTACACTTTCTCTTAAAAATTTAATTCAACCCTAATCATTGAATAGGACAACCAAAGTATACAAAATAAAAGGCCTCTTTATGAGTGTGCATTATTTTTACTTAGAGAATAAATTCTTTAGAGTCAGCCCGTAAACACTATTCCTATTCCTTCAGATAAAGACTCGTTTTCTATTCCTTCAACAGCAATATTAGACAACTTTGAATTATTGACACCAATTACATCCTCATCTACACATCCCACCGCCAAAGCAGGGTGTTGGAGCAATGAAACAGGAGAGAAGTTCATGCTTCCCCTTTCTATCCCCACGTCCTTCCCATACCTTTTGGAATCTTCCAACCTTTCAAAAGATCTAGCATTCATATATGAGGTTTCTGCAATCACATCCTCACCGACCTTCAAAGAATTAGCATTGTTCACATCAGAAGTTCCTTGCAATGGAGATTCGGTGGCGGTGATGGGTCGCTGGTTGTGAACGGGTGGAGAAAGAGAAGGGCAAATAGGTCTGTGTGGGGTAACCCATTGCTTGGGTTTGTAACCAATGAGGGGGGTGGGTTAAGTATGACCCGCGTATGGGGGTTAAATGGGACTGTAGCAACTGAGTCAAATTTTAACCCGGGATTGGTATCCTACCTCAAAAATGACTTCCCAAACAAAAGGTTTTATGGGTCTCACTCCTATTTATCCCATCCTAATGGAGGATAACCACCTTTAACCCACTATCCAAACGCCCCACGTTGTGTTTTTGTTCTAGTAGTGCTACATTGACCAATTTTTTTAGATTAAATTTTTGGGACTAAATTAAGAGCTCAAATGATATGATAACATATTATTTAGAATTTTTATTGGGGTCCAAATGACAGGACACCAAATAAAGAAGCTCAAGTCAGCTGTCATGTTATTTAGGCTCTTAATATGGTCCTAAAATTTTGTCAGTGTAGCATTACTGGTTTCTGTTTAGTATTGAAAACTATCAAACCAATTTTTTTTGGCCCACCTTTGTTACTTGTCAATTTTTGAATGACTCTCTGTAAACCTCCAGTGTATCTATAAGGTTTTAAGGCATTCTATTAGAGCCCTACATGAGCAAAGTGGAAGTGGGATAAAGAATGTCTCTGTCTTGGTAGCTCTATCAAGTGCTACGCAAAAGTCAACTTCAAGTTGAGCAGTCTTCTCTTGTGCCTACCTCAACTCCTCAGTGGCATCATTTCGTGCCTACCGCTCAAGCCTAAGTTGTTCCTTAGCAACCTCACGCGTCTGCCTCTCCTTTTCCTTGCCAATGACCGTCTCCCCGATCTTCATGGTGTTATTAAACAAACAGGGTAAGGCAGCAGCCACCTATTGGCGTTTAAAGACAAGAGGGCACAAAGGAAATCAAGAAATAAGCAACATACGTTAAAGAAAGCCACATACAAGGCAAGAGTATAAGACGTACCAAAGCAAAGCCTTCTACAACTTCATTAACCACACCCTCTGGACCCCTAGAAGCAATCTCTTGAATTTTGACGTCGGTTACGAAGTCACAAAGTCTTCCTCTTCCCAACCTCACGTCCCGTAGCATAGATATTGGGGGAACACCCGAGGTGAGATGGCGTGGCGGGTCCTCAGTACTGGCAGAAGGGGGCGCCGAAGCCTCAGCCCCCGCAGTAGCACTAGAGCAATCTCTCGGCGATGAGGAGACATCAATCAAAGAGAGCGGAGGAGCATGACCAAGCTCAACCTCTAGGAGAATAGCCTGACCGAGGGACCCCAGCTGAGAAGAACTGGGGGCACTAGATTTGGCCCTCTTAGAAGGAGGAAGGGGAGAAGACGCCACAATGGAAGTAAGGACTTCGCCCACTATCGACCTATCAATAGGGGGACCTACAGAGCCAGTGTAAGCCAAAAATCCTACCATGTTGTGTTAAAAAAAGGGGGGTCAAGTACCTTTCTTTCCCAACTTGGAAAGAGCGGCAGAGATACCAGACGCCAACATAATCTCAGAAAAGTCCTTAGTTGGGTTGTTACGAACCATCTCGAGCAGCCTCCTCTGATCCAGAGTTAAAGTCAGCGCAGCTACAAGAAGATGATAGCACTATAAGAACAAATACATGATGATTGAGACATAAACTGAATGTAAGAATTCCCACCTTGCTTTGTCTTTGGGACTGTATCCCATTGTGTGGGCACAAGGTTACGGTTGGACTCGGAAGCCCACTCGCCTCCGGCAAAGAAGAACTTTTTTTTCCATTTGTGAAGATTTGACGTAAGCCAGGTGATAAACTTGCCTGAACTCAGGGCAAAGCGATACCATCCCTGGTGAGGAACAGTATTCTCCAACAGTACATATATGGCTAGAAATTCTTCGAAAGACAGAGGAACGGTAGTAGGGTGCACCAACCGCCACAATACGAAAAACACATAAATGACCCTCTAACCGTTGGGATCCAACCTCCTTGGAACCAAAGACAGATGCCTGAGAACCTGACATATAGGCCCAAGGATAGGGAACCATAGGCCCGCCTCCAACATTCCCTCATAAACAACTATGTCGCCCGAAGAGTCATAACATACAGTCTCGTCCACCTCAACACAACTGTAAGTCACACAAGGTGGAATATGGTATGAAGACACTATTACAGTTATATCCTTATTGCGGTCAAATAAGCTAAGTATAGAAGCTACATTGAAACAATCACCTCCTCCAGCACCTGGACCTCTGTCGGGGTCCCCAAATGTCTCCCTCTCGCCTGAATGAATACCCGCAAAAAACAAGTTCAGCCCATTGCTAAAGAAAGTAACTATGTGAACAGAAGAGTAAAAAGAGTATCGGGAAACATACCTCGAGGAGAAGACTTGTCCAAATCGCTGATCCACCACTTCCTGACCTCATGAGGGGAAGACTGAGTCGCGCATGCGAAACTGTCTAGGGTGACTAGGGCGCCGCCCAGCTCAGGACAGGCGCCTCCTGCCTCTTTGGAAGACACTCCTTCCTGTTCTCCGATACCTTGGGTCACTCTCCCTGCACTGAAAGGATTGTTCGAAGCCTTCTTGCTCGTACCTAATCCCGCGTTGGTAGTTCCAAAGAGTCTCTCACCAGCTGCCAAGACCACGCCAAAACCAACACGAGGAGAAAGACCAAAGGAACCAAAGCCCAAAGGGTGGTCACCCATGCCCCTAGCGCCGTCCATAAGGACCTTTGCTATGTCACCTCGCTGATCCTCACCAAGACCCAGTGCCTCACCGTCGCCCATGGTGGCTCCTTGGGCGTCGCCCCTTCTTGGTTCCACTCCTGTGCAACTCTTCATACCCCTCGTCTCCATGGTTTTGATTTGAGTAATAAGGGAAAATGACAAAGAGAGAAATAGGAGTAGGAAATGAAAGAAGGTAATGAACACTGAAGAACTGAAGGACCCTTTAAATAGAGGAAGAAGTCTTGCTGAAACTTCCTGGGGAAGGTAGACTGAGTAGCTTCTCAGAGAAGCTCGGAAGGACAACATTTGAGAAAAGCCTCTAGAAAATGAGAAATGAGAAGTGAGAAAGGAATAAGGAAGGCCTGAACAGTGATCTCTATTTATAGATGAAGAAGCAAAAAAAAAAGAGAAGAAGAAGAAATAGAAAAAGAGGAGTCCGATATCAGTAAACACAGCAGAGTCTCTGAAGTCAAAAGAGTGCCGAGGGACGCAAGAAATATGCCGACTCACCCAGATGAAGACGAAGCACATGCCTGCAACCCATTCCTTTGTTTTCTCTCGCAAAGAAGTCAGAGACTTGGGGCATGGGGGGCAAATGATGAGCCTGAATTTGACTGGGTCAAACCCAATTTAAATAAACCAAGAAAACCTTAAGAGAAAAGCCCAATCAGATGGGTTAACCCATTAGAGGTGACCCAAAGCACCCAACGCCCAGGACAAGAGAACAGACAGCCCTGTGCGCCGCCCATGGGGACCGTTTGGGCGCCACCCACCTCCTCCTCTTCGCTCCTCTTTGATGCTCTAGTGCAAGTCCAACAAAATCAACTCGACTCGAAGCCTAGACTCAAGATCAAGTCCAATCCAGCTCACACTCGTCCTCCAACTTAATAGGATTACAAGTGAAGGATTATCGGGCTACGGAGATCTATTCCTACCATGATTGCACTTACCAAAATAGCAGAAGTTCTCTCCCTTACGTCACCGCCTCACCGCGTTACCCTAACTATATAATGTAAACCCTCTCAATATTGAAGACACGCTTCGGAAACCTCTGCACATCTCTTTACACTCATTGTTCTCTCTCCCAAAGTACTGTAATGCTCCCGGAGTTATTTCCCGACGATATTATCAATAAAGAACACCGACCACCGTTGTCATTCCTGAAAGTGGAGTAGGTCATTCGAGACCGAACCACTATAAATTCTTGTGTTGACTCTTATTTACTGTTCTATCATTAATTGCCCGTTAATCATTCATTAATTTCACGTTATTATCCTGTTGACTTAGATGGGCATAGCATTTTCTTTTTTTATAATTTCGGCCTATCCCATGAATTACATTCGGATGCCATCAAATTTTCTTAGTTTATTATGTTACTTGCGTTGCCGAACGGTTTAGGCCAATTGGCACAAAGTGTTACACAAAAATAACGGTTGGATATGACGATGGACTTGACTATCATATCGTTAAAAAAAAAAAAAAAAAATTGGGTTCCATACTTTCAAGATTTATTATCTCAAAGATTATTTTTATATTTTTTGTCGGTTATTTCATAATTAAAAAATTTATCATTTTTATAATTAATTTATTATTTTGTGGGTATTTATATCACTGTTGTAGATGTTTTTATTATTTTTATGATAACTATTTTGACTATTTTTCTTCGATAAAAAATTATCATTTTTTACGTAATTTACT
>CM042189.1:34532588-34549110 GCA_023539305.1 Ilex asprella
ATTTACGGCAGAAAAAATAACTGCCACAAATATTAACACAAACACGCATTTTGTGACGGCAAACACAGCCGCCACAAAAAATTGTCTCAAATATGTCTTTTGTGACGGCAAACACGTCCGCCGTAAAAAATTTGTCACAAAAGGCCCTTTTTCTTGTAGTGCCACAACCACCACCCAAATCAATGCTCCATTTTCGTTGCAGACAGAGAGAGAAAGGGGCTCCATCTTCGTTGCACAACGATCTACACAGATCTGTGCTTTAGACCTAAGTGAAGGGCTCCATTTTCGTTGCTTCAGATCTGTGCTTCAGATCTAAGCTTTGGTGTTCCATCTTCGCTGCAAAGAGAGAGAGAGACGCTGGAAGAAGAAGACGCTGAACAAAGGGAGGAAGGGAAAAAAAAAGAAGGAATGAAGATTTTGTTGCTATGAGGACTTGAAGGACAGACCTCATTAAAGCCCAAAACTCTTCTCCGTGTTTCCAAAATTTTCAAACTAGTGAAAACAAGTTTGAGTTGTTTTCTGTTTTTATGCCTCAAATTTCATTTTTTTTGAAATTTTGACAACAAAAATGCTAAGCAAATATGTTTTGGGAGTTTTAGAAATTTTGAGAACAAAAAATAATTTTTCAGAACATATCCAAACATGCCCTAGATACCCGAAACTTTGACAAATTACTTTATGAGAATACTATAAGCTCTGTGCCAAATTTTAGTAGAGATTGATACTGAAACTTCTGGTAGAACAATAACATTGACAGAGAAGGATGAGAATCAACTGGTCCAGCCCGGGAGTGACCCAGATCGGTTGCCTGTTTCATACGTAACACGGCAAATAACAGCCAGCTCTTAATGTTTTGCCGGCCGGTGATGGCATCTGTTGGCCCATTTCTTTATGTCTTTTCATTGATTGAATAAACCAATTGATATCCTGTCCAAACAATATTGAATCTAATTGTGACACTATCTCACTATTATCATGGGTGGCGGCTAAAGACAATTTTATTTTTAGTATTATATTTTTTAAAAAAATAATTTATTTTTAATTTTCTGTGTGAGAGAGAAACAAAAAAAAGATGTGTTAATATTGTCGAGAAAAATATTTTAACTTTTGTTTTTGTTTTTTATCACAGAGATGGAAAAAGAGTGTTTAATTTCAACTTTTGTTTTTTTTAACGGAGAGAGAAAGTGGATGAGAGTAAATATGCATTGATTTTTGAGTATTTTTTTTTTATTTCTAAGTTTTTAATGTTATGGGTTGAATTATAAGTCCAAATTATTGCAATAAAAATTTTAATTTGATTTAATTTTTTGGGACTTTTTTGTAGGGCTTAAAATTTAATGAATTTAATTTTTTTTGAGTTAGTGATGTACCTAAAATTATGAAGTCTTTTAAAAATTTGGTGCCTAAAGCCCATATTTTTTTCACACTATTGGGCCCGCCCTGATTATCACGTGTTACCAATTAATTATAAAATAATATGTAAATAAGTATAACCTATTTAATTTAGTAACTATAATGCCTACGATAAAAATATAATCACCATTTATAAAGGAATGAATTTTATTTTGCTCATTTATAAGTGGGTTACTTGAGGGTGACACGACGCGATAATAGTAATGTGGTGTTTTTGTTATACTCAATATTTTTTTTTGTTCGACTGTCAGGGTTATCCGTATCAACTTATACGTACTTCAACCTATTTTTTTCTCGATCAAATCAAAATTAGGTCATCCAATAAATTATTGAGGTAATATGGTTGAGGAATAAATATCTCATCTTATACTATAGTTCTCCCCTCCCTCCGCCACCTTGCCCTTAAGGGAGATAAATGATTTTTTTTTAAAGAGACTCCATTCGAATCGAATCGAAATTATTTTATTGGTAACATTGAAATGTAATTAGCAAACTCTTGGACCACGAGACTGGCCAACGGAAGGCCGCATGTGGCTAGTGTTTGTATTCAATGTTGTCCTATTAAATTCATTTTCATATCATTTTCAAAACGACTTTTTTATTATTGTGTATAGTTTAATTTGTGTCGCGTATAAGACATGTTTAACAATTTTATGTCGTTTCTACATAGATTGGTATTGTGTTGAATTAGATTCAAGTTCATGGATCAACCAAAAATAATAATAATAAGTCTAAGTTTCCTTATTTGCTTTTATTATTTTTGAAATTTTGGAATCTACATGTCCTACAACTTGGAGAGAGAGAGAGAGAGAGAGAGAGATTCCTCTTTTTGGCTTGTAATCGATCCTATGGAGCTATGCAAGTCACCTGGTTGAGCTCAGAACTAAATGTATGAGATGGTGGATCCTAGTATCTTTGTCACTTCTTATCTTTCTATTATACCCATCTCAACATTATATAACCCCGACTGCAGTATGATGTCAGGTTGCTTGTATTCCCATGTGAATTTTTATGAAAAAAGGGTTTATATAATCCATTAAATTGATAATTTCCCATATTGTTGGGTGGGATGAAGATGACCTAGGTCGGGTAAGGGTGTAGCGAGAGACGTGTAATAGTGTTTAGCTATTGATTTTACAGAAATTATAAATTTATCAAATTTAAGACAAAATTAATAGTTTAAATAATGCGACAAAATCCAAATAACTAATCAAATATTGTTGAACGCCCTTATTTGTCGGGTTGAGGAAATTTCATATCACTTACGAGTTTCAATCACTACAAAATTTGGGGATGATCAAATGTATGTACTCTTATCACTACATATTGATGGCGTAATTTTATGTGGATGAGCTAAATGAATGAATACATGCATAGACTAGAATAGATATGAACTGCAAGGCTCGTGTATATTATGGATAAAATCCTTGTGAGTATGGGATGATTTGCACAATAAAATTATAGTGGTTCACCGGTTCGAGAGCTCCGCTAATCCACTCTTTAATAGAGTCTCTTGCTCATGGAGTCTATATCAATGGTGCAAGTGGTTCTGGCACATTCGATCTCTCTCTTCGATGAAGGCTCTGTACAGTGTTTATAATGAAATTCTTATATCTAAGGGATCTGCAGCGAGTTTCTCGTCTTGCATTCGTGGAATCTTCTCTAATTTTTGGAGAAGATCTTGGTTAATTGAGAGTTTTGTGCCTTGAATAAAGCTTGGTTATTGTTTCCGGGATGCCCCCTGTTGTACAGCTGTTTCCTTCTCGTTTCATTGATCGTTTGCTCGAGGTCTGGACCCCGGAATTCTGGACGTTCTTATTGACCTCCCTTGTTGAGCTCATCCTTAATTAAAAATATTTTTCAGGTATCATCACATATGATCAAATTGTTCTTATGATTTAAATTCATAATAATTAAATTACCATAGAACAATTTTATACGCACGTCAAAAGAGAATATTTGCCTTCAGGGGATATAATACTAGAAGGTAGATAAACATTTAGTTTTATTACACCCAATGATATGCTCCCCCACATAAAATAAAGATTTTCTATCATTTATTAATCTAGATAGTACGGAAAAAGTAAAGAAAAATAAAAATAATTTAGTTCATAAAAAAATATTTTTTTCCCAAAAAATCAATTTTCTAAGATAGTTGGTTTTTTTTTTCTTTTTTTGATAAATGATAGTTGTCTTAAAGGACAACAAACTTAGACGAGAATTGTTAGAGGTAGTTCAGTGGTTGAGCTAAATATTTGGTAATTTAGCGGTCTTTTGTTCAATTTCTTCTTATACCCCCCTAACGGCTAGCCACCTTTATTTCTCAGTATTATGTTCTAACTCAGCTCAAGTTACAATAGTAGTTACTACAGTTCGAGTAAATTATTGGATTTTTTTTTTCAAACTATGACTTTTGGCGATATTTCATTAGATATTCTAAAGTGGTCCAATGGAATGGGCTGTCACCTTCCTCTTTTTTTTTTTTTAGCTTACTAAAAATATTTAAGTTTCTTCGACCAGCCGCCTAATCTTTATATATATATATAAATCAAATAGGGAATCATTATGATTATATAATGTTTGATAAAATGGCAAGGACCTAATACACTTGGTGCTGCTTCGAGCAGCCGTCTAATCTTTTCGAGCATAAATAATTCTATTTTTTTATGTCATTGTATGTCAAAAGATCGACAATGTTTAATCAAATACGGAATCATTATAATTATATATTCAATAATTAACAATTTTTTTTATGAAACTCTTCTCTGATAACTTCTTTGACAAATTGATTACTATTATTTGTCTAATCAGCTAAATTAAATTATTGTAGTCATTGTCGTCACCATCGTCATCTTTTGTTGTAATTTTCCGATAAAATGGCAAGGACGTGTTTCCGACCACAATTGACTTATGACTCATAAGGGAAAAAAATTAACCTAGGGGAATATAGAACGCAACGATTCTCTATGAATTGAATCAAAGGAACATTTTGAATCTGTAGAGAAATCAGAAAATAGAGAAAATTTTTGAAATATGGTATTATTGAATTCATAATCCGTAGTATAAAATAGCAATATAAATATTTTTTGTCATAATATAAAAGAGCAATAAAAAAAAATGACCAAAATCCTAATCGTTCCCAAAACGGAAGGAAAATCCCTAAGATTCCTTTAACATAAAAGTATGTACCATCTGGAGTCTAACAAAATTAACAACGCTGAATTTAGAATCTCTTATAATTTATTATAAATTTTTGAAATTTTTTTAAAACGGCCAAAATAGAGTTTTTGAAGATCTAAACAATGAAATTCAGTTCAAAACTAAAAGACTTCGTGACAAAGCACTGAGTTTTGATCGTTGATCCGATCTGGATCAAACACTACCAATCCTACTGAATTTCAAGTCTAACCCATTTTACATCTATTATTTTTATTTTTTTGCCCTTTTGTCACGTTTTAAAAGCACGACGGTCAGCCTATTCCAAATACGTTGTTGCCACTTGTTCTAGATCAGAAGCCAAACATTATCTAAAAGAAAAGCCAAAACTGAAGGCAACCTTGTTCTCATCTTAATAAGCAAAATGCATAAGCTGACAACTTGCTCATATGGCAATGAAGGTTTTTCATCAAGTTTTTATTTTGGAAATGATAATTTATTTTAACCCGGCATCTTTTTTTAAACTCATGGTTACAAGACAAACGTGTGTTTGTAATTAATTACAAAATACGCACTTATCGATTAAACCTAAGTTATATTCAATTAAGAGAACTTGAGTTTAGGACGTACAAATTTTATCAACGTAATATGAAGTTAGTAAAAAAAGTAATAATAAGATACAAATGTAAACCTTATCTTTTGCTCGATTGTTACCAACTTGTGTCGATAAGTGTTACATATCTTTTGGGCCAAGTACATGCATGGGGAAATATCTTTTTCAAAGGACCACCTCTCCTTCGGCATATTTGTAGATACCTACAAATCTAGTGCAAGTTGAACTCTTGCCTAGGGGTGCAGGGCCAGGGGGGGGGGGGGTCATGGTCCCCTGGACCTTTCAACACCCTTTATGTTTTCCTAGTTCCTATGTGCTCCAAGAAACCCATTCAAATTAGTGATGATTTCTGTTATAGTACCCCCGAGCATAACCAGGAGGTTTTTTTATTGTGAAATGTTCGGTTTGAATCATAATTACTAACTCGAAAGAGTAGTTTATCACCACAACACCACTAAAGACAAACAATAAATCGCTTTACTCTCACAAATTAAACCCTGTTTGACAAGCATATTGAAGTTAATGACGACCCTATACATGGATGACTCATTACTCGACTACTAACTCAAGTGGTAATCTTTATACATTTATGAATATAACTATAGGACCAAAAAATAGATTCGAGTCACTAATTTTGTGTTAATTTGTTTGTGACAAATGAACTTGAACGAAATAAAGTAAAGCAACATGAGAAAAAATAGAAACTTTATGGACGTCATCTTTTTGATTGATGGAAAATAGTAGGTACGGTACCAGAATTGTGAATGATCATTACACAATTTATTCAATTAGCAAAAGCCAAAAACACACACACACACACATCACACCCTGTGTGAGAGAGAAATACATAGCACAATTTGGATGAGCTTTAGCCACTGCATATTTTCATAATGTGGTGAAACTTCCATCCACATCCCATCCATCTTCAACCATTATCCGAATTATTGCAAAAAAAAAAAACACAACAATTTGAAAGCCCCTTTAGCCATTAGCTATCCAGAGGTGCTCTCCTTACAATTTATCTCCATGAAATTGTTGTTGGATTAGAAGTTGAGTCCCTTCAACAAGCCTCTTTACCACTTCACCTGCAGGTAGAATTTCTTTAATGAGGCCTACGCCTTCACCGGCATACATCGCCATGCTTTCAATATCACCAGTTGTCGTTACATTGGGTACAGTACCAGCAAAACGGTGAATCTCTTTTTCCTGTTAGAGAGGAAAATTAAATCAATCACAAAGTTAAAGGTACTTGGGATTTTCATTGGATGAAATGATTCGTATTCATGAATACCCTTTGCCCGTTATCTCCTCAATTTAGTAAATAAAAATCTGTTTCGGTCCTCTTCCCCACTACTTAGAAAAAGTGAGCCACCGGTTTCAGGTACAAAATACTATCATTACTACTTGAATAATTAGAGATCCAACC
The DNA here is from genome assembly GCA_023539305.1 of Ilex asprella. Classification (NCBI taxonomy): domain Eukaryota; kingdom Viridiplantae; phylum Streptophyta; class Magnoliopsida; order Aquifoliales; family Aquifoliaceae; genus Ilex; species Ilex asprella. The sequence continues at coordinate 34,539,197 of CM042189.1, forward strand.
CACAATCGCAACGATCCCATTGCGAGAGCGGAGTTCTACCAAATGAGCTATCTATCAACATATTTAAAAGGTGTGATTTGATCCTTAAGATGTTCCATTGTGCAATAACATCATGCCAAATATTGATGGAAAGAAACAGAAAACAACAGAAGGATAAGTTCAGCATTATTAGGTATGAAGAGAGAATTTTTACCATGCAATGTATGGTTGAACGACCAATGACTGGTTGATTGGTCTCATTTTCATGACACGGAAGAGTTCTCCAGTCCATGAAGAAAGGTGTTTTCAGGACACGCTGTGGTGCACCAGGCCACCTTGCACGGCCAAATACATCTGTATACTCGGTTTTGTCGTGTTCAACCAACTTCAGCTTGTATGTTGGGTGAGCATAGCTTTCCCTTGTTGCAAGAAACCTAAATGATGCATGTTAATTGAGGCATTAAAAATTTTGACAGAAGTAATTGAGATCAGAAGCACGCTTGCAGATTCCATTTCTAAAGAAGCTAAAAATCATGCTGCTTTGAATTATTTAACCAACTTTGGAAAAACATTTCTGCTATATGTTTTCTGACGATTAGAACAAAGAAAGAAATGTTGAGAACCATAAAAAGAAAGTGGAAATGAATTCCTTCATGTCTTGGTTTTGGATTTTGCATTATGTTCAAAGCAGAAATCAAAGCTGACAAAGTTGGAACTACCATCATTTTCCAGAAGATTACAGTTTATACATCCCAATAAACTTTACTCAGGAAACTGATTATAAATTTACAGTTGAGCACCCAGACCTAGTTTCATCTTGATGAAAAGCTTTAGAAACAATCCTCCTCCTTTCTCCAAGAAAAAAAAAGTGTCAAGAGACCAAGCATCTACAAAAGAACAGCCAGAAACACAGAGAGGTGGTTCCAAAAATGAAACTAGCCACACAAAAATAATTGGAATTTTTGCATAACAAGATGAGATCAGTTCATTGTTGTCTGGCATTTAAAGGTGGAAAAAAGACCTGGTCAAATAGGTATCTTGAGCCTACCATCTATGTCACGGATGAAAACATGCAAATGGCAGAATGCTGAAAAGATATGTTTAGTAATTTCCAAAGAAATGGTGTCAGACCTTGTGCCTAGGCAGACACCCTGTGCTCCAAGGGCCAAGGCAGCAACGTAACCACGCTCATCCACAATTCCTCCAGCGGCAATTACAGGTATTCTCCCACCAACAAGATCAACTACTCTTGGCAACAATGAAATCAATCCATCCTGCACATAATCTGTGGAGATAAGAACATGTAGGTAACTTCTCAAAAGTAGATACAACACTTGTCCTTTTGAGAATACTTAATAGCAACCATTAGCGTCGTTATTTGACAATCCAGTTAGGCAGCAGTAACAGTTGACTTTACAACTCTTATATGCTTTAACGACACCCCACTAGGAGAAGTATCAAACTGTCTCATATTTGTGAAAATTCAGTTCCTCAATAAGGACTGGTTTTGTAAATATAGAAAAGGCATGGGTAAAAGGTATTGGATTGTTGTTCTGGAACTATAGTTGCTACGACTCATAACTTCTGGAGTCCTTGTTGAAAATGACAGAACTTGTATCATTAATTGCAAGTTTTGGAAGCAAAGAGCTATTACATTCTTAAAGTTGTATGAAATGATATAGAACTCACAAACAGAACAGCAATTGTACCTGACCAATAACGTGCCCTCCTGCTTCACGTCCTTGGACAATTATTGCATCTACACCTGCGTCAGCAGCTTTTCTTGCTTCTTCAAAGCTCCCAACCTTCAAATGTAATGCATATGACTAATTAGATACAAAGGAAGAAAAATCAGAAGGCCACAGAACAATCCAAGGTCTTATCATCCACTGTTCAACTCATACGATTGCAGACAACATATCTTATCAGGGGGTTGCCACAATTGCATACTTGGTATCTCCAGATCAAACAATCCAATTCGTCACATATGAGTTGGAATAATGGCAAGGTGAATTCTAGGTACCAATGCTTAATATGAATGCAAGACTTATAATAATGCAAGGACTTCTAATTATTGGAAGGAACACAAGTTTGTGGGAGCCCTTCGACAAGAGTTCGGCAAAACATGGAAGGCCACATCCCATTATGGCTTTAGGACTGAGATAGGATAGCCCTTTGCCAGAAAGATTGTCAATTTTGTGAATCTGTTTATTAGACATGAGCCCACCACACTTACTTGGGGAACAATCTTGACCCCAGCTTGGTGAGCTTCAAGGACAAGGTCCTTTGGACATTCACCCCAGTAAACCTGTAATACAGCGATCTTTTCATCCAGAATAGCCTTTATATTTTCCTTGTGAGGAAATGCCAGCACAACACCTATCCCAAATGGTTTGTCAGTCAAGGTTCGAGTATTCCTTATCAGCTTTCTCACATGGTCTGGTGCCTCCTGGCGAACAAGTAGAGTATATAAAATCAGAAAACATTTACCTACGAAATTAGACAGCATTAAATCAACAAATAAATGCATGTATCGGAAAAGAGTAGGGATTCAACCCCAAAAAGATGAAGAAGAACAAAAATCCCCCAGAATAAAATTCAGGGGTGGAAATTTAATATTTTCACAAATTAGAGGTTGAGTTTTAATCTCGTAGTTGAATCAAACAAGGCCCATTGGTCCAGAAATTCCATGAATTTTTGGTAGGATTATTTAAATGCTTACATCCTGTGTTTTTGTCTATGAACATTGCCTTAGATCTAACTTCAAACTAGAAGAGATGCAACAAAATCTTCGTTCACATTATTTGTTGACATAATTACAAATATTCGTATTGCCTTGCCTCAATTAACGCTACTTCTCTGCTAAGGGCATCTGAAAGCCAATGTCTGGTTGAGCATATATCTAGCTACCCAGTAAGACTGATGGTGACTTCAAGTGTCTACCTTGAGATAAAACAATTATAACAGTGCAATCATCACCTCATTTAAAAACAATGATATGCTGACAGAGGGTTCAAAACATGGGAGTTAGATCAAGAATGCTAGGAATATTCCACCAGTTGCGAAATTTCTCTTATATTTTAGATGGCTAGAACAGACTATCAATTAAATAACAAATTCAAACAACGACCTAACGACAATTTAATTTATGCTTATATCACTACTACTGTTTCATTGGCGTATCGAAGTATGTTGAATGTGAAGACCAGAATCACACTATTGCCCAAGAATTCAGTTCCTAACTGATTCCAAGTAAATTATAGAATAAGTAATCCCTACATGCTTTTTCCATTTCTTTTATCCACATTACAAAGCATCATCACTATTTATTGGTCATGAAAAAACCTCTGAACAGGATACAGGTCAAAATACATGCATCAGGAAAAAAGGTTATAAATTTTAGCTGTTTCTGTTCTTCCCTCACCCAGCATCATTAAAATTGTTAGTGGCTTATTGCACAAAAAACACTACATCCAAGAATAGGATACTTATAGATTATCATTTGTGAATTTGGGGGACGGCCAAAGGGACCTTAGCCATTAGCACAAAAGGTCAAACATATAGTATGCATGAAACAAAAAGATCAAAGTAACCTACTTTATAACAAACACTAACAGAAAAAATACAGTAAGGTTTAAACTTTCAAGTGATCATGATCAAAATTAAAAAAAAAAATGAAATCTAAAAAACTAACCCAATCTGGGGCTCTGAGGAGACCAAGTCCACCAGCATTAGCAACAGCAGCTACAAGCTCTGGACCTGAAATATCAGGTCCCAGAGGGGCCTGAACTATTCCATACTCAAAACCCAGAATCCCTCTCCAACCCATCTCTCCTCTCTCCTCTCTCCTCTCTCCTCTCTCCTCTACTTGATGTAATCTGTATTTAAATGGGGCAATGTGTCTATGCGTTTAAAACAATTTATAACAGCTGTGCCTGTGAGCCATGGAGGCTGAGAAGAGTATATATATATGCTTGTGTGGGACTGCGAGGTGAGCGCAGAGTCTTCTTCTTCGTCTACTGTGTTTCTCTTGACACATAGGAGTGCACTCTAACGTAAGCAACGACGTTATGTTCAGTGTCTCACTCAATCTTCTTTGTCTTGTGTTCTTGTCTACGAATTAGAGTTCAATTTCTCTTCAACCTTTTCAACAATTTTTGTACATAAATAATTCCTATACTTTTTTTATTTGTTGTAATTTTACAATAATAATCATTTTTTTTATCCAAACTAATTTACGCGTACCTCGACTAATCTCTTTTTCAATTCGATCAAAAATAAATCATTCACGTCAAAACTGAAATATTCATAAAGGATAATCATATCATCCTTGTGTTATTTGAAATTCAAGTTTTCATTAATATGATTCATTCTGTAAAGAATGTTCTTTTTTCATTGATAAATATTCTTGTAAATAAAATATTCATGTAATTTATATATATATTTTTAGGGCACCTTTTAATATAGTTTCTCTCTTCTTAGTTTTATATTTTTAGTACAAATTGTTATGCATAGTGAGTGCCAATTTCTAACATGATTTATAAATTCGAGACCTTTTTGGATGGGAAAGAGAAGGTGCTGACCAGACCCTCAATAGAACCCAAGAGCCCGCCGCTTCTCATTCGCACCCATTAATCAAGTAGAAGAGCCGTGCAGCCTCGTAAAGCAAATTAAAGAAGGCGTATTCCACTTTATATCTTATTTAGAGCTCTTAATTTGGTCTCAAAATTTGATTAGTGTAGTATTATTTTTTTCTGTTAGAATTGATAGTTCATTAGAATTGTCAAAAATATTTGACTCTCTTTTTTAAAATTTTATTTGGGCATGCATTAGCTCCCAAAATTTATTGATTAGGTTTACTTTTCGATTGTAAAATTATTGTCTTGTAACTAAATAATTATTAATTACGACCCATATCTAATAGAGTTGTGATTAGACTCTACAATAAAGTTATGACACACACAAAAAAAGAAGATAAAACTTAGAATCAATCTAAAAATATTAGGATGAATCTCGAACAGTTTCATTTGTCCTATTCTCATCAAATTCAAATCAATTATACGATAAAAATTATAGAGTTAAGATTTTTTTAGTACCATTCCGAAAAATGGATGGTCGGTACCGTAGTGAGACTCTTGGTTGTAACACCACTTTTCTAGTCCATGGGGTGATGCAAGCAAATCAAATCATCATGCAAAATCAAAGAAATAGTTACCACCAAATCCATATAGATCGAAAAATACAAAACTTTTCAATCACACAAGTTTCACGTGAGAATAGTTATCGATTCAAAAGATTTAAATTGCAGTCAAGGACATAGATTGAAGTTTAATTATAATATTTACCCGAAAAATACTTGTTGGGACTAACTTTCTATCCAACAATTACTATAAAGTAAGTTTTCTAATTTTACCTTTTTGTACCAACGAAACATAGATGTGTAAAGCTATGCTTTATTTTATTACTAGTAAAAAAAATCAATATATTATGTTTCATTATATATATTCTTTTTTTTTTGTCAAATCATCCGGTATCCGAAAGTCACATTGGGTTCCGACTAATCCGGATTTGAGTCGGGTAGAACCGCAAGGGCGGCAAAGCTCTCCCTACTGAACACAGCTGCGTTTTATTATATATATTCACACTAAAAATCTACCACAAATTATAACAATTAATCAACGAAAACAATTCAAAAAAAAAATCAAATACATAAAAATATTTACGTGGCAGTGTGTCTGTGATTGTCAATCTGTGAAGAGTTTTTTTTTTTTGATAAATAAAAAGGGTGGAAGGGAGCGACCATCGGCAGCGATTCCCCTGGGTGTGACCATAGGAGTTTCCACCTGCCACAGAATGTTCGGTTTGAGCCATAGCTACTGTCCGAGAAGGCGAGCCCGTCACCGCAGCCCCACCCGAGGCCCAGTAGCACAGCAAGCGGACACCAGAAGTTAGACACGAAGAGGTGCCGAAGCACGCCTCGAACCAGAGACCTCTGGGCCGGGGAAATCTCACCCCACTACCTGCTGGCCACTGAGCTACCACCTCGGGTGGTTGTGAAGAGTTTTTAAGTGTTGAAATGAGATAGATTTTTGTGTAAGGGTTAAAATATAATTTATGATATAATTGAGAGGATAAATAAATAATTTAATCTCCCTAAAAAAGCCTCAAAATTCCAACTAATAGGAATTGACTATTGCCATCCTCGCATCCAATCCTTTATGGCCACAATTAACAATACATATAGTGATTGACAAGTGATTAGAGTAAGGTAAATTATTTAGAGTGATTGACGCGAGATTGGGTGGGATTTTCTTTTTCTTCAAAAGTTAATGTTGGCCATTAGATCACATTTTGATAAATTTAAGATGGTCAGAATTTTGAAAAATAAAAGTTATTTTTATGTTTGAGAAGATTTTAAAATTTTGTACTTTATTAAAGTAGACTAGTTTAATTTTTATATCTTAATGAACTACTTATTGTCCTTTTGTTCTTGATACCTTTTGGCATTCACTCACTCACACCAATTCTCCATACTTTTTATGCTATCAATTTTATCTATTATAATTTTTTTATTGTCAACATGCCATCGATTTTAACATGGGGAATGGAAGTAAGTGTAAAGTTTAAATTGGGTTTTTTTCATTTAGGTCAATTATGAATCTATTTTTGTATTGTTTTTTTTTCAATTTTGGGTGGATAGTTTGCAATTTAGGTGTATTCTTTGCAATTTAGGAATTAAATTTTAGTTTTAATTCCAGTTTGGATTTTTTTTAATTAAGATTTATTTTTTTACTTAATTACAATGAATCTATGATGAGTGTTGCTCGGTGCCAATAATACTATGTATGTAAGGTGTTTAATAAAATGAGATATTATAATACATTTGGGTTCTGATGGACTTTGACAGTGGTTGCTATGGATGGTGATGAGTGCTGACATGTAGAACAATATTTGGGTGCAATTTTTATACGTGTCTTGTGTATTGTATCTGTCTAAGATTGATTGTGGTGGACATTACTAACTTGGTAAAGAGTGGTGAAATTTTTTTGTTTGGTTCCATCACTTGAGTGGTGCAAACCCCAATCCATGTGTATGTCCAGGATCAAAATTTTCATGATTTGTTTTTATAGGGTCAAGTTATGAATTTGCATTATTTATGTTGAGTATTGTTGTAGTTGCGTACAATTTGCAAACTAAGGTATAAGAGTCCCATGTTTGGATTAGGCTCTTAAGATTTTGAGTATTGTAATCTCCTCTCTCTTCTTTAATTTATTTCAATTACAGTTAAACACTCCTGATGGATTGAATTGATTTATATACCCATATAAGATTCATTGAGTTAGAGTTGCTTTATTTTTTTCCTTCCTTTGTTGAACATGTGAATTTGTAGAGCGGACATATGTTTGTTTTGTTTTTGTTCCTCATAACATGGAATTGGCTTATATTAACCCTAAAAAATTTGGTGCTTAAAAAAAGAATATTTGTTGGTCAATTTCATTATTTATAAAAATAAATAGTCTGCTCATTCAAATTGATAAAGAATTATATTTCTTCCTCAATTCTCGTTCACTTGTAAACTTAAAAATTTTGCTATGCTTTCCCTTCTCTTCCCCCCAAACCAGTCACAACGTTTAAGAATGATTGAGTGTAATCTACTTTGCGTAGTGTTGGAGTCCTAATACTTAAGGTATTAATTGACAGGAGCATATCGAAGATAAATTAGGAGGGACACAAAAGTTTCTATTGGAATTGACCAGTTAAAATTTTTAAGTTTTCATAATACTTTTGGGAGGTTTAGATCTTCATTGGCCTTTTGTATAAAAATTTATTAGCAGTTTTTATATATTACTTTCCTGATCTAAGTGTCAACCATTTTATGTACTTATTGTCCTCTTTCCTTAATATTGGTGTCTTCTAAACCATTTTAACAATGCAGTCTAACATTTCTCATTCAATTCAACTCAAGTGGCCTTATATGAGAAATGTTATAATATTGGTGTCTTTCTTTAGAACGTTTAGAGCTTGTGAAATTCTTCTGAAAAGTAGTGGAAAGTTGTGGGTTGATTACTGGTGTGAGCTTGTGAAATTGAAAAGTGGAAATGTGATTGGATTATGCTTAGATTGATATATTGTCGAAAAATTGGACTTAGACTTTAAGCCTTGTGAAATGGGTGTTCACCTATTTTTATGAGTTGTTGAACTTCTGCATGCCACACATTATTAGCCAATCATGATAGCATTTAAAATTGATGTTGTAAAATCACTATTGCTCTAAATAGTCACCTTTTCATAGACTAGGAACCTATCTTCATACAGTACTAACCTATCTTCTCGATAAATTCTACCAACCTAAACTTATTTTGTGGACCAAAAAGTGTTTTAGATATGTATTTGTGTAGTATTTTGGTGCCCAACCTATAGTTGATGGGTGATTGAAAATTAAATTCTAAAGACAACAATTAAATTACAAGTTGGTTGGAGACACAAACGTCATTTCAAATGGCGTTTTTGAAAAAAAAAAATTGGGTTTGAGAAATAAATTTAAAAGTGATTGAGTTGAGGAATTAATATTTCAGGTAAGCTGGGTTTAGGAAAAACCTCATACCAAAATATACTTATTTTTTAATCTAACTTCAATCACACGAGTTTCACGTGAGATATATCTCTATCTTTAAAGAACTGTGTAATGGAACTTGGAAGAATCCTATATATAAGTGTACCCAAATCATTTGTATGCATAGAATTACTTGCAAGAAACTTAGAGCTTTTGCAAGAATACAAACTCTCAGTCCCATGGCTATCATCAGCCTGTTTGTAGTTGTACCCACTGAACCAAAAATTTTCAGGACTTTCACTAGGCAGCCATGGCTTCCAAGAACCTTTGCCTTGTCGCAAGCACCTACTACCACAAGCTGTGATGGGTCTCTTGGCCTTGTACGATGCTCAGCTCTTGTCAACAAGCCATGTGATCAAGCCACCATTAGGCGATCAGCAAACTACCAACCTCCCATTTGGGAACATGATTATGTTCAATCACTCACAAGTGATTATCAGGTGATATAATTATCTTTGTCCATTTTTTTTATTTTTTGGAATAGCAGTTGATTATTGATATAGCCCACACGGGTTGAATCAGTGATCGAATAACAGGTGAGCTTTAAACCCTCACATGTAGACAACATAAGTCCGGGTTTTACGGATATCACCTTGTGATTTGTAACTGATTGCTTGTATTCGAGTTTTACGTTACAACGTTGAGTTCGAAAACACTGGTTTTGATGATTCTTTCCCACAATAAGGTTTGGTATCTAAAGTTGTAATAGAAGTCGTGTTTTCTGAGAAATGTTTTGTTATGTAGGGAGGTAAATATACAGAAAGGTCGGATGAGCTGAAAAGACACATGAAAATGATGCTTGAGGAAGAAGCAGAACCACTGGACCAATTAGAGTTGATAGATAACTTGCAAAGACTAGGGGTGTCTTACCAATTTGAGGATGAAATCAAGAGTGTTATGGAGAACATATACAATAATGACAGCGATGATAAGTGGCACAAAGAAGACTTATATGCCACATCTCTTGGATTCAGACTCCTAAGACAGCATGGTTATTATGTTTCTCAAGGTAGTAGACTTGTTTTCCTTTTTTTCTTCCTAGTCAGTAGTTGGAGACGACGGTAACTACGCCACTGACACGCAATATCACACAATTCAACAGCGAACTATCTCTCTAAACATCTTCCAATATAACAAAGTATCATGTGCATATGTGGGTTGTTGGATCGTGATACCTAATGTTAATAAATAAATATATATATATATATATATATACTCGGTATTGGATACATGCCATCTTGTTCTTTGTATTTTGCTATCAAAAGTTGACAAACGAAACATTCTTGATTGCAGAGATATTCAACTCTTTCAGAAACAATGA
>CM042189.1:34554110-34565763 GCA_023539305.1 Ilex asprella
GACTCTCCATTCTCTCAGAGCTTTATTGCAATGGCAGTCAACCTTGGCAGGATGGCACAGTGTATGTACCAACATGGAGATGGGCATGCTTCTCAAGGTAGTGAGACCAAGGAACGCATATTGGCATTGCTCATTGAGCCCATTCCTCTCACATAGACACTAGGATTACCCCTGCAAATGCACGATTAGTGTGTAAGGTTAAAATAAGTGACTTAAATGTAAGTGGTGGTAAGCATAGAGTAGTTGGTGATGTATATTGAGTAGTTTGGGTCATGTATCCAGCTCTTAAATATGTAAAACTCCATAAACTTAGCAGTTTAATATATATATATAAATATATATATCAATAAAAAATCTAAAAAAAGTTTAATCTAACACAGTTATTGCACTAAACACTCTTCTTTGTAAATCTAACACCACCGAAAAAACCTTCTTACTTTTGTAAGTATCAAACCACCAATTTTGTGAAGAGGGTGATTATTCAATTTTGATTATTCAAAATTCCAACTAATAGGAATTGACTATTTCCGGCCTCACATCCAATCCTCTTTATCGCCACAATTGACAATATATAGTGATTGACGAGTGATTAGAGTACGATAGATTTTTTAGAGTGATTGACACATGATTGGGACGGACTTTTTTTTTCTTCAAAAGTTAATGTTGGCCATTAGATCACATTTTAAAAATTTTAAGATGATCTGAATCTCAAAATACAAAAGTCATTTCTACGTCTGAGAAAATTTTAAAACTTTTGTACTTTATTAAAGTAGACTAGTTTAATTTTTCATCTTAAAGAACTACTTATTGTCGTTTTGTTCTTGATACCTTTTGGCATTTACTCACTCACACCACAAGAGAGCTCTTCAATTTGATGTTTTACGATCGATCCTAATAATTTAATGATCGGTCGCAAATAATTGTTGATGTACAGTCAGATAGAGGAGTAAATATTGAGTTTAACGGTTATATCATGTCAACACTGTTGACTTGGTGTAACCATCCAATAAGAAAAGAATAAAAAGAATAAAATATGACCCACTTCCTATTATGAAGGTGCACGATCAACAGTTAAGTGTGTGATAAAGTGTAATTAATGGACAATTGATAGAGCAATCAATGACAATAATGTAAATATCGGGTCAACACAAAGATATATAGTAGTTCAACCTGCGTGACCTATTCCACTTACAAAAAGAGCAACGGTGGTCAGGGGGGCCTTTATTAATAAAGTAAGGTGAACAAGAGAGAGTAATAGTTAGCTCCGGGAGGGATACAATAGTTAGGGGAGAGAAAAGATATGTGTGGGTGTGTAGGGAGGTGTAGAGAGATCTCAAGAGGTGTCATCTCATGTAAAGAGAGCTTACAATTTATAGGCACGGAACCTTGGTTAAGGCAGTGATGTGAGGGAAAATGTACTAATTCTCTAGGTCGCTATAAAAGGTAAGTGTCATAAGAGGTTGTCTTGATCTTCAAGAGTGAGTATCTCAATAATTGCTCCCCACATGCTTTAATTATTCTTGAACTCCTTGAATCTTGAATTAGGTCGAATTCACATACTGAGTTTGACCTGCATTTTAGCTGTTATTAGGCCTGGCCAGTTGAATCTGAGCTCGTCATTTGCCCTCATACCCTAAGCCCTAGTAGTGACAAAAAGGGTTTGAGGGCATGAGTGAGCCCCATTGCCTAAGAATGATTTCTTGCTCCTCACAGTGTTACCTTCCTTAGTTAGACGGACAAAGTTGTCTTCTTCGCCATGGTAGTTTCTTCATTTCCCTCAATGAGAAAAGCCTATTATAACTCCATGATTAGGTTGTGGTCTAGTTTTTCTTCCCTATGGCGAGTCTCCGCTGAGCTTGAACCTCTCTCTTTCTTTTTATTGTGGTACTGCCATCAGGTTGGATAGGATTCCTCATCAAATACCCTCTTTCCACAATTTAGGGCATTTCCTCTTCTTAGGGTTTTAAAGGGTCATCATTTATAGAACCCATTTTACCCTTTCCTCCTTGTCACTCTTTCTCTTTGGGTATTTGGAACCTCCATTGAAGACTGGGAGAGGTTTACTAAGAGGGATTTCATAAGAAGTGCTATAGTGGGGAGATATGTCAATAAAGAGGTGTGGAAAGCCAAAAGGTGGATTAGTAGGCAAAGAAGACAAAGGGTTGGAGACTTCGTAGATCGCGCAAGGAGACTAGTTGGCGGCACTAACAGAAGAGAGGGGGAGCATGTGGAAGGTGCTAGAAGTGGCGATGACATGGCAGCTGCTCCAAGTGGCACCATCCAAGCGTGAGGCGACGCCCAAGTGCGAGGCGAAGCCCTCTAGGCTCGAGGCAATGCCCTCCAAGCGCGCGGCAGCTACAAACCCATGGCAGGCGGGGGCAGGCCAGGCTGCGCTAGTGGTCTGGTTGTCAACGGGAACAAGCTAGAGTGAGGTGGCGACGCCTTGACAAAGGGTGTTGCATGTGGCCCCAATGGGGCAGCCCCTTTGGGCTACGCTAAGGAAGAAGGAGATGCGAATCTAGCTGGGTTCGTGGGTGAAGATGGTGATGATGGAGACGGTGAAGTAGGAGAGGCCCACTGTGCTGCTGGAGACACCGAAGTTCTCCTCTCAGGGTACATGGTGGATTTGGAGGTAGGTAAACTTTTTTAACAAAGCCTGGACTACTGACATGTATTCTTACATTTTTTCCTCCTTTGCTTCAAATTCTCCTCTCACCTGGTTAACTATTAGTTATAAGTCACTTAGGCCGTCAGGTAGAGGGCCTTTATCTCAAATGCGAGCTTCAAGCCTGATATGAGGGTCTCATATTCAGCTTGGTGTTGGATGTTGCAAAGTGGAGGGAGACAGCGTACTTGAGTGGAGTGCAGTGGGGGGCTGATTAGCATTAGTCCTGCGCTGCCTCCCTGTCCAGTGGAGGACCCATCCACGTATAATATTCAACACGGTATAATAAACGGTAGCGAGGGCCCGTAGGGCTCAAATGGAGTAGGCATAAGGGATTCGGACGCCTCTAGTCTCAGAGCGTAATATCTCAGGGCCTGTAGAGCTATCTCCAAGACGTCGGGCTCTCTCAAGACCAATGTTATTAAAACCGGACCGTTCATCAAACCGATGGGGGACCGGGTCAATTGTTCACTAGTTTAACCGCTGAGTCAACTGGTCGGACCGGTCATATAATAAAAAAATTATAAAATTATAAAATATAATAATTTAATTAAAAGTATAAAATCTATCTACAATATATTATATATAATTTGTTATAAATTAACACCATAAAGATAAAATTCTATAAAAAAATAACTAAAACTTTTGATAATGATGATATACCAGGCATCCTTTTTTGCCTTCTCAAGGCAATGGCCTTTTCGAGGCATGGAATGAAATTTAAAATCAATGGCAAAAAATAAAATGAACCGATGTGTGTGTGTTTAGTTATCTTATTTGTGTCATGTGTGTGTGTGAAAGAGAGAGAGAGAGAGAGAGAATAGCAAAAAAAACTTACAAACAGAAGGAAGGAGAAGGGATAAAGATTGAGTAGCTGGCTCGATTGCCTAAGTTGAGTCTTCTGATCTCCTCCTGCTGCCTACAGTTGTGTTGTTGTTGTGGTGTTGTTGTTGTGCATTCAGAGAAGTGAAGACAGAAAAGGAAGGGCTTGATTTAGGGCAATTTTGCCCTAAAAAATTGATTTTGATTTTTTTAATCCCTTTAAATTTGAACCGTCCAATTCAAACAATCCAGTCGGTCCTCCGATTTTTTATAAAACCATCAGGTTTAAAGGTTTAAAGCCGATTTAATTTCCTATACGGTCTAATTCAAAAATCGAACCGACTTAGGGTCCGATTCACAGTCCAACCAGTTTAACCAGTCGGTCCAATCCGATTCAGTTCCTGTGGTGGTGTAGACTCCCAGGACTCCTGTGGCAGTGTAGACTCGACCACGAAGTCTGCAATTGCTTGTGCTTTGATGGGCGCCCTCGATTGGTACTACACATCAAATTCACTTAACTCGAAAGCCCACTTGAGTAGTCGGTCAGACACATCAGTCTTTCCCAGAATTCTTTGAGTGGTTGATCTGTAAAGACCATGATGGTATGGCTCTGAAAGTATTGGCATAAACGCTTGGCGGTGGTGACAAGTGTGAGAGCCAACTTTTCAAGTTTATTTTATCTCTGTCCCTCAGTATGCCCTTTTTATATGGTGCACAGGCTTTTGAATGCCTCTATCCTCCCAAACAAGGACAGAGTTTACGGCAGAAGGTGAAAAGGAGAGGTAGAGATACAAGGTATATCCCGGTACAACAGGGGAGTGCAAAGATGGTGTGACGAGGTAGGCTTTGAGCTTCTGGAAGGCCTTGTCTGCAGTTGGTCCCCATTGGAAAGACTTACGAAGAATTTTGAAGAAAGGTTGGCACTTGTCTACTAACTTTGAGACAAACCTGTTGTGGGTTGCTATCCTCCCGTTAAGGCGCTGGACCTCCTTCACTGAAGTTGGAGACTTCATCTCCAAGATAACTCTGATCTTATCTAGGTTGGCTTTAATGTCCCTTTGGTTTACCATGAAGCCTAAGATTTTTTTTGAATTGACGCCAAATGTGCACTTTTCAGGATTCAGCTTCATCCTATAGGCTCTCAGAATATCAAAGGTCTACTAGAGGTGTGTCACATGGTCTTCTACAACCATATTCTTTATCAACATATTGTCTACACAGACCTCCATAGTCTTCCAGATCTAAGCCTCAACCATTTTGTACGCAAGGCTCTGATATGTAGCTCTGGCGTTCTTGAGTCCAAAAGACGTCACCCTGTAGTAGTAGGTGCCCTTCGGGGTGATGAATAAAGTTTTCTCCTGGTCTAGAGATAACATGCTGATCTGATTGTATCTAGAGTAAGCATCTAGAAAACTTAGGAGCTCGTGTCCTGTAGTGGTGTCAATAAGGAGATTGATGCGTGAGAGAGAATAACTGTCTTTGGGACAGGCTTTATTAAGCTCCGTGAAGTCCACGTAGAGGCCCCAATTTCTATTGGCCTTCGTAACTATCACGACGTTGGATAGCCAGTCTGGGTAGGCTACCTCCATTACTAACCCATTTTTCAGTAGCTTCTCCACTTTTGTTTTCATGGCTTGGCCTCGGTCAGTACTCACATTCCTTAGCTTTTGACGGATAGGTTTGTACGTGGGATCGACGTTGATTCGCTAGGAGGCTACTTTGGGGTCGATGCGCTCTAGATCTTTGTGGGACCAGATAAAGATATCTGTGTTTCGCTTGAAGAAGTCTACCAGGTCAGATGCTTGCTCTTGGGAAAGTGAGGAGTCTATATAGATTCTCCTCTCTGGAAGGCTCTCATCCACCGCTACTGGCTGAAGTTCTTCTGTTGGTTCCCCTCTCTCCAAAGTGTTGTCATCCCTCGGGTCAAGTACTTCGACTTGGAGAGTCTCGTGTGGCTTTTTGGCTCTCATAGAGATCACATAGCATTCTCGGACGGAGACCTTGTCTCCTTTGATCTCTCCAATCCCACTGGTGTTGAGGGCAGGGCGTCCAAGAATAATATTATAGGCAGAGGGACAATCAAGTACAACAAAGTTTACCATGATGATGGCCCCTCAGTGTTGTTCCTGCTGTGACTGGTAGGGTGATGAAACCCAAGGGATAAACTATTTCCCTCGAGAAGCCATCCTGACGGGTTGTAATCTCTCCCAGCCTAGATGGATGCTGTCAAAGGCCCAACAAACAAAATATCGTTTAAGTTTTCGTTGTCGACCAGAATTCTCTTAACCTAGTTGTTGGCTACCATCAAGGTTAAGACTAGAGAATCATCATGAGGGACTTGGATTCCCTCGAGGTCCCTTGTTCGAGAAGGTGATGACCTCTTCCTCCCCGTGTTGGGGTGTCTTCTTCGGGCGATAGTCATGTGACTCTACCTGTCTGACTTTCTGGATGTGTACTTTCCTAGCAGAGTTGGAGTCACCTTGTAACGCCCAAAAAATCACCCTAGACGGCATTACATTCTAAAATCATTTACATAATGAGAGCACTAAGATAATCCATCAATAAATAAGACTTCGTAAGTTATCCATAGGATTTACAACATTTTCCCAAAATAATAGGCCCATCTTGGCCTTTACATTTCAAAAATTAACTAATGTAGCGCAGCAGAATATAACAAAAGTAAACTAGACTTTACATGGTTTCAAAAGAATATCCTAGTCTAGTACAAAAGAATGTGTCGCTCTAAGCTTCCACCTCGGGATCCACATTCCAGTCTAGCAAAGTCTCATAGTGTACAGGCTCCTCGATTCCCAACTCCTCCTCAAGAGTATAATCTGAAAAATGTTTAACTGTAGGAGGTGAGCATGAAACTCTGTAGCAAAATCTTCCCAAACTCATACAAGGTTTAGAAATATGTAAAACAGGTCGGTCTCATTTTGTAATTAGCATATATAATATTTTAAGGTAAAACATGGGCATTTCAGAATGGATCTCAAGTTTGAATAGCAATAGTAATTTAAATGAACAATAAAAACCAAGTTTCAAATAAATATCCATTTTCACAAAATATGACCGTTTTCCCACAGGACCTTATGGAATCCCATACTTTCACAAGTTCCTGTAGGAAACTATTTTCCACAACAATCCCATACTCCATAACTCGAATATTCCACAAACATATGTACATGTATCTCAAACATGATGTGAGGCAAGTCCCATGAATCAACACATTGAGTAATATTTAGCTCACGCACACCTACACAAATCTTATCAAAGATATCCATCCTTTAGGAAGGGCGTATGTCATACTAATGGCAGTGACGTATCCAACCCAGACATTAGTATACTAACCCTTTTCCACGGTACCCCGTGAGCGATAATAGTTTAGTCTTACCAAAGCACTAACCCCACTACGAGTGGTAGGAAAAATGTCAACCCGCACAGAGCAAGCAACACATCTATCCACTCTACAATATCTCGTCAAAGGCCACCCATGGTTATCCCACACTCATAAGAGATATAATACCAAACTCATTTCCACTATTTACAAGCATATCTCAAATTTGACAAGTGACATTTTCAATAACCACTTAAGAAAATTGTAAGAGATCAACCACAATATTATTTTATCACTCAACACAAAGTTCTAAGGCTCCAACATCAACAATAAAGGAAGAATTTAAGAGGGGACTCCATGACCCTTGAAATCTGGGTTTTTGAATCAAGAAAAATGGGTATCAACCCTAACTTGATGTAAAACATGATAATAATTGCGAGAAAACCAAGAAATGAATAACTCATAGCAAATACATACTAATGAGAGTCAAAACATGTATATATATTAGCCCTAGCCTCAATGAAAAAGAATAGGAAGAAATTCCCTACCTTGTGTTCTTGAAGAACTGGGGCTTTGATCTTGAATCAACCTCTAAATCTCTTGTTTTTACCCTTTGATCTTGTGTTTCTCTCTTTCTCTCTACCTCTCTAAGTGTTCCTAGGATTAAAATGGTTGAAATGAAGGCTAAGGAGGCAATATTAGGTATTTATAGTGGAGGAAAGACCGGCTTGTTCGCGACTTAAAATGTCAGATTTTTATAGCGACTGCTAGTAGTTACTACCGGTAGGTCGGGCACGCTAGATAATCGACTACCAGTAGTTCGGGTATACTAGAGCATCTACTACCTGTTGACTACCGATAGCTCGGGTACATTTTGCACTCGACTACCTGTTGACTACTAGTAGCTCGAGTATATTTGGCACTCGACTACCGGTAGCTCGGGTACACTGGGCCTTCGACTACCGGTAGTTCAGGTAAACTTCTACCGGTAGTTACTACCAGTAGGCACTATCCAGATTTGCCTGTATTTTCTGTTTTTTATTTTCAATCCATTCCTAATCCTTTTAAAATCATCTCATATATGTTTAACAAGGTTTTTCATATAATTTAGATACCTACAAGTCTTATTGACAATGTTTTCAATTATTTACAAGTTAAAACTAATTTTTTTGCTAATTGTTTACTATTTTCAACTTTAACATCTACAAAACATTAACTTAACCCCATGTTTGGCCTCACTCGCATTTCTCTCTACTTTTTAACTCTATAGGATTTATGCATGCCTCATCACCTATATTTTTATTTGAAATTCAATTAACACACAATTATATCACTATATGAATATAAACATGTGGGGGTTTACACACCTCTTCCTCTCAACCCTCCGAAGATCGTTTGGATCTCTCCAAGGGGTTATTGGCGCTCTTGATCCTTCTGACTTCTGACCAGGTGGTGGGCCGATCCTCGGCTAGCAGCATATTGTCGTAACTGACCGCGCTGAATAAGTTCATCAATCTGTCTCTTTAGCTCGAAGTAGTCGTTGGTGTTATGGTTATGGTCACGGTAGAAAAAACAATACATACTTGGATTTCTGTGGTTCGGGGTAGACTCCATTTTTCTTGGCCAGCGGAACGTGGGGTCGTCCTATCTCTAGAATATGATATGCTCCACCGAAGTGTTGAGTGGCATGAAAGGTTGTCGTTCTCTTTGGGATACGGGACCGAGACGGCCTTTGAAAAAGACTCTCTTTGTCCTCTTTCTCTTGTTCTCTACCTGTCGTTTGTCTTCGTGAGTGTCTTTTCTTTTTTCCCCTCCTTAGAAGGACTCACCTCGATGGGTTTTGGTGACGTCCTCGACATTCATGTACTTTTGTATCCTTCATAGTAGCTCGAGCATGTTGGAAGGCGGCTTCTTAAGGACAGAGAACATAAAACTAAAGGAGCGCATACCGACAATGAAGAAGGTCGAGGCTACCTCGATCTGAAATGCCTCCTTGTTGAAATAACTGAGGTAGCTCCTAAGACTTTCATCCCGATCCTGCTTGATGGTAAGTAGGTGGATAACATGCTTCTGATGTCGGCATCCCAAAATGAAGTGGGAGACGAAAGATTTACTTAACTCTGCGAATGAATGAATCGAAGAGGATTTGATCTTCGCGAACCATTGTCGAGTAGACCTCTTCAAGGTGGTGGAGAAAACTCTACACATGATCTCATCAGGGACGTTGTGGAGTTGCATGAAAGTCTTATACGTGTCAAGATGATCCAGAGGGTCCTTGGTACCATCAAAGATATCGATGGCAAGTATCTTGAACTTCGAGGGTAGGGGTAATTGAAAACATTTGTAACAAACGGAGTATCAGTGCGCCTTGTCAAGTGATCCACCATCTCCCGCGTCTATGTCTTGATGGAGTTGAGGACATCACTGAGTTGGTTTTGTTCCTCCCTCATCTTCTCTCGTCTCATTGGTTGGGAACATCATCTGTCGGGTCATTGTAATGACTTTCATAATCGGCATACTAGTTTTCTCCCTCGTACTCTTGCGCAGGCACATCAAGATGGGGAATACATGAGTTTCTTGCGCACTAAGAAGGAACTCCCGGGCAAGGGGCGCCCTAGCCCTATCCGAGGGCATTCTGGCGCAAGGCCCCATAGTGGGGGGCGACTTGGCGTCCAGAGTGGAGAGATTGTGGTGTTTCTCCCATTAAAGGGAGTGGTGCTCCTCCTATAGGCTGAGGGGTGACGCCTCCTGAGGTGAGTATCAACTAGATAATTTGTTGGTTCCGGTTTACTAACAGCTACATGGTCTGCAAAAGCTATTGCCCGACCACAGGAGTTGTCGTAGTGGATGATTCCGCGAGTGCGGGCAGAGGTGGAGCCTTCTCCCAGCAGGCTGGGTTGTACTCCTTTGGTTATTGATTCATCAATCTGGTCATTGCAAGGTAGTAACAAACTTAGTCATTTCCCATAGACGGGGTCAAATTGATGATACACAAAATAGTATCGTGAAAGATCAACAGTCGAGTGTGTGATAAAGTATAATAAATTAGCAATTAATAAAACAATCAATAACAATAATGTCAATATCGGGTCAACACAAAGATATATAGTGGTTCAGTCCGAATGACCTATTCCACTCCGAGAAAGGGCAATGGTGGCCGGGAGACCTTTATTGATAAAATAAGTTGAACGAGATAGAGCAATGGTTAACTCTGGGAGTAATACAATAGCTAGGAGAGAGAAAAGTTATGTGTGAGTGTGTAGAGAGGTGTATAGAGATCTCAAGATGTGTTTTTTTATATAGAGAGAGCTTACAATTTATAGGCACAGAGCTTTGATTAAGGCGGTAACGTGAGGGCAAAAGTGTTAATTCTCCGGGTCGCTACAAAAAGTAAGTGCCATAAGAAGTTGTCTTAATCTTCGAGAGTGAATATCCCGATAATTACTTTTTACGTGCTTTAATTATTCTTAGACTCCTTAAATCTTGGACTGGATCAAATTCACAGACTGTGTTTGACCTACCTTTTAGTTGATTTGAACCTGTTTAATTTATTGAGTCTGGCCCAATTGAATCTGGGCTCGTTAGGATTTTTTATTTTTTACTTTTGTATATGAGTTTTGGGGGGGGGGGTTATAGGCTTTTAAAATTATCAACTTTTGGATTTTTTTAGCCGCTTTTGGGAAAGATGTTCAAAGAGTTTACGAGTGTGTTTGAATTACATCACAAAAAATAATATTCGAAAACAAGTTTTGGGAGAAGTTTTAGAAAAGTATTTTTTGTATCATAAAACTTGTTTGGTTATATGATTCAAAAAATAGTTTTACAAAACAGAAAATAGTAATACATGTTTGGATAGTAATCCATAAAATAATGAAAACAAAAATAATATTTGAATTGACTGTTTCATATACAAAAATTTTAAAATATTAACTTTCTAAAAACTAATTTAAATCATCCAATAGTAAAACAAAAATAAAAATGTGTTTGGAAAGTAACCTATTAAAACATTTAGAATGTGAGATTTTAATTGAATTGACTAATTTTCAAGAACAATACACAATTCATTAATTCTAATTCTAAAATAATGTTAATTTCACAAATCATGTGTATGGTTGTGAGCCAAACAAAATGTCGAGGAGATGAGCTTAATATTATTAAGTGATATATTTTGATGGACTTATGTATATCACTTTAATTGATATAGTTGAGGCGATTAAGTGTAAACTTTAATCTAATTGTGGTTCGTAATAGGGGAGTTCGTTATATTCATTATAAATAGCAGGTTAAGTCCTCTATCCACTTCATACCTTAATTTGACTTATTCCATTAAAAGCCGCCTACTGTTTTGAAGAAAGATAGGAAGATCTTATTTTTTCGCAAAAAAAATTCGAAAATCGAATATCAAGACTCACATAAATATAATCTAAATTTGGTGTTATAAATTTCATATACAAATAGTTAATAAATTCTTACAATTCAAAGGACTGGTAGGCGTTGAAAGAGGAGAGAGAAATGGTAGGCATTCAAAGGAAGAAAAAGAAACGTTTTTATTGCCTTTTAGGGCACATTAAGTGAACAGTAATGGAATCCCCGTGTTTTCATTGTTCTCCAATAAGTGTAATGCAAAAAGCCAAAAAAACATGTTGAAGGTGTTTTCAAATTTTTGCCTTTTTTCATTCCAAATTTATTGAAAACAAAGATCTTTCTTGCACAATCCTAACAGATTTTCTGACTTTTTAATACATGAAAACAAAAAATTTACTTTTGAGACATAATTCAATCAGACCTTAAGTGAATGACATTTAGGAAATATGCGAAGTATCGAATTT
>CM042189.1:34566163-34590142 GCA_023539305.1 Ilex asprella
ATATATATATATATATATATAAATACATATTTTATTATTGTATTTTTATATGAAATTAATATATACATAATATATGTATATATAAAAAGATATATAGACAAATAAGATAAATCTCAACACAAATAATTAACTTTTCATCTACTTTCCGTCTGATTTTGGAGGGATTAATTTTTGTGAGTTTGAAGGAAAGTTAATCCATCCACTTTTTCATCCTTCCAACTTTTCTTTCTTACCAAACATGATATTTTATTTATCCCTCAAACTTTTTATCCTTCCAACTTCTATCATTCTATTTTTCCATCATACCAAGCGAAACACTAATGTAGAAGGTTTCCATTTGTATCAAGATCAACAAATTGCATGGACTATTTTATCGGTCGAACAAAATGTAAGATACAATCCTGCACATTTTGAATTCGAATCATTCTAATCGTATAAAATTCGAGTACAATTGATGAACTTAGATAATAAGTGATTACATGCATCCAAAATTTATATTATAATCACAAGTACAACAATAACGTGATTCTCTTCAAATAAATAAAAAAAAGGGTAATGCTATAAGGTTATAGAGTTGGATAAGTTTTCCACATGTGTAAGAGATAATCACCCAATCTCTTAAAATTGGTGGTGGGTGTGTTAAAGGCTTTTAAAATTTTCAACTCTTGGAAAAAAAAAATTCACTGATGTTCAATCAAGTCAAGTGGGATTAAGTCACGATTAAGATGTTCAATCATCATCCCATAGGAAAGGTGTTCGAAACGATTAAGTTACAATTCTTTTTATTTATTTATTTATTGATTTATTTTTCATTGTCGACGTGGTTCAAATTTTTGTTTTTTTTTTATCCAAAAACAAAGATGTGTATCATTTCATTAAGTTGAAAAATTTGAGTTACAATCAGTAACAATAAAAACTTTAAATTCGGGGGTGGAGACCCAACTCATCCACACGGGAGTGAGTTGTTCAAATTGAAGAATGAAAGTTTGAATACAAAGAGAATAGGGCATTTCCAAAGAATTACTTAGCTTTCCCATCCGACTACCTTTGATTATGATGTACAGGATATCTCTTACACTTTCCCACCAAAGTAGAACCAATAATTGGGACCCGCACTAACTCTCCAAAATTTCTTGATTAGATTTATTTTTTTACCGTAAAACTGTCATTTTATAATTAAAAAATTATTAATTACGATTATATTTCATAGAGTTGTGATCAGACTCACGATAAAATTATGAGTTAATAATATTTTTAATCTCTAAAATATGTATATTTTGTTATTTTAGTCCCAAAAATATTCAACTCAAACTACCCGTACGATGATGCAAGCAAATCTAGTAGTCATGCAAAATCAACGGAAATGTTAGCATCAAATCTATGTAGACCAAAATATACCTAGGTTTTAATCTGACTTTAATCATATATCCCTGTTTAAAGAACTGTGTGATGGATGTTGGAAGAATCCTATATATTAGTGTACCCAAATCATTTGTATGCACAGAATTACTTGCAAGAAACTTAGCTTTTGCAAGAATACAAACTCTCAGTCCCATGGCTATCATCAACATGTTTGTAGTTGTACCCACTGAAACAAAAAATTTCAGGACTTTCACTAGGCAGCCATGGCTTCCAAGAACCTTTGCCTTGTTCCATGCACCTACTACCACTAGCTGTGATGGGTCTCTTGGTCTTGTACGATGCTCAGCACTTGTCAACAAGCCATGTGATCAAGCCACCATTAGGCGATCAGCAAACTACCAACCTCCCATTTGGGAACATGATTATGTTCAGTCACTCACAAGCGATTATCAGGTGATATAATTGTCTTTGTCAAATTTTTTTATTTTTTGGAATGGCAGTTGATTATTGATATAGCCCACACAGGTTGGATCAGTGATCGAATAACAAGTGAGCTTTAAACCCTCACGTCTGGGTTTTACAGATATCACCTGTGATTTGTAGCTGATTGCTTGTATTCGAGTTTTACTTTACAACGTTGAGTTCGAAAACACGTGGTTGAGATGATTTTTTCCCATAATAAGGTTTGGTATCTAAAGTTGTAATAGAAGTCATGTTTTCTGAGAAATGTTTTGTCATGTAGGAAAGTAAATATACAGAAAGGTCTAATGAGCTGAAGAGGCACATGAAAATGATGCTTGAGGAAGAAGCAGAACCACTGGACCAATTAGAGTTGATAGATAACTTGCAAAGACTAGGGGTATCTTACCAATTTGAGGATGAAATCAACAATGTTATGGAGAACATATACAATAATGGCAGCGATGATAAGTGGCACAAAGAAGACTTATATGCCACAGCTCTTGGATTCAGACTCCTAAGACAACATGGTTATAATGTTTCTCAAGGTAATAGACTAGTTTTCCTCCTTCTCTTCTTTTTTTTTTATTCCTAGCCAGTAATTGAAGACGACGGTAACTACGCCATCACCGACACACAATATCACAATTCAACAGCCAACTATCACATCTAAACATCTTCCAACATAACAAAGTATCATGTGCATTTGTGGGTATACATACTTGTTGGTTCGTGATGCCTCATGTTAGGGATAACGTAGTATCACTGTTGTTATATATATATATATATATATATATATATATATATATATATATTTACTCGGCATTGCATACATGACATCTTGTTCTTTGTATTTTGCTATCAAAAGTTGACAAACGAAACATTCTTGATTGCAGAGATATTCAACTCTTTCAGAAACAATGACGGAAATTTAGAGCCAAATCTTTGTGAGGATACAAAGGGAATGCTATCCTTGTATGAAGCTTCACACCTTGCAGTGGGAGGTGAAAGTATACTGGAGTGGGCAAGAGAATTCACAACCAAACATTTGAAAGACAAGCTTGATGATCGGAAAATGGATCAAAGTGTTGCTGTATTAGTGGACCATGCCTTGGAGCTTCCTCTACATTGGAGGGTACCAAGGTTGGAAGCAAGGTGGTTCATAGAAGTGTACGAAAAAAGACCAGAGAGGAATCCTATTTTACTTGAACTTGCTAAATTGGACTTCAACATAGTCCAAGCAACACACAGGAGTGATCTAAAATTTGTGTCCGGGTAAAAGCTTTTATGCAAGTACTTCATGGAAAAATCCAGCTTGCCAAAGTAACGACTTGATCGGATCAAAGTAACAACCACAAACTTTAGACTCACCCTAGCTAAAACAAACTTGGAACCGGTTGAAAATGGCCGAGACTACTCTCAATTTTTTGAATCGATCCTAATTCGACTTTGACTAGTCTCAGTCATAATTTAATTTAGTTGAATCGTAACTTTGGTACAGTTAAAAATACCTTATTTTATAATTGGGATTGTTTATCATATTCTGAAAACCATGCATGAGAATGTCCTCTTGATCATAATTACAAACAGGTGGTGGAAGGGTACCTGCCTTGGAGAGAAGCTGAAATTTGCTAGGGACAGGTTGATGGAGAATTTCCTTTGGACAGTAGGAGTAATCTTCGAGCCCCAATACGGATATTGTCGGAGAATGTTAACAAAGATCAATGCATTTGTAACAACAATCGACGATGTGTACGATGTTTACGGTACATTTGATGAACTTCAACTCTTCACGAATGCTATTGAAAGGTTAGTATCGAAAAAGTTTAAATTTCTCCATTTACACATAATCATGACACTTAATTTCAACACAACAAGTAAACACGATATGAACCCAACAAGTGATTAACAATCTATAGATTCACTAAATTTCAACAAAAACTCAAAAATGACATGATTGTTAAAGATGAATAATAATACATGAGTGGTGTTAGTGTCAGCAAAGACATTTAACTATCATTATGACATAAATGTATTATATTTTTTCCTATGGAGAAGTTTTTTAGTTTATTTTGCGCTTATGGTTAAGAGATAATGGATTCTAGTATTGAATTTTTAATACACAAATTGTGAGGATCGATTAATAAACAGGTTAATTTCGTGTTTTGTCACCTAGTGCGATTGTTAAACTAATATAGTTAATGTTAAATACTACTCTACACGTGATGCAACGATCCAAAGATGAGATCACACAACTAGATTGAGACTCCTGCTATAGACTTCATGAACTTCTTAAGGTGTATCTCTAAATGGAAAATACTATTTGAACGTAATCTGGGAATCTAATCAAACTGTAGTTATTGGATTGAAAGTCGATTTCACCCAATTTTAAAACTCACAATGACTACGTTGAATTACATATTCGAATTAGGTCCCTATAACATTGTTTTTTTCTCTTAATATTGTGCTTCTATGTAATAATGCAGATGGGACATTAATGCAATGGAGCTACTTCCAGAGTATATGCAGATATGCTTCCTTGCACTCTACAACTCCATTAATGAAATGGCTTATGACTCCCTTACAGAACAAGGCGTTCAGAGCATTTCCTACCTAAGAAAAGGGGTATGTTTCTTTTAGGACGGCAAATGAAAGGACTCGAGCATAAAATTGTTTGGACTCCGCCCATTTGTTCATAATCGATACTAGATCATGACGAGTTTTAAATATCTTGTTCAAGTTTGATTTTCATGAATTTGGTTCAATCTCGGGCTCGGTTCGGCCGATTTAGAAACTTGAGCTCAAGTTTGTTTGAGCCCGGGTCATCTAATAAATGAAAGAACTTGAACGAGTTTTCATCAAAATCAATTTTGAGTTGTTCGTTCTTTTGCTACCTTAGTTTCTGTCTTTAGTAGGTCTTCTAGTTATATTTGGTGTAGTCTCTGTCATGACTCAGTATACTGTTTTTATGTTTCAGTGGGCAGATTTATGCAAGTCTTATTTACAAGAGGCGAATTGGTACTTCAATGGATATACACCAACCCTAGAAGAATACCTTGAGAATGCATGGATTTCAATTTCAGCTCCTCTAATACTTGTACATCTTTATTTTTTGGGCTCAAATCCAATAACAACAGAGGCGTTGGAATGCTTGGACAAGTATCATGATATAATCCAATGGTCTTCAATGATTCTAAGACTTGCAGATGATTTGGGAACGTCATCGGTATGCATCCTATGTTGCTCTTAACTTGAGCTATGAAAATAAGGGTTGCCCATACAACTATCAATGAATCGGATTTTGTTCTGAATCTAAAAACGATTTATGGAATTTTTATTCATAATTTTCATCTACATTATGAATTACAATCCCTAATATGGAAACTCCGATGTCATTTGCTAAAATTGAGCTTAATTAAGTTTTTTAGATTAGAACATATTTTTTTAATCGAATTCTTGATTCTTAACAAATTTGAATATGAATTGGATCGATCCATTGATAGATCTAGTTAACTCTCTCAATTGGGCTTTGCTTTGACTTCAATTATTTGTTTGTTTTTTCACACACACGCACCATATACACATATCCTTTGTATAACAAGAGGTGAATTCTTTCTTGTTGACTCAGGATGAGATGAAAAGAGGTGATGTGCCTAAATCAATCCAATGTTACATGAATCAAACTGGAGCTTCCGAAGAAGATGCACGTGAACACATAAAATTTCTTATCAGAGAGACATGGAAAAAATTGAATGAAGATCGTGTTGCAGACTCTCCATTCTCTCAGAGCTTTATTGCAATGGCAGTGAACCTTGGCAGGATGGCACAGTGTATGTACCAACATGGAGATGGGCATGCTTCTCAAGGTAGTGAGACCAAGCAACGCATATTGGCATTGCTCATTGAGCCCATTCCTCTCACATAGACACTAGGATTACCCATGCAAATGCACGATTAGTGTGTAAGGTTAATTTGAAACGAGATTGAGCTTCTCAATTCCGTAGGGCCATTTACTTTTTCTTGCTTCTTTTAAAAATTTAATTACAAAGCGATAATGGACTGTGTTCTATCTTTTTGATTCTTGACCCACAAAGGTGGTGCCTTGTTCATTAGCTTTGGATTGGGGATTTAGATGAGAAAGAAAGATGGAAACTACTCATGGGTGGTTATCTCTTACCCAGGTGGAAAACTTGTCTAAAATATACAGGCTTATAACATTATCCCCTTTTATTGTTTTTCTTATGGAGATTTGTACCATACAAAGTGTTTCATGCATTAATGACTACAACACAAATTTCAGATGCAAGTAATCATCCACTAATTATGTATTAGGCAGCTTGCCCAACTTTCATAGACTGAATGTGAGAAAAATCAACATAGCTCAAGCCATATCATAAGCTAGTATCTGCGGATACACTCAAAAATTGCAATGACAGTCATAACACACTCTATAGACAACAATAAGAAAGTGCTCACAGAAGGTAAAGGGGCAACAACCCGATGCCATCTACAGGCTGAAAGAGGCCAGAGAGTGTTGTTGTCCAAGCCTTCTCTTCCGAAGCCGCTCGGCAATTATGAAGGCAAGCTCTAAAGATTGAGAAGCATTGAGCCTTGGGTCACAATGGGTGTGGTAACGTGAGCTCAGATCATTGTACGTAATAGTTCGTGAACCTCCAACACACTCGGTCACATTCTGTCCAGTCATCTCTAGATGCACTCCACCCGGGTAACTGCCTTCTTGATCGTGCACATCAAAGAAAGCTCTCACTTCAGCCTATCAAAAAAAATGAATCATAAAAAACCATACACCACCCTGCTTTTCTTCTACTCCATAGAAAGAGAAAGGGAAATGACCAGAAGGGCCATACTTATAATTTTAAATCACATCACAAATCAAGTTCCCAAACATACAGGCTACGAAACAAAACACTGATGGCTGTTGAACACCTACCATGCTTCGAAGGAACCTTAAGAGACTCTTATTAACAATACGACAAGCAGATAAAATTTGAAGTTCAAACACACCCACACACAGGGTAATATTTGTTCTGAAGTTATATTTCTTTCTTTATGTATTTGTGAAGTGATGTAATTATGACCTAGGCCAGAAATGCCACCATTGGGACCTTCAAAAATGAAAGAATCATCAACAGAAGGTTTGAAAATAAATTAATTAACAACTACTTTTAAACTTAGTGTGCAGCAATGGAATGAAAAACTAGACTAAGAAATTGCCAGCCAAATGTTCCATTGCAAACCTTATATATGTACTCAATAAAGCTTGCAAAACATAATAAATAGAAATGTTTACTTGATGACATACCCTGATTGCATCAAAGGAACGGGTTTTGAGTCCACAAGGAGCTTTTATGGTGTTCCCATGCATGGGGTCGCTGACCCAAGTGACAATTTGCCCAGCTCTACGGATTGCCCTAATCAGATAGGGAAGCTTCACTCTCATGTTCTCAGCTCCCATTCTGGTAATCACTGTTATTCTTCCCGGTTTGTTCTGAGGATTCAGAATGTCAATGAGCCTAACCAGCTCATTTGGATCCATCTTATGACTCACCTAAATTTAGAAGCCAAATTAAACTTCCAGATCTTTCTTTGGACAACGCATAATCAAACTGAAACTGAGTTCATCACTTCAAAACACAAAACGATGGATATAAATAAAATCGCAAAACATGAAGTCCTCTATTAAGTAATTGATCAACATCAAAAAAAACAAGTCAGTTTTCTCCTATATAACTAATAAAACTATCAAGTTGAAGGAAAAAAAACAAATTAGAATGAGTAATCTGTTAGGCATATCAAAGCAAGTAGTCATAAACACCTTGATGCCAAGAGGATTGGCAACCCCTCTTAGGAACTCAACATGGGCACCATCTAGTTGACGTGTGCGTTCCCCGACCCAAATCATGTGAGAGGAGCAATCATAATAAAGGCCAGAAGTTGAATCCTCCCTTGTCAGTGCCTGCTCATAAGGCAAGAGCAAGCACTCATGAGAAGTCCAAAACTTTGTTGTGGTCATAAATGGGTGGTTTGCTGTAAGTCCAGCAGCAGCCATGAAACCAAGGGCCTCATCAACACGGTGAGCCAGTTCACGGTACCTGTCAGGTGAAGCCAATCATAAACATTTTATTCAAGAGAACTGAAAATTCAAAAGTCCATTAAAAATGTCGAATCATATGAACTAAATTGAATTAGGCTGGTGGACAATATACCTATCACCCTGCTCACTATGCTCAGTGAAATCAAGATTCCACTGTGTAACCCTCTGCATAGCAGCATAGCCTCCAGTAGCAAAAGCCCTAAGAAGGTTCAGTGTTGCTACAGATTGTGTGTAAGCCCTGATCATCCTATGGGGGTCCGGAATTCTTGACTTCTCATCAAATGCATCCCCATTAACATTATCTCCCCTGTAACTTGGCAGCTTCACCCCATCCTTCTCTTCAAATGGATCCGACCTTGGCTTTGCAAATTGACCAGCCATTCTTCCCACCTAATCAATCACACTCACAGTTGTCAACCCCTTATCTCAAAGTCATCATCCACGGTTTCTAATGTCCCGTGAGTAGGAGGACAAAATTAAATCATTTAAATTTCAAAAAATTAATGATTATGAGGAACAATGCAATATCAGCAGCTTTCCGATGCTATCCTGTCTATTTCTAGTAAACAACAAATAATAACGGATCTAATCTCAATTTTTGTATGCACCTTCTATTTCACCGTATGTGGAAGATACTTGTAATTTCTGAACATCCATCTACATCATCTAATGAAGTTTATAAAAATCATTGCCTAAGGCGTAATCAACTGAAACACTTATGAATAGCTTCAATGTCACTATCTCAGCTTTGCATATTGACCCACGTTTCTTCCCCACTGAAAGATCACAACCATGATTTCTACCATTCAACCCAGACTATTCCTAACTTTCAAAACCATCCAATAGAATAAAAACGATAATGAATCGAGACAAACAAAATCAACCTTGATCATCTTTTAATAATGGTCAATAAGTCATTTCTAACCTATAAAATCATACCCACAATGTTTAATCAACCGACTTCCTCAAATCATCTAAAAAAAATTCAAACAAACAAAAAACAGCTCTAACTTCATCAGACTCTAGTCATTCCATGTCAATTCCAATTCCTCAAATACATCCATATTCATACTAAAAACCCATTTACACAAATATATACTTTTTTCCTCAAATCACCAAGCTATTCAAAAAAGAATATAAATTTGAAAAACGAACAGAGAGAGAATTGAAGAACCTTGATGACAGGCATTTGTCCACCAAACATGAGGACAACACCCATCTGTAGAAGAACCCGAAACGTATCTCTGATGTTATTGGCATTGAATTCCTTGAAACTCTCAGCACAATCACCTCCTTGTAACAGAAAAGCATTCCCAAGTGCAGCTTGACCCAATTTCTCCTCAAGACTCCGAGCCTCGCCGGCGAACACTATCGGAGGGAATGATTCAAGGGTTTTGAGCACTGCCTCAAGGTCGTCCTTATCCGGGTATTCGGGGAGTTGGGAGGCTTGTTTGGATTTCCAGCTATCAAGACTCCATTTTGGAGGTGATGGGTTGATGGTGGAAGTTGAATTTGATGAGTTTTTGGCGGGTAAGTCGGCGGATTGGACGGCTGAGATGGGTTGGATGATGGGTCTTGTTGATTTGGGTTTAGAAGTTGTGGGAAATTGGGAGAGGAAGGTGGGTTTGGAAGCAGAAGGTGGAATTAACGGTTGTTGGGATCTGAGGAGAGATTGGCATGATATACCAGAGCAGCTGGTGGTGGTGGTAGCCAGAGCCATGGCTTTCTGTCTATGATATTTTTACTAGAAGAGAGAAAGAAGTGGATGGATTTGGAGAGAGAGGGAGAGAGAGAGAGGGAGAGATTTTATGTGTTGTTCTACAAGTGATGGAGACGGTAGGACAGAGATGGGGTTTGATATATACATAGTATTTCCCATTGGGTTAATGGTAATCACGCCTCTCTTAAACATTAAAGTGGTAGATTTATATCACAATCATCTCTATTATTGAGTGTCACGACTTCAAATCTTGTCATCTCTCCCTTGAATTCGTAACTCTTTAGAATATTAAAATGATCTTAGGATTAACTTTTATTATTATTATTTAACATTTTGAAGCACCGCAATAATGATAAAAAGCAACAGAACAAAGAACAGAAAGCACAGTACTAGTGTGTAGCTATTTGTTACCGATGAAGTCTATGGTGAGACGGCCATCGGAATCTCTTCCGGCAGGTTTTCGGAAGAAATTGACACCATATGGTGCTTGAATTGGTAGAAATGCTGCTGATATACCCCCGGTGTCGGAATTGGAGTCGCCAAAGTTGTAGATTGCCGGAAAATCACATGGTGGCAAACCCATTACCTGTTCAGCTGATCCATCTCGCAAGGCCAATGAAATGAAAACACCCACAACTAGAACTCTCCCAAAATCCGTAGCTCTTTGCGGCAAAACTGTGACTACACTGTAATATTCTAAAGAGTTACTTCAAATCTTGTCACGTCTATTTACAATTTTACACAAGTATTTAGGATGAATTCAGACCATTTTTTTATCACTTTTCTGCTTAAAAGCAGAATCGCGATAAAGATTCAGACCATGATTAACCTTGGATATTTCATTTAAGTTTCATATATTATTTTTTTCTATACCTAGGTTTGGCCTGGGTGATTAAAATGATGATTTTTTTTTTTGGTTCAATGTACGTGTTCGAGTTAATTTATATATGCATTGATTAATTCTATTCTCAGTCTGATCAAAAAACATAATATTTATGTCAGAATTAGAATATTCATGAGAGATCAGACTATGATTAAACTTATTTCAAGATTGAGCTCAACTTGTTCGAATGACTAAGACAATTGAAACACACTACTTTTAAACAAAATTAGAAATAACTCGTGTCTGAAAATACGATGCAACGTAAATTGAGATTATCGGATGGTGTTTATTAAAGTATGTTATATTTTAGATTATACAACACTAAAATCACATCTCTAATCCCACATGTGCCATAAAAATGTAAAGTCTTATGTCATACGTGATGTATACATGGATAGGAATGAAGCCCAACAAGTTAATTGTTTGAGCATGACTTATTTATTAAGCGAATTTGAACTAACTTTGAGTTGAGCCCAAATTATTCATTAATAGTTCAACCTAGGCACACATCATATTGAAATCTAATTAGAGAGTTTGGGTTATAACAACTACGATAAAAAATGAGTCAACTTATTAGTAGTTCTAAGTTGATGAGAAATTATTCAAATGTAATAGTAACACTTTATCATTATTATCATAAAATCCTACCAATAACCCGTCGGCGGTTCTGTTGGGAGTGACGATTTTACTATTATATGTCTGAACTCTTTTAGCCCACCCTTCCATCAAGATTCTATAAACCATAAACTCTAAAACCCATCATTTCTAAGAACAACATTTTCACTGCAGGTTTTGATAACTTGTGAATCCCTTCTTTCTTTGTCTAATTCAAATAGAAGATTTCGTTGAGTTCTTATGCTTTCATGTCTACAACTCAATTCATCCGATTATTATTGACGAGCCCGAATTTGACTGGGTCAATCTCAATTTAAATAAATCGAAGAAGTCCAAATAAAAGTTCAAGCTGGACCAACTAAGTAGCTAAGTGGGCCATTTGTAAGTCATCAAGGAGAACGAAGGAAGGAATCAATACAACCCAAGGCACCAAGGGCGTCGTCCATGCATTATCCACCAAGTGGCGTCGCCCACCCCTTATCCCAAATGGGTGCAGCCCATGAGGACCCAAGTGGGCGCCGCCCACTTGCTTGTCCATGTCATCTTCCTCTCTCCACTCAAGTCTAAGATCTCCAAGTCCAAGTCCAAGTCCAAGTCCAAGTCTAAGTCCAAGTCTAATTTCAAGTCCAAGGTTTGATCCAGTCACTCGAAGAGTCCTACTCAGAAAGAATATTGGAATACGCAGCACGGAGATCTATTCCTACCAAAAGTGTACTTACCAAAGAGGTTTACTCCTACCAAAAGTGTGTTCACCGCCTTATCCTAGCTATATAATGTAAGCCCTCACTGTATAAGTGGAGAACACTGATATCTTACAGAGACACCTACACACACACACACACACACACTCTCTCTCTCTTTCGCTTTCTCTTTCCGAAGCACTGTAACTCATCGGAGTAAACTCTCTGGTGACCATAATTGATTAATAAAACATCCTAGCCCACCGCTGTCATTCGAAGAGTGGACGTAGGTCATCCGAGATCGAACCACTATAAATCTTTGTGTTTATTATTATTTACAGTATTCCCATTGATTGTTCGTTTACTACTTATTGATTGCATCGATTCACCTTCTTGACTGTTGATCTTACACGAAGACAATTTTGTGCATCATCAACTATAGTGATGAACCCAATTCGGAATATGAACCATTAAGTGTTATGACTCTGTGCTGAGCAGTGAAGGAATTGAGGAAGGCTGGCATAATTGAAATTCCATTTATTCCAAAACAAACCGAAATGCATAGAGAAACAACAACATTTTCGACACCACTACTTGGAGTTGGAGTGTACATTACAGAAAACTATATATTGTTTTTGGATAACCCCGAAACACCACCAACTGAACCCATTTAGACCCGTGTCCGACAGTTAATTTGGACCCATGTTCAAAGTCTCCTCTCCACACGTGCAAAAGTTAAATCTAAGGGATGTGAATCTACAGAATATTTTCACAACCAAGGTCAATTTAAAGACATCTATCAAGTGGTTGACTACCACTTGAACTAACCCCTTGAGGGGGTTAACTACATTCAATGGAATTAGAGGAAAATGTAAATCACCCTACTATAAAATAGTCAACAAGAACTCAAAAAAATAATACAGAAAAATCATGAAAAGAAAGAGAAGGGTAGCCCATCTACGGTGATTAATCCTACAAAGAAAAAAAAAGTAATAAATTGAAATCATGAAAAAAAGTAAAAAGTGATGAACCCAATTTGTATTTTTTTATTGCATCATTTTAAATTAATTTCTACTGATTATTTTCTTTAAAACAACGTTAAATTTTCTCAAAATACATAATTTGATAAATTTTTCTCAACATATGCACATTATTGTGTATGAATAATATATAAAACAAAATTTCTACTTGTTAAAAATTTGTTATATTTTTGAGAGAAAAATTTATATGAGAAAAAGATTCAAGTCACAAACTAATTTATTATATATATATAGATATTTTTGTTTACCATCAAAACATATGTTTTTATAGTTTATTTTTTATTTAAGTATTTTTTTATTAACATCTAAATAATATTTATTCAATAAATTTTTTTTTGTAAACCAACCAAACACAATTTTTATAAAAGTATCTTGTTGTGAACATCCAAAGAAATTATTTATTGTATCTGAAATTTACTCTCGTAAGAATGAGTTCAAAGTGGTCCACCTTGAGAAGGTTTCAAGTTACCAAAAAAAAAAGTGTTTAATTAATAAAAATGCTGTTTTTACAATGAATTTTTATTTATTAATGGTAATTACAAATTTTCTTCTTTTGGTAATTACAATATAATAACTATTAGAGTTAACCAAGTATTTGACTCTTAAATTTTCCTTTTGGTGTTAATCAGGTCCATAAATTATGTTTTGTGTCAATTTTGTTGAAAAAATGTGTTCCAAAATAGTAAAATCACCTATTGATATTTCTGATATTATATAATTTAAAGTAAAACAAAACAATAACAGTGATATATAAAATAATTACACAGGAGAAACAGTTACATAAAAGAGTTTCACAGTTTTCTGGCAGTATGATGAAACAGCTACAGCAAAGAGTTTCAGTAAAGAGTAACAATGACAGACTTTCACGAAAGAGTTACAGCACACAGTTACACATACGTACTGTCTAAATAAATTAAACACTGACCTGTTTGCAGACCAGGACCTGTGATTGAACTTCAATTAGATCAAGGCTAGTGTTTGACACTATGTTCTTAAGACAGATTTCGCCCTCACACACGGTGCTTATGGAATCACGAGCGTCCGCCTCCCAGGATACAATGATCTTTACACGGGCAGAAGTAGCACTTCAATCTCCCCGTCCAGCGAACCAAAATGTGTTGTGTACTCTCTAAATGCAGACTGACTTAATGCCGAATGTAATGCACACACTGTCTGCCTTAATGCCTGACCGAATTTATTCTATTGTGTATATTTTTAATGGGCGAATGAACCTGGATATTTATAGACGCATTGGTGACTTTTCGGACAGTTACCATACTAAAAGACATAACCCAGAAATACTAAGGACACAACTTTTAACAGTCAGTAGACACCTTTGAATTAACTGTTCTTGTATAAACAGACACAACCTTTCGGTTTGGAAGGAAGCAAAACCGTTTAATTAATTCATTTATTTAAATGAATTTTCTCTAAAAAGATAGGACAAGCCCACACCCGTACCTGTACCCGAGCTCGGCCGGGTCCCCGCCCGCGTGTGTGGTCAAACCAACGGCATGTAGGCGCTCGCTCCGCTTACAAAACTGTGGTACCCCTTGGGGCCCAACCCATGGAGCAAACTTGGACTATATATGCCCATGTTAAGCTTCTTCCTTAACCAATGTGGGATTGATGTCACATCCCACATTGCACTTCCTTTATTTTTCACATTGCACTTCCTTTATTTTCACCTTTTCAAGAGGGTCACTTTGGAGCCTATTTTCTCATTCATTTCTTACTCGATTTGAGCAAGTGAATATACTACATTATACTCTTCACGGAGTAGAATATGAACCCACGAAAATTTATTCGAAATAACAATTGAGTCATACTTTAATTTTGGCTCAAAGTCGACCAAAAACCTGTTTTAGTCCAACAAATTTAACTTTTGAACTATATAATCTCACGCAATGTGGCCTTTTCATTAAAATTCGCCGTTAAATTCGATGAAATTCTAACGTGCATATCACGTGAGCCCAGAAATTAGGTTATGGTTCAGGAATTATGTGATGTGCAAGCGAGAATTTTCATCAAAGTTAATGGCGAATTTGGACGGAAGGGTCACATGACTCACATTGATCTAGATTACATAGTTCAGGGACCAAATTGATATATCACATGACTCTGGGGTTTGGTTAGCATAAATAATATAGTTTAAGAGTAATATTATTTGAACATAAAACACCTGGGAAGTAAGGATACGAATACAAGACACGGATACGATACGATACGGATACGGCGATACGACAAAATTTTAAAAATTAGGATACGGATACGGCTAGGATACGTCTATAATAAAATATATTTTATATTTTACTATTATTTAACAACTTAAAAATAAAAAAATATATATAATTCTTCAACATTAGTAAGTAAAATTAGAAATTTTTACCATGAAAAGGATATAATATCGTCTCATTATGATATGTTCATAAAATGAGCATGACAAATTAAAAGAATCATAACAACATTTAATTAGTTGATTTTACAAGTATTTATTTTTAAAAAGTATGGTGTAAGTGACTTATTTTTTTTTTATACTCTCTTAACATGTAATAATAAATAATACTTAAAAAAAACTTATATCTTCAAAATCAGATGAAATTTTATTGATATTTTATATTGTATGTAAACTTCAAAGAAATGATATAGCTTAAAATTAAAAATTGTGTATCTTGTTTCATATTTAGAAGTATTCACATATTTTATTAATTATCGGATACAGATGATATGTATGCGATACGTATCATCGAATATCTGACGAGTATCGTATTCGATACGAATACGTCGACTTTGACAAAGTATCCGTAATTTATAATAAAATACTGACTTAATTTGTTAACATAATGATATGACTGTAATCGAACTATTTGATTAACAACAAGTTCTAATGTTTGATGATTCTCACAACCAAATAATAAATTAAGTCAACAAATTAAATCAGTAAATTAGGCCTGACTAAATATATAATTAACTCTAACTATTATTAGTAAAAAGTGAAAATAATGCAAAATAAAATGAGAGAGAGAGAGAGAGAGAGAGAATCTGAGATCTCTTAATAGGTCTCGTCAAACATCCCCAGTCTGTTTCTCCTGTCACCATTTTCTCTCTTTCCTTTAAACTCCATCTTTCAGATCAGATCTAAAAAATTCTCACTTCCAAACCTAAAAAAAAAAAAAATTCACCAATGGCAACCCCAGCTCCATCACGACGCGAAGAGTTCGTCTACATGTCGAAACTCGCCGAACAAGCCGAACGATACGAGGAAATGGTGGAATTCATGGAGAAAGTCGCCACCGCCGTCCCCGATTCCGACGAGCTCACGGTGGAGGAGCGAAACCTCTTGTCCGTAGCTTACAAGAACGTGATCGGAGCACGGAGGGCGTCGTGGCGGATCATATCGTCGATCGAGCAGAAGGAAGAGTCCCGGGGAAACGTCGATCACGTGAATGCGATTAAGGAGTATAGAGCGAAGATTGAGGCGGAGTTGTCGAAGATTTGTGATGGGATTTTGAAGATTTTGGACTCGAGGTTGGTGCCCAGTGCTGGGTCTGGGGACTCCAAGGTGTTTTATTTGAAGATGAAGGGGGATTACCATAGGTATTTGGCGGAGTTTAAGACTGGATTGGAGAGGAAGGAGGCGGCGGAGAACACGCTCAATGGCTATAAGGCAGCACAGGTTTGTTTTTTTCTGATTTTATACCCATTCATGTGAATAGTTTCTATATGTGAACGTTTGATCTGAGTATTTTTGTATTTGTGAAGTATTGATAAGGTTCTTCTTGGATTTGTGCTTACTACAATAATGCCTGGAACTGTGGCGGTATGGTGATCCACATTATTTTATTTGTGAATTGTTGTGGGATTTAAGAGGTTGGCTACAATTGGTAATAAATGGATTGTATGTTTGTCGGGTTTGTTTGGGAGTTGTTACTTTTTTTTTCTTCGTCTTGCTAATTAGTAATTGAATTCTATGCATTTTCATAACATTCTGTCGGTTATTAGGCATTAAAATCGTTTTTGTTCAACCTCAATTCGATTTGGCCAGGTTAGAGTTTTCATGATTTGCACCTCTATTTGTTTACTGAGTTCTGGGTTATGGGTCTTCTTGTCTTCACATAACGATTTTGAGTTTTACCTTGTAATATAATAAATGGTTTTTAGGGATGTTAAAGCACCTTCTAATATCATAAATGGATTTGAGGGATTTTGTAAACTATGTTCTTTGACTGGTGGATGTTGGATTTTTGAATTCTAACTAACTCTTGGTGTTAAATTTTGCGTGGATTTGTACAGAGCTGTGAGTTTACTTGATATTGCCTTCGAGGGCATGTGAAATGAAGGGATGTGGGGTTTCAAAGTCACAAAAAGATTATAAGGCTGAACAAGTATCCTTCTTTGCATGGAGTTCAAATTACTCCTATGACTTTTTTATTTCTAATCCACCTATATAAAGCTCACATTTATAGCCGTGCATCCTATGGGAAGGTAATTTAATCTAGATGTAAGTCTAGACTTCATCATTTTTTAATTCCGATGCAGGCTTATGTCACTTAATGAAATTTTAACCTTTGTGCCTTTATTAAGTTGCTAGTGGGATATATGTGAGTGTCAGATTCATCTAATGGTAATTTTATAGCTACTTGAGGCATGATAAGTAAGTTATTCTTTGATAGTGACAACTATCCTTGAAAACTCCCAAGGATCAAGTTTTTGTTTCGAGGCATTATTTTGATCACCTAAGAAATGAAAATGTTTCAACCAGTTTCATAATTGTTTTGGCTTTTTTCGAAAATAGAATGAAAATAAATAAAATAATTAAGAATTATTTTTTTAAAACATTGGTCGAAATATATCAAAGTGTCTTGAAATAACTTAAAAATTTTCGAAACAATTGTACAAATGTCTCGAAACATTGCAAAACACTTTGAAGTATTAGAATTTTGATTTCATCGTTGATTTGTTTCGATCTCTTTGAAAACGGAAACTTTTCGGTCATTTCAAAACGAAAATTTGATCCTTAAAAATTCCAAAAGTGAAGTCTTTTAGTTTGACATGGGTTACACATGAAAAAGTACGATCCAATTTGTAGTATTCAAGTGGCATAGCTCATTCATTTACTTGCTTGGGCTTCTTGTTCTAATTTAAACCTTGTTATGAATGTTGTTCCTCATTTATGGGAAATTTTATCTCTAGGTTATTAGAATTGTTATAAATGTGTTGCGAGTTAAATTAAGTTTAGTGGTTTTGTTTTTCATTTTCTTTTGTTTTTCCTTTGTTTAATATTATGTTTCCTTATTGATGCTCTATTGTTTCGTTTCTTTTTTATCTCTATTTTCAGGATATAGCAAATGCAGAATTGGCTCCAACGCATCCAATCCGTCTTGGATTGGCTCTAAACTTTTCTGTTTTTTACTATGAAATCTTGAACTCTCCTGATCGAGCATGCAGTCTAGCAAAGCAGGTGGGGAGCCTTTGAGTTTTTAGGTTGAAAAGACTTTTTGATGCGCAACGTTTTCTTTGATCATAGAGAAATTTACACCCGGTCTTGATTCTGTGTGGTCTATTATGTGTGTATACCTAAATGCTTTTACCTGTGTGTTTGCAATACTCTTTCACTAAAATCCAGTTTTGATATCGAAAGGACATAGGGTTGCCTTGCTTTGAACACTTCCTTCATTGAAAGGTCATTTGATTTGATGCACAATGCCTATTAGTTTTGAAGACGACATGCACATGCATATGCACACTGCTCAGACATACATTAATAAGCATATATACATGTGACAAATATACGTTTGTTTATATTTTCTCTGTTCATGTTTTAAATGAGTTCTCTCTGTCTCTCTCTCTCTCTCTCTCTCTCTCTTCCATATTTAAGTTGTTGATGTGACCATTTCAAGTAGATTTCATGTCCATGTAGCACTTGTTAGAACCCCACTTTTTTACTTTAGTGTGTTGTTTTGTATCTTTGTATCTTTTTATCGTGTGCAGTTCATCAATCATTTACAGCATTATCCAATGGTTGTTTGTTTTTCATCAGGCTTTTGATGAAGCCATCGCGGAGTTGGATACGTTGGGAGAAGATTCATACAAGGATAGCACTCTTATAATGCAGCTTCTTCGTGACAATCTGACTTTGTGGACCTCAGATATGCAGGTTTTGATTCAAGTTTATTTTCTTGTTAATTTTTGTTACTCAATGCCCCTCTCATTTTCCTTTCAATATTGAAATTTTTAATACGTTGGTGGCCTGTATGCAGGATGATGGGGGCGATGAAATTAAAGACGCAACCAAGCCCGAGCAGTAGTTGCATTTTTCACATTAGTACTTTGTTTCTACTTTTTCACTTTTTGATTGAAGAAGTTGTTTGCAACAACATTCTAGTGTATGAGTTTTTAGGAGTTTAGTGCCTTGATTTTATGATCTTTGGTAATACTGAAATTTGATGCTTTTATTGTAATTCATGAGAACAGGAATACTTTTTATTGATTGATTGCCTTAGTATCCCAGTTGTTACTACAATTGTGTTTGGTGTCCTTAGCTCAGACTTTGGAAGGTGTGTGTTTGAAATAAATTTGTGAATTTATAGGATATATGCTTTATCCATCTGGCTTCCAATTCTTTGTTGTTCTTGAGTGGGCATAATACAACCAAGCAATTTCATTTCGAAACGGTAGAAACGTCTTTGTTTGCAGGAAAATCAAAAACAAATGTTTGCAGGAAAATTAAAAACAAAATTTTGACCCTTACAACGACAATTGTGGTGTTGGGGAATATGAATGGTTACCAAAATCTAAACCGATAGTGTAAATCCCCCGAGGCTAAAGGGCAAGAAGCTAAAAAAATTCTATTTTTTTTTGTATTACAATGAAGTGTTAAATTTGTTTGTGTATATGTTGATTAATTTCTTTCTTAATTTTTGATTAAAGATAAATTAGCCACATTAAAATTAAAAAATTCAATTCTTTGGGATTTGGTCGAACTCAAAATAGATAGACAATTAAACAGAAATAAGACAATGAATTATATTATAGTATTTTTTATTCTTTGAAGAGATAATGTGAAAGAATTAATTATTTAAAAGACAAATTTTTTTTGTATCTTTCAAGTGATAAAATGGGATTTACCAAAGTTTGTAAGGTAAAAATTTTGCACATTCCAGAAGCAAAGTGTGTAGAGTGACGCAATGCTACTAGCGCCTTCCTTTCCTTCTAAATTGAATTGTTCTCAGGAGATAATGAAAAGACAAAACCACCGTAACGCAGGAAGCCAGCAGAAGCTCCACGCCTTTCGCTCTCCACTTTCACAGACTTTCAGCCATGGCGCAAGAAAAAATCCAGGAAACTCAGGCAAGAATTTTCTACCCATCTTTTCTTTTCATTTCATTTCAGACTCTCTCTCTCTCTCCACTTTTCAATAGCAAGAAAAAGAAAACAAATAGGTCTGTTCACTATTATAGCGCTTCGTGACGTTGTGATGTATAAAAAGACTAATCCGTTTGATGCCAATCAATTTGGATGTCCCATTCACCTTATTTTAAACTTTTTTGGACAATATTACAGCTTTTAAGGTTTGAGTTACAAATTTTTTTCTCAAGTTACCATTTTTAGAATCAATTGCATTTATCACAAAAGTTACAAATGACTCTCAAAATGTATAAAGAAAACATAAAATTTTTAATGGTGGTATGGTACCCATTTTTGTATATTTTTTTTTTCTTGTACCATAGACTTCTCCTGTTTGTCATTCCAATTGTTTTTGGGTACTGAAATCGGACCCTGGCCATGGTTAGCGCGCATCAGTTCTAGATATTATGTTTTACCATGTTTCGCCAACTGAAATGTAAGTGCCATTGGAATTCATTAATGGTCAATACTATCGTTTGTTAATTTTCTCAGATTCTGCATTTGAATTTAGGAATTTTGTTGGGATTCATTGGTGCCTCAGAATTTCTTCTGAGCATTTGGTGGCATTTTTTTGTTCTGATTTTGCTTAACATTCTCAATGAGTACTGTTGGATCCTATTCCTGCTATAGTAAAAATGCTATTATATGTAATTGTAACGATAGTAGTTGCAGGAGGAAGAGGAACGATCCGACAATGGTGAAACTCCTACACAAGCATCTGAGAATGTGAAGCCAATGGAGGATGCTCCTGAAGAGAGTGCTGCTGAAAAAATTGAAGGAACCCCCCCCCCCCTGCCGAGGAAGAAAACAATGAATTTCCCGAGCAGCAGGGGGAATCAGGTGATCAAGAAGGCGACAAGGACACATTTGGAATAAAGGTATAATGTGCCAAGAACTCTATGGCTTAGCTATGGTTGTCTTGGTACAACATAAATGGTTATCTTATGACCATTTCACTAAATTCCTACGGTTAAATCCAGCTTTAGACTGCACCTAATGATATCCGATTCCCAACTACAAATCAATCATGGCATTGCTTTACACGCTACATTGAGTATCATAGGTTTGTCAAAGTATCCGATATGGTTCATCTCTTTTTGGTCACGGTTTTGTTAGCATGGTTCTGTTTACAAGTTTGTCTCTTTATTAATTCAGGTGCATAGCTGTTAAGGGTGAAGTTGGTATGGAGTGTCAGAAGTTTGCAAAATATTATCGATCCCTATGCCCTGGTGAATGGGTATGCCATGTGTTTTATTATGTTCACATGCTTCCTTCAATGCGAATATATCACTGAAGTTGGATTTTGTCCTTGATTTTTACCCTGGCTCTGACTTTGGGCTTTGGCAAGAAATGTTAATGTTGGACAACCTCAATGATAGAATGCTTTTAGTGTTTTGAAACCTGTTAAGAACTAAACCACTGATCCAAAAGCTCCAGAACTTACGAGACTGACTTGGTTAACCATTTAGCAGGATCGTAACATTGTTGGGCCCACCACTATATACATATTGAGCCAATGGGAACTCGTCAACCTCTCATATCACGGTTATGAATCGATGCTCAGAACTCACATTTGAAAACTGGCCTGCAAGGGAAAGTTGTTTAAGGGTCTATATAAACACACTTTCAAGCTCATACCTGACCATGTGGGGGATTGAACTAGTTTAAGTATCTATATTTCTATATAAGCACTATTCATGTTTCAACTGATGTTTGGGGTTATACTGGCACATCTAGTTAGTCCGAGTCTATCAGATCCCATTGCTACTTGGCAAATATTGGGATTATTTAGACCTTCCTGTGCCCCATACTAATACTGCGAGGACCCTTTTCAATTACTTCGGTTTTCTTCAGTGGATAAATTTTGTGGATTGATTGTGAAATTCTGCATCTGCAGCTGTAATTTTATCATGCTCTATTGAAGATTGAGTAATTATTGGTAAAATTTTGAAGATTAGGTGGTATTTATGAATTATTCGAAAAACTTGTGGAATTTATCCTAGAACCTGATGGACAAATGTATCACCTTACATTCCTCCTTGAGTCTGTTTGTCATTTTTATTCACTTTCATCCTTGCAGTCTGCTTGTTAGTCGTTTTCC
Source organism: Ilex asprella (assembly GCA_023539305.1). Taxonomy (NCBI): domain Eukaryota; kingdom Viridiplantae; phylum Streptophyta; class Magnoliopsida; order Aquifoliales; family Aquifoliaceae; genus Ilex; species Ilex asprella. Next base: position 34,588,546 of record CM042189.1, read on the forward strand.
TGCTTCACTCCTGAAAAGATCTGATTCAGATTTTAGCTACAGAATTTGTTGCTATGCTTCCAAGATACGATAGTCGATAAATAGCACCATAAGTCTCTCTACCCAGTCGAAGTTCTTTGAAGTTGATAAGTTTCTTTTTTCATGAACCAGTGTTTCATGGAAGCATTACATGCCCTTATGTATTCAACTGCTTTTGCTTTTGTTCTTGCTCTTACAACATGATTGGGCTTTGTTCATTTAGAATGGCTCCTAAAGGTAACATATTTCAATGACTTATATGCAGATAGAGGCTTGGAATGAACAAAGGGAGCAAGGGATCTTTCCTGGTCCTCTGTAGGAGGGGATGTAAACTGACATCGGATGTTGAAATTCACGGTTTTGTAATATTTCTGCTTCTTTCTTATGTTTGTACAGTGTTTCATCTGTCTAGTGTTGTTCAGAAGTATAAAAACATGAAAGTGAGTTTAAACCCGAGAAAAATTAGGTGTTACTTAGTTCATCCCTTTTGATACTCTTGGGTAATGGGAATCAAACAAGGTAGTGAGCAATATTTTTCTAATAGTATATTTACATAGGAAGGGAGCGATGAGATTCAAACCCACTAACAATTGCAGGGCAATGGCAGAATCCTCAAATTATGGTGAACCAAACTCTCCAAGACAAGATTGATGATCCTGTCTTTTGGCATGTTTGGATAGTGGGAAAGAAATGGATTAGAATTTTTTTTTCTAGCCCTTTAAAATTTCACCCGCTTTGAATGTGTATTCTACCGAAATAAATGTCTTAAACAACCGTCTATTTTAAAATTGTAAGTTGTTGGAGAAAGTGTACCTTAAGTATTTACACTTCAAAAAAATGTTTGATTTTTTACGCTAATGTAAGATCTACATATTGATAGAAAACCAACCATGAAATTGACTAAAATGTCTAATCCAATCTAATGTATGTTCATTATATGGGGTTAGTAATGTTTTTTTTTGCCATGGATATCCAGGTTGCCACCATGTAAACCCCCCACCACCCCGACCCAGGTTTGTCCAAGCCTATATATGTGGGTTTTTAATATATTGTACATATCAAACTTGGCATAACATGTACTTCTAATCTTGGATTTAAATTCCAAACCAAACAAAGAATATAAAGGTTGATTGAATTATTTTGTTAATTTCCACTCAAACTCACTAATCGAACAGGTCATTTTATGTGAGCTAAATGAAAAACTAAGAATTACAATAACTGCTAAGAGTTGAAAAGGGGATGTGCATCCAAAAACCATGGCTTGTTTATTATTAACCTTAACTGTATTTTTTCAAGGGAATTTTAAAAGCCGATATATTTTTTTTTAACTCTTATTTGAGAGAAATGTCTCTCTCAAATTTTTTTTGGATAAAAGTCATTTTTTTTCCCAAAAAGTTTGAAGTACCACTTTAAGTATCAGGAAATCAAAACGCCAGTTTCCCTATAAATATTAATTTCACACGATTTCTGAAACAACGCCATAAAAAATGTGACCATTATCCCTCAAAACATAGACACCGTTTACTATTCTAGAATGTTTTTTTTCATACATATATATATATATATATTTGAAATCTTT
>CM042189.1:34593142-34603152 GCA_023539305.1 Ilex asprella
ACCACACACACACACACACACAAAGAAAGAAAGAAAGAAGAAGCTCTCATTGCCAGCCGCAAGACTAGAAACAACTATCACTGAAAGAGCCACACCCAACATCACCACTACTCAAATCTCTTATAACTCTACCTCTAGACCACCCATCAAAATGATACGCACCATATATATCGCCTCTACCTTCTATTTCAAACCTCTATGTTTCTGTCGACATTATCATTTGGTTGGAATTTCTTAACAAGGCTTACTTAGTATTTATAAGGGTGTAATTCTAGACATGTATAGAGTGTAAGATAACTTCACCAAGATTCATTTGCCCCTAAACACTCCTGTAATGGGACAACAGGAAAGGTTAGATGCATTCCCCTAATTTGACCCCCGCGATTATCTGAATCAATGATTGTAGGTAACATGCATCTATATTCATGTGTGTGTGTTTGTGGGTTGTGGGATAGAGCATTTTGGAAGGTTGTACCGGAAGAAGAGAGTGCCCACATTTTGTCAATTTCGTGTGCGTGCTTTTGCACGTACGAGTCCATCAATACTTGTTCCCTCTCAGCATAGTTTAGTAGTTAGAGTATGGATAATGGCCTTAATTTGTGTTTGAACGTGTTGATATGCCTCTTCAGCCACCAATAGCATAAATATTTCAAGTTGAATGGCTCACTTCCACTTCATTATTTTCAATTCATGTTTTCTTCTGCTCTTTTCTCCGATGCTTGCTGTTGTACATGCAGGAGAGGTATTATTGGTTTTGCTATGGCTTGCTCAAATACTTTTGGTCTTGTGAGTGGTGCATTTCTTCTTGGTTTTGCTTTGAGGGAAATTCCAAAGGGAATTTGGAAAAATGCTGATTGGACCACTCGTCAGAAGGTTCTCTCTCATAAAGTGGCTAGAATGGCTGTGAAACTTGATGATGCTCATCAAGAATTTTCAAATACTATCGTTGTAAGTTTTACCTTCCTAACGATTCAACAATGAAAGGATTTTTTTAATCTTGTGGTTGCACATTTTCTTGTTAAATGAAAAACAAAAAGTACTACAAATACAAAAGAATGGGTTGAACGCATGAAGTATGAGGAATTAATTCCCCCTTCCTCTCCAACCCAAAGACATGTAACCTTTTGAGAGAAGGAGGGGTTGACCCTCATACAAACAGCATAAAAGGCCCCACTTCTGGCAAATGAGTTTGCTTTGTCTTTCACAGAGCAAGCACCAATCTATTGTCCGCCTCTAGGACCGAAACAGTTCCAAGATGTCTTTCATGAGGTGACTGTATTACCATGAAGAAAAAGAATAGAAAGGTGGATGTATTGCCATGAGACAGGAGATTAATCTTTGATCAAGCTTGCCACTGACTTGGCCTTGCCCTCATCAAGAAAGAATAAGGTCAAAGTAGAAACTTTGCTATGAATTTCTACAAGGGTTCAAAACAGCCTTGAGCCACCCTGAGCCGTACTTAGGGTTTTGAACTTTTTAAGGAGATTGTTCCCAAATCTCCTTAAAAGTAGATTCTTTGCCTTTAACTAACTCGGACAATTCTCATGATAGCACAATGTCACAGCATTTGAGCCTATCTTCCCTACCAAAACGGCAAAGTGAGGTCTTAAGCATGATAGAATGGTTAAAGGGAAGACTGAAGACCTATTGCCCTTTTTTATTTGCCTTATGGTCAAAGCAATATAAAAACTAGTGGTACTTCTTGATATCGGTTGGCCATCAATTTTCATTAGTTCATTCAACTCCTAGTGTGCATTAAAAGTTAATAATCTTGTACTTGTCTTGCTGCCAAATGTTTCCAGATGGTGATGTTACTTGTAAAAGTTATTCCTGATTCTTAATATTGGAGGCAAAGTCAGCCTTTTTTCTTTTTGTGGAGAGGATATGCATTATAAATAATGTGATCTATAATGCAATTATACATATTAGCTGGACGATATATGCAGTATGCTAGAGGTCATTGTTTGGTATACCTGTAAAATTTTTGGGCTGTCTAGCATCATAACACATTTTGAATCTAAGAGCAGTCACTAGAAGGAAAATGTTAAAGGTTAGGTTTGCATTTGTTAAGAGTATTAGAGTAATATGTGTAAATTGTTAATAGTGTTAGGGTAGTATGTATAATTCTTGTTATTGTAAGTTAACTATAAATATAAATACAATGATATATGAGAACTAGGTCAAGCTTTTGACCTGTTGGTTCCTCTTCAATATACTATTTAATCCTTTACACTTAAAATGGTTTTAGAGCATTTACGATCCTAACTATATTTTAAATAAATTAACACTTCATTTGTGTGATGGTGGTACTATTACTGTGGTGGTGGTGGTGGTGGTGGCACAGTCGTTGTTGGGTCAAAGCCACTGTTGTCGTGGTGACACTGTTGTGGTTGTGGTGGTGTCGTCGGAGGGGTGTCGCCGTCGTTTGGTGGTTGTGGTGGTGAGGCGCAGCCGAGGATTAAGGTTTAATGAAACCCTAATCAACGACGAAGAAGAAGAACAGAAGTAGGAGCTCCACGGGTTGGGATCCGATCAGGTCAAGCCAGGGTTTTTAAAACAAAAATCCCGATTTAGTGCGGTTCATCGGTCTAGAGAGCCAAACCGGTCCGGTTCAACGGTCCAGTCCTTACTTCCAGCTCGGTTTAGTGGTCCAGCTCCGACTTCCAGCCCGGTTCAGTGGTCTAGGGGGTCTATCCGGTCCGGTTTATTATTTTAGTAGCCTAATTTTTTCTGTTCGTATCTTGATTTCTTTGGCTGCTAATCTTGATTGACCCTTGTTTCAGTTAGATGTCAAGAATGTCTGCCTTCCTACAAGGTGACTTGGTTGAAGAGGTATACATGGAGCAACCACCTGAGTTTACTGCTTAGGGAGAGTATGGTAAGAGTGTATGTCGGTTAAAGAAATCTTTGTATGGTTTGAAGTAGTCACCGAGGGCATGGTTTGATAAGTTTTTAGATGCAGTTTTAGAGTTTGGTCTGCTTCGATGCCAAATAGATCATTCTATGTTTCACAGACAGACGAATGCTGGATATGTCCTATTGGTGGTCTATGTAGATGATATTGTGATTATTGGAAATGATTCTGAGGGGATTGCTAAGTTAAAAAATTTCTTGCAAGATCGATTTCATACTAAGGATTTGGACAAATTCAGGTATTTCTTGGGAATTGAAGTGGCTCGATCTAAACAAGGTATTTGTCTATCACAGAGGAAATATATATTTGACATGCTAGAAGAAGTAGGTTTGCTGGGTGGTAGACCGATTGATATTCCTATGGATCCGAATTAGAAACTATTGATGGATGATGGAGCATTATTTGAGAATTTGGGTCGGTATCGCAGATTGGTTGGAAAACTCAATTACCTCACTATTACTCGATCGGATATTTCTTATGCAGTCAGTATCGTAAATCACTTTATGAGGTGCCCTAGAGTACCACATTAGGAGGCTGTTACTCGTATTCTACGATATCTCAAACGAGCTCCTGGACTTGGATTGATATATCGAGCTAATGGACATCTTAGAGTAAAAGGTTTCTCAGATGCTGATTGGGCTGGCTGTCCTTCTGATTGGAGATCAACCACCGGTTATTGTACTTTCTTAGGAGGTAACGTTGTCTCATGGAAAAGTAAGAAACAATCTGTAGTAGCAAGATCCAGTACTGAGGCTGAGTATAGGGCGATGACACATACGACGAGTGAGTTGACTTGACTGCTACACTTCCTCCAAGAAATTGGGTTTTCAGTTCAACCTCCTTTACAGCTGTTCTGTGACAACCAAGCAGTTATCCATATCGCTGCAAATCTAGTATTTCACGAGAGAACCAAACATATTAAGGTTGTCACTTTATTCGGGACAAAATAATAGCTGGGAGATTATGACTCAATTTGTGAAATCTGAAGATCAGCTTGCAGATATATTTACCAAAGCATTGAGTTGTACACGTCTTACGGCGATTCATTCCACTCTTGGTTTATATGATATATATAGTCCAACTTGAGGGGGAGTGTTAAGAGTATTAGGATAATGTGTAAATTGTTAATAGTGTTAGGATAGTATATGTAATTCTTATTATTGTAAGTTAACTATAAATATAATGATATATGAGAACTAGGTCAAGTTTTTGACCTCTTGGTTCCTCTTCAATAAACTATATTAATCTTTTACACTTAACAGCATTCAAGTTATTCCCGTCATTGGTCACCAGTACTAAAAATAGATAATGCAGGAATTCTACTTCTTCTTGCTATATTTACATTAACAGTTTTGAAATGGCTCATGAGTATTGATATTTAACTTAGGCTCACATTTCCTTGGAGCTTATAAAATTTTGAATCACGATCTGTTTGGAAGGATTTTTAAATTTTTTTTTCCTTGACATAAGATGGTTGTTTATTGCATTAGGTTGCTCAAGCAACATCAAAACAAATGCCCAAGCGTGATCCTCTAAGACCATACATGAATATTATTGACAAGATGTTGCTCCAGATGGTAATTATGCTTATTGAGCATGTCAGAGGTGTTTTATGGTACTATATATGTGCCGGACTCCTCAATCTTATTGATTCAAAATGCTTTCAATGTTGATATCCTATTTACAGCTCAGTGAAGATCCCTCTTTCAAACCACAAGGGGGAAGATTGGGAGAAAATGACATGGATTGTGACACTGATGAAAAAACAATGGCGACACTTAGACGTCAACTTAAGATAGCTCGAGAGGAGTATACTACCGCTGCAAAAGGTTCACGCTAACTGAACGGCGGGGTTTTTTACTTAATTGTGTATCATGCTATGTATTTATTTGCTCCTTTTCCTCTGTTGGTATTAGCTGTACTGTCTTTGTCGTCTTCTTGTGCTTGGGATTGGCTGTTGAATGTCTCTGTTAGTGTCGAGAATTGACCTCCTTGCAATTATTTAGGGGCGCAACTTTGGCTGGTTTGAGGGATCAACCCTAGCCCAACACTTCATATAAAATTCTCAACTTTAACCCTCACCCGATCTCAACTTGAGATACTCAATCGGAGTATTGCGCGAGTTAATTTGGGGTTAAAATCGGGTTATCCAATTTGGGCTCAATGAATAATAATCCTAAATTAGGTGGGAGCCTTTGCACATTATTGGACTATTACATAGGCCTACGTAGTCCACTAAGACGAAACTCATCAAGACAACTTATTAAGAGTGTAAAAGGGTGAACCTTCGTTATATAGGGGAGAGGAGAGACGGGAGAGGTCATTTGAATTGTCTATCCGGTGTGGGATGACTAGTCCTTATCTTTCTTTTGCCTTTTTTACTTATCCGACATTAGTTGTGTAAACTTCTTTTACCATCTATAGTCCTTATAAATCATGTTTCACTCCTCCATTAAATAATAAAAATTATGAAATATATATTAATCTTTTATTTTTATATTTTTATATATATATATATTCAAAGAAACATGAATTCAGGTTGAGTTCGATTTCATCAATTCGGGTTGGGTACGGGTTAAACCTGTGGAACTTTTCAACCCTAGCCCTAAAAACCTTAACCCTAACACTATTTTTTTTGGGTTTGGTTCGGGTTGGCCCGCCCATATTGCAACCCTACCGCTATTTGCAGTGCCATTATTTTCGGTTGCTGGGTTTTCCTTGTTGTCTCCCTTGCGGCTTGTGTTTTAGTAGCTTCTTGAATATGAATAATTATGGGTTACATAGATATGTGAGAGACACATGACTACATAGAACATTTATCCATTTGTTTGATGCATTCAATCTCACTTCTATTTCATTGCATCCTTGATATATGGAAACACTTATTCATCTGAAACACTTCTAATGACATTACTGTATTTTGTTTTTTACTTGTTTCATGAATTTTGTTACGGAAGCCCTTGAGCTGGAAGACACTATAAAGAACTTTGAGCACCGCAGTTCCACTGGATGGTTTGCTCTTAATCAAGGCTTGTTTTCCTTTCACTAAGGCTCAACATATCTTTCGCTGTCTGACATACTTCTGACTCACTTCTGTAAGGCTCTGGAGAGTATTTAGACATTTTCCATTGTACAAGTATTTCACAGTTTATCTTGTTTTTTTTATCTGTGCTTACTATTGCTCTTGGACATGTATGTTTTCCTTTTTGCAAAGCTTCTTTGATCTCCTCTTATTTAAATTATTGGCATGATCTTGGACTTTATTATGATGGACTTAATGTTTGTTTTAGTTGTGTGTTCATTATCTAAATTGAAACAGTGAAATTATTCTTGAAGCATTTGCTCACATGTTCTGTATCTTGTGTTCATGGAGCGTTTGCCTGTAACTTGGGGTTGGTGGGTTCAAATTTTCAATGTTGCCAGTTCTCTTGACCTAGATATGGTACGAGAATGATCACTCTTGTTATCTTTGGTCAATCATTCATAAGGTGGGAAATATTCAAGATGGCCTTACCTATAGAACAATTGTGTGATGCATGAAATGGTGATTAGCTTCTGTAGATTGATGATGATGTGTACCCCATTTAAAGGGGAGAAAAATGGTCTTGGACGGTGTTGAAGCCAGCCATTTCTAATGGTACATAATTTAGATGATCAGGAGTTATCCAATGAGCAGTGCTTATGGCCCAGAAGAAAAGGATAGAATCAGAATTCATGTCTTGGTGAGGAGTGAAAAGTAGTAGCTCCTGGGAAAAGGTGGAGGCTTGGAAAAATTATTGTGACAAAAAGAAATGGCTGCACTAGTGAGGATTACTGTGGTTCAAGATGGAGGACCTATTATAAAATTGGAAGGTCACAAGCGTTATGGTGTTTCACTGAGAAATGAATTTAACTTAAGTTTCAATTGCCAGAAAAGGGACCTAGAGGACACAATAGTTGAATTAAGGCTTTGTTCAGCTGATTTTAGAGCAAGTTGCAGTATGAGTGCTTCTTCACATTATAATGATATCATTTCCATAATGCGACCTCTTGCTTATGTCTAGTTAAAAATAATAAGCGGAAACTAATGTGGTGTTCCTTATCTTCTTTTCCTTTGGAGGTGCAGATTTTTCAATGTGATTCTCTTTGGGGATAACAAGTCCTGCTTGAAACTTGAATGATCTTGGATACTTTGAGAAACTAGGTGACTTTTTGAAAACCTCTTGCTACATAATTTCCACAATTAGACTGTAGTGCATGAATTATGACTGGGTTGAGGATAAGAATCAAAATGTCGTGTCGAAACGTCCGAAACGTCCGAAATGTTTCGAAACAGTATCTAGAACTAAAAATTTATGTGTTTTAATTATATTATTTATTAATAATATTAATGAAATAATATTATTTATTAATTTGAAGACACAATTTAAATTAATAAACTAATATTATAATAATATGCTGTACAAATTAGTATTATAATAATATGTTACACTTAGTATTATTAATTAGTAATTAGTATTATAATAAAATTGTATTATTAATTTGATAATATTCTAAATTAAATGATTTTCGCCTCATGTTAAACCTTTTTTTCCTTCCAATTTAAATTTATTCATATATAAATAGATGTTAACCAAATAAATATGTTAAATTAATCAACTATTTAGCTTATCTTTATAAATAAATGGATTGTATTTGTATTTCTACATGTTTTCACGTATTTTCATATTTTTTATGCGTTTCCATTGTGTTTCTGAAACGTTTCCGTTTTTGAGCTGACCGAAACGGTACTTCGAAATGATATTTCGATCCTTGGTTGAGGATAATTTCGCTTATGATACCACGTATGACCTTTCTTTAAAATGTGCGGTGAGTTCATGTTTGTTTCTATTGACTCTATATTTCTGTTGCAGGAAATATGTTTCAAGCTTCAGGCCTCAACGAACAGGGAAAATAGGTTCCCTTTTTGACATTATTGGTAAGTATCAAATTCTCAAGTTACATACTATGTCTGTAAATTCTTTTCATCAACCGAGAGTTTTTTATTTGGGGTAGTAAACCTGGATGTATATTCTTAGAAGAAGCTACGTAGTGTTAGTTTTATGCTAGTTCTATAATCCTCATTCTGCAGAACTTAAGCTTGATTTGTGGAGTTGTTGAGAGTTTTTACAAAGAAGGCGTGCACTTCAATTGCTGTGGCATGCAAAGATTCAATTTAGTTTTATGCATCTAACATCATAGATGAAACTTCTGGTTTTCCCTTTCATATTGGGCTACATGTCGGCTGCTATTCTTCTGGCAGAGGCTACTATACTACCTAGTGGAGTCTCAACTTATCTCTTTTCTCTGTCCTGGTATAAACGCTGTAAAAAATCAAGAAGTGCTTATGCAGGTAAATCTTGGAAAATAGTAGTTTTAACTGTTTTAGTAGCATGAAATTTGCCCTTGGTGAAGACCTAAAATCCTAAAATATCTAATCCCCCAAAATATCTCCCAAAATTTGAAAACCCTAACCCAATCAAATTAACAAAACCCAAGTTCTGGACAGCACTGCAGATAAAGATCTGGTGAGATACAAATCACAAGAAGCAGCAGGAGATCTGGAGATCGCACTCGCGGTTATGGTCTTCCTCCTCCCTCTCCTCCTCCTCCTCTTCTCCTTGTTGCTGAAGTAGATCTAGTGGAGAGGTCGAGGTCTTTGGTGTCTCTCTCTGTTGCTATCGACTGGTTTGGCCTCCTATTATCTCTCTCTCTATCTCTCGATTCTGAATGGTGGGAGGGACAGAACAATCGGCTTCCCCCTTTTCTTAGCCCTCAAGTTTGTAAAATACCAAATAGAACCCCGGTTTATCCTTTCTGTATCCCTCTCCTATCCAGTTGCGAAAAATGCTCTTCTTCGGGATACTGTTGAAAGTGTCGGACACGTGTTTAGCCGTGTGCCATGGCGACTCCTGATGAGTATCCGTGGTTCTTAAGTTTCTTGTAATTGTTTAGAATGAGCAATGCTATTGGGACTTAATTCATTGATATAATTTGCTGACCTAATTCATTGTGACATTTGGATTGACTATAGGTCCTATCAAACATTGAAACTTGGTGTTGATCTAATGATTCCTATGAAACCACATCATTATGTTAGTAAATTAGGTTAAATTTTTAGGTGCAAATAACATTATTCTTTTCAGTTACATAAAATCAAACAAGTTCTGCGATACAAAAATACCAAAGCACACACTTTTCTAAATTCTTCCAAAAACCATGTCATTGGATAATGTTTGTTAGATACAATCCAAACTCCAAAACTGGAAATAAAAAACAAGTGAAAAATTGTTTGGACAGATTTTTTTCTGAAACAATTTTGAAAAAAAAATAGAGAATGGATAAATGATGTTTTCGACTGTTTTGGAAGAAAATGCAGGACACAATCAAAACACGGAGAAGAGTTTATTATGCACTTAAACTGTAGGTATAAAAGCCACTCTTTTTTTTTTCTTTCTCCCCTACGCATTCTCCACTTCATCTCTCTTAGCGTAAGGCTCCAAGGAACCGACCGAGAGTGAGAGATCCAGGCTACTAATCTCCAGCGACTAGAAGGCGTATTCTCTAGTAATTGGAAGACATTCTCTCATAAAACAAATGATAGGAAATAATGAAAATTGGGATGTTGTTTGGATTGACTATTTCACATGAAAAAATTTCAATATGTTAACTTGATAAAAACTAACATAAAATCATCCTATGTAGAAAAATAATAATCATAATAATAATAATAATGAATATGAACATTTGTTCTACTCATAAGATCATATTAAAAGTTCTAACATAATTCACACCATTGTTCGTACATAAGAGTTCTACATTATATTACAACGAGAGAGGTGATAATTTTTCTAACGTGTTGATCAAAAGTAAAAACAACAAAATCAACAGGTTGAAACACAAAATGGCATTACAACCACAATATACAAAAGTGTGTCAGCTTTACGATCGACAATATGATCCACGTGGTGTTGGTATTTATCATTTCTCACTGTACGAGCCCTGAAAAACCCTCATGTGGTCAACACAATATGCGCTAAAAGTCTTGTAGCATTATTCATGTGCTCTGTAATTTATC
>CM042189.1:34606152-34620094 GCA_023539305.1 Ilex asprella
ATGATCCACGTGGTGTTGGTATTTATCATTTCTCACTGTACGAGCCCTGAAAAACCCTCATGTGGTCAACACAACATGCGCTAAAAGTCTTGTAGCATTATTCATGTGCTCTGTAATTTATCAATAAAAATACAAATACCATTAACATATATTCCAATCAACAAACTAGATAGATCAAACACAACCATGTAGTTCATGACATTACATATGAAATGTAAGATCCAATATAAATAGTATATTAAGCAGGTGATAAAAAAACATCAGCATATTTTTAATATTACATTTTGAAGTCTAATATTGATAACACTTGAACATTATGTAAGTTCAACCACCACTCGAAACCACAACCCACATATTTGTAGCCATTATATCCCTCAAGTGGGCATAGCATTGAGTTGTGTTGATGGTTGGAACTCTGTCCATCATTATCTAATGACACATCTTCAGATAAAAACTTTTGAAAGAAAATATCACTAGCCGAATGCATGCGAACAAAATTATAAACTACATAGCAAGCATTTATAATGGTTGGTTGGCGTGCAAGTTTGTATTTTTGACATTGTAGTCAATATGGGGAATCTTGTTTTCACCACTCTAAAACATCGCTCAATGACATTTCTCAAAAATGAATGTCGGTAGTTGAATAAATCCCTAGGTCCACATGGTGTACGTCTGTTACCTCTACGCTCAAGATTGTGATATCTCACGATATAGCAAAAGAAAATCAAGCCTATTTGTGTATCCTGCGTCTACCACATAGTACATTCCTAATGAAAAACACATTGTCAACGTCAGGTAATTAACATCATTGCTTGAAATCAATATGCACACCAACCTTCTGGCGGCATAAGAGAGTTGACTTTCCCTTTTGTTATAGCATCCATAAAAAATGTGAATCGTGGGCACTACCTTCCTAACCAAGCATGACAAAAGCAAACCTCATGTCAAATGAACAAGCTGTTATTTTTTTATCACGGTACGTTTTATGCTTAAGAAGAAGGGGCCCATGCAGCAGCACGTGTATCATCGATTGCACCAATACAATTCTACATTTACAAAGTGTGTTTTAATTAGGAAAATTAAAATTTATTGATAAAGTGTAGATGTTATCTTAAACTACGAGTAGTGTCGCTCATCATATAATATCTCAAGTGGCATTTTGTACAAAAGTTGTGGTCGAATTATTGACATTCCTAGACTGACTAATGCACGCATAACTTTCTTGAATTGTCGATTAATAGTCTCAGTTCAATGTTAAAACATCTCGTCAACAAGCCTATGTTCAACACTACGTGAAACTACGAGTAAGAATATAGCAACAGACTCGTCAGTTGTCAAACAACTGTGATAGTCCTCTGTTAGGTGACCGATATCGCTCGATGTTTTACACAATACAAGGAATGTATTGGCAGTCCATGCATCAATGGCACTGTCCATCTTGGAACTCTTATTCTCCTTCTTATTTATACCATGTGCTAAAGTACTTGCATTCTTTTAGGTGGTCGCTCAAATCGGCCTTCATGATCATCGTCAAGATTGACAGATGATCTTTTTTAACCATGCATGAAGTCCTCTTCCAACTTTCTCCTCATTAGAATTTGGTGGGACTTGAGTAGAAGCACGCGACATAATGCCCGTGGCTGTAAATTTTCCGAAGATAAGTCTCAATAAGTTGAAATGGTCACACCCTTTCTTGCGAAAATATTTCACTAGTGGGTTCGCCTAAAAAAACATTAAAAAAAAAAGGTATTAACGTGAACACTAGTAATAACTAACTAAACTAAATACTATACTGTAATAAGTCAAACTATGCATACCGTAATATATCATGCCCATACATCTTCCTCAGTCGTCACAGTGTTTGCTTCCAGATCTCAGCCAAAGGCAGTAGTTGAAAGAAGCTTTTTGAACGTCTGATATCTAGTTGGTAATCGATTGTATTTCGCCTTTAAGATTTTGAATGATGGAAGGACGACCCATTTTTTGGGTTGTCTCACTCTCAAATTGTTTTCACGTCTTTGGTTTGAAGTTTGTACAATTCGAGTTGTACTTCTCTACCTCAGTGACAAGGAGTTTAATAAATTCTCTCCTCGGTGGCCATTGGGCCTTTTTTTCACACTCAATACCTTGTGATGATATCTAACAAAATATAAATCATAGATTAACATCATTTCATAATCATTCATTCAAACTAAAAGAACCCAAAGTGTCAGATTTATATAGAGTTTGTTGCAGGATAACTTTTGCATGTTGGCTTATATATTCTTGGAAGCATTGAAAGTAAGAAAAATAAATAAAAATTGATATCTTGTATTTCTGACTTCTTTTATTTACCACTTATTCAACTGGATGATGGGTCAGATTAAGCTGTTTCATCTGTAACTTCGGAGAATGAAGAGGAGGAGCTAGATCATCACCTTATGATTGATGCAAACAACAACGTGGCTTTTGTGAAGGAAAAACCAATGAGACTAGCAAAAGATCTCCTCTAATATTTTGTGGTTTCTAATCAATCAATAACTAAACACCAACTAGTATAACTAAACACATACAACATATAACCAAATGCATATCACCAAATGAAATATACATATAACCAAATACACATAACATGATTTCACCAAAAAAAAAAACACTGATAAAAAATGTAGCAGAAATAGTGTCTGAAAACCTAAAACAAGAATGCATGGATACCTGGTCAGAGGAGACGTCCGACAAATCTAGGTTGTTTTCGCCAATTGAGGATCAATTAAGGGTTGAATGCTCAATTTGTGAAGCTTCGAGTTGAACAACCGGATTTTCTGCAGTATGTAGTAAAAACGAAGTGTGGATAAACCCATAAACAAAGAGATTGAGGCAAGATTGAAGGAGTGTGTTATAAAACAGACCCATAAATGGCATTGTCCATAAAAATAGGATTTGGGAGATGGTGATGCAAAGATATTATAGACCCATAAAATAGATCTATTACAAGCCTCTGTATCTCCATAAAAATAGACCTATTATAATAAAGAAAAAAAAATTGATTTTGGGGTTACTTGAGTCGCCCGAGTACGCCTTTGCTTTGCCGAAGCTACGCCCTACGCTGGAAAGCTCATGCACTAGATCCGTTAAAGATCCACATATATAATGAAAAAATGAAAACAAATCGAAAGACAACAAACCCAAACAAAATCAAGGAACAAATGAAAAAAAAAAGGTAAATCTAGGGCTTACATAGTCGTTGGAGTTGCTTTGACTCGCTGGATCTGCTTTTTCTGGCCAACATTGAGAGTTGTGAGAGAGAGAGAGAGGCTGAAGGAATTTGTCGGGTTTGAAGAAAAAAAGGGAGGCATTTATATGAAGGGATTTAATGAATAGTAAAAAGTTCTTCACGTTTTCCCGTTTTTCTCAAAACCATTCACGAAACCAAGCCCAACTTGTTTTCAAAATTTAATGCTTCACTTCCCCTTTTTTCCAAAAACTGGAGACGGAAAAAGCAAACCAAACAATTTTTTTCTTGTTTTAAGAGTTTTGAGAACAAAAAAATAGTTTTGAAAAACCAAACCAAACACATTGAGGAGTTATTTATTAAATCGTTTGACCACTGAGGAGTCCGTTGCTATTTTCTTACTCATATTCACACAGTCTTAGACATAGGAATGCCAAGAGGTTGCAACACTCAACTGAGACTATCAATCTGCAATTTAAGTAAGTTATGTGTGCATTAGCTAATCTAGGAGTGTTAATAATTCGGTCACTACTTCTGTACAAAATGCCACTTCAGATATTATATGATGAGCGATACTACCCATGGTTTAAAGTAACATCTACACCTTATCATTAAATTTTATTTTCATAGTTGAAACACACTTTGTAAATATAGGATTGTATTTGTGCAATCGATGGTACACATGTTGTTGCATGGGTCCCTGCTTCTAAACATGAAGCATATCGTGGTAGAAAAATAATAATTACCTAAAATGTGATGACAACTTGTTCGTTTGCCATGAGGTTTATATTTGTCATGTTTGGTTGGAAAGGTACCGCTCATGATTTGTGTTTTTTTATAAATGCGATAACAAAATGGGAAGTTAACTTTCTTATGCCCCGCTAGAAGGTTGGTGTGCATATTGATTTCAAGCAATGATGTTAATTACCTGATGTTGACAATGTTTTTTTTATTACGATTGTACTAAGTGGTAGATGCAAGATACATAAAGAGGTTTGGTTTTCTTTCGCCATATCATGGTGAGAGAGGTCACATTCTTGAGTGTAGAGGTAACAAACATGCACTACATGGACTCAGGGAGTCATTCAACTACCACCATTCATCTTTGAGAAATGTTATTGTGCGATGTTTTGGAGTATTGAAAGCAAGATTCCCCATATTGACTGCAATGCCAAAATACAGACTTGTACACCAACCAACCATTGTAACTGGTTGTTGTGTTGTTAATAATTTTGTTCGTATGCATTCAGTTTGTGACATCTTCTTACAGAGGTTTCTATCTGAAGATGTGTCATTAGATAATGATGGACAAAGTTCCATCAATTAGCGCTTCATTGAATTGGACATGTCATCAACATAACTCAATGTTATGTCCCACTTGAGGGATAAAATGGTAGTAAATATATGGCTGCGGTTTCTCATGGTAGTTGAACTTATAATATTAAAAATATGTTGATGTTTTTTTATCACCTACTTAATGCACTATTTATGTTGGATCTTATATTTTATGTGTGATGACATGAACTACATAGTTGTGTTTGATCTATCTAGTTTGTTGATTGGAATACATACATGTTAATAGTATTTGTATTTTTATTGATAAACTGCAGAGTACATAGATAATGCTATAGGACCTTTATGTGCATGTGGTGCCGGCCACATGAGGGTTTTCAGGGCTCGTACAATGAGAAACGATGGACGTTATTTTTATAGCTATCCATTTGATAGAGACCATATGTATGCATTTATTTGGGTTGATGAATACCAACACCACATGCACTTTGTTGTCGATTGTAAAGGTTGACTCATTTGTGTATGTTGTGGTTATAGTGTCTTTTTGTGTTTTGACTTGTTTTTATTGTTTTTACTTGTGATCAACACGGTGGAGAAATGATTACCTCTCTCGTTGTTATATAACGTGGAACTCTTATGTACTAACAATGGTGTGTTTTATGTTAGACAGTCAATCCAAACAACATCTCTGTTTTCATTATTTTCTGACTTACTGTCTAAACAGGTTTTCTATTTTTTCTTCGGTAGAATTATTTTTGGAATCATATAACAAATAAATTATATGGCACAAAAAACACAAAAACACACTTTTCTAAACTTATTCCCGAAAACAGTTTTTGGGTACTACTTTTTAAGATGCAAACCAATCAGCCCCTACTTTTTCAAATCTGTCATCCTGTTCTTGAATTTATTCAGAATTAATGGTGTTCTACGAAAGGAAAAATAATAGATGTTGGTTACCTTACCCAAATGGGGAGCATGTACTCTCCTCAAGTACTTCTCTTCTGTAGGTCTTGGTGCACTATAAGGATAAAAAAAGTTATTAGAATCGTGCCAGCTTGTTGTTGGTTAGTGCCATAGCCTAATTCTCAGAACCAAGAGTCTTGCCATCAACTCCATGTGAATTACATCTAGTCCTGATTTATTTTTTCTGCTATCATTGGTCGATTTGCTTTGTGGTTTGCAAGTGGCTGCTCTCATTCCTCTGATGTATATGTGTGTGTGCACTTACTATTCCTTGTTCAAAATTGACATTTATTCACTAACCCCAGGCCAAACAAGTTCAGTCAGCTTGCTTATGATATGCTCGTAAGTCTTTACTTTATTAATTTGTCAATAAAAAGTGTGCTTTATATTTCAATTAACAATATTCTTAATAAGAAATTTAATTCTTGTTTATTTTGTTTGACAATGTTGATGGAAACCTCACTCCTAATGTCTACCAGGATGGTTGCACAATATGCACCTCCAATTTCATACAACTTTCTCGATCTTATATGTCTTCCTGAGGGGGCCAAGGCTATCTTTGAAAAGGTCTGTGTTTTCTTGCATAATCTTTTGGTTGCCAGTGCTCTTTGATGGGCAGATCATACATTGCTAACCATAATTTTCTTTTGAACAAAAAAGTCAGCATCCATGCATAACATCTGTAAGGTGCATCATCGTGCAGATCTTACAGATCGCTATTTAAAATGTGATGAAATTTGAGATGGAAGGACTAAATTTTTTTCTTCTTTTCATTTAACTTCTCTCCAGTCAGACTCATTCATCCCAAATCATAAATAATACCATATTCTGCACGTTGCAAGTTGTGCTTCTTGCATTCTGATGGATCCAAAGTTCCAGAGACAATAAAATGAAGCTTTAATGTAAACAATAATGATGGACATTACTGAATTCCTGTTCTGGAGGGCAACTCTACAAACAGTGAAGGATCAGAAACTTTTTGGTTTATTATCCTTCTCGGGATATAATAAACAGGGACTTAATTGGTGCAATCCCAGCTTGACCTGAGCTTTGGAAATGGAGAATGAATCACTAATCTTTGATGATCTAGGGTATTGAAGATTAACCATTGAAATAGACTCCTAAAGCTTTTGTAAATTTTCTATTCAGTTTCTTTGAACCTACTACACTGACAGCACAATTAAATATAGATCAATGTGCTGTAATAATTAGGGGTTCGCATGAAATACAGAAGCATTCGGCAGAGGCTTTTCTTGGAAAACGTTTGGAGGAAAGATGGGTCAATTATCCTCTGTCAATCGTGGAAGCGCTAAAACAGTAATATAGTTTTTCCTCTGCATGTGATTTTAGGCCTTGCGTGTACATGGACTTTGCCCTTTTTTAAAAAAAAAATTTGGACTGACTAAAAAAAATGGTGAAATGAGAACAATTTTAACTGCTACTTGGTGGGTTTGAGATTCCCGCCAGAGCATAAGAGTTACATTTGATTAGGCATCCCTTATGTGTGATGAAGAACTGCAGACAAGATTTAGATGTTAAAGGACAGTGTGAAAAGCTTGAGAAGCTGTCATATGACCTAGTCAAGTCATGAGTTCGGGTTAGCTGCAGGCTGGAGTTTATTCCAACTCATTTGTTTATCAAAATTCTAGATATCTTAGATGAGATGTCTATAGCTACTGTGCTGTGACTTGTTTCAGGTGAATTATTAAATTTCTGATTCAGGCTGATGGTTTAGTGGGTTAAACTGCACATGGTAAATATAATTTTGAAGACATTTGGATTGTATTCTCCCTTTTCTGCTATTTTGTATAAAACCACGTAGAATTATCTGTAAAATATCATGAAGGATAATGATAACACATGATTGATCCTTCTTTGGTCAATTTGTTGTTGTGTTTGAAATCAAATAACAAGATAGAGCCAATTACTATCAGTTTTGTCTTCTCATATCACTTAAAAGGATTTCCCCCTTTCTTCGTTGGTATGTTTCTCTGTTTCCCGCTCTTTGTTTAGAATGTGTTTCTTAAGTAGGTGACTAATGTCCAGCTGGGAAAGATAGGTGAGAAGTTACCTATGAACATCAGAAACTTTCGGCATTTGTACAGATTGTTCAACTTCAAATGTTACTAAATTTCTATTACATTTGCAGAGGATGGGGAATATTGATGATGCTGTCCCTTTCTTTGGGAGAGGATTCAACAAAATCTATCCGCTTATCATGGTTATATATACCTTTTTGATAGCAAGCAATTTTTTTGATCGTGTTCTTGAATATTTTGGAAACTGGAAGATATTCAAGCTCCAAAGTGAAGCTGATGATTTAAATGGATTTGACCCGTCAGGAATAATTATTTTGCAGAAAGGTTAGTAAATTTGGCATCATGCCTTGTTTTTTTCTGGGTCATCTAACATTCGTTTGGCCCTATATGCTGCCTCTGAGCAGGGTAATGTTTTGGCAAATCCATGTGCACATTACAATTTGTTCTTTTGAGTTGGGGAAAAAAGAGGGGGGAAGGAGGGGGGGCAGAAAAGGCAAAAAATATTTATTCATTTACATTTCCTGTCAATAGACACCAGGATTTTTTTATTGTTGATCAATGCCTGTGAAAATATGCTAACTTATCCCTTTTTCTTAGAACGGTCTGTGCTTGAACAAGGACATAAAGTTGGTGAACTTGTTATTCCTTTTATTTATTTATTTTTTCTTGTTATTCCTTTGGCAAGGAATATTAACAGCACGACTTCTGATCTTGAGTCTAGCAGCAATAGCGCAGTATGTGAGTTTCAAGTAGCGTCTGAAAGAAGTGCCTTATATTTTTTCATTATCTGCAAAGGCACACATCACTGTCCAACACATGCTTGGACACCAACCGATGTATAAAGAGTAAATTATGTTATTCTTTTCCCCCAGGAACTAATTTCATATTTTGTTGTTGAATAGTTTGGTGCCTTCCTTGTGAATACACAATCTCAAGCTGACATCCACAAACATGCATATGTATGGTGATATAGCAAAAACATTGACAGATGCCTACTATAGTTATCGAAGAATGCTATTGGGATATAATTTGAGGACATAATTTAAGGATTTAATGATTTTGGCCATTAGATTAAATTATCACTGAGTCCCAACACTATCAATCCAATGGTCATAATGCATTAAGTTCCCAAATTATATCCCTAAATTATGTAACTTCGCTGAATTCTGGAGTCTGGCAATGATTTATCGGATAAATTGCAATGTCTCCCTTTGACATATAGTTTATTCCTGGCCACAAGTAAAATGACTTGGATTTCAATTGGAGATTTTTGTATTGAAATGAAATTATTTACCCTTTGTCAAAATTGGCAATTTGAGGAGGCCTGCACACCCAGAACTCCTAAGCCAGCAGCAAGGCGATTGTAACTGCTGATCATGGGTCCCAGTTGGCTTCAAAACCAGAAACCTTCTTGCTTATTTAGTTTGTTTCTATTTGACAATAATTTAACTTGGCTTACATATTGCTTCTAAACTTGGTATCTGGATTAGGTTTCCGCTGAAAAGGAAGCAACAACCAGTTTAATTGAGGATGGAAAGAGAGGTTGTCTGAAACTTGAGACTGATCATGACAGCAGCAGAGAAGGCATAAGCAGAAAGTATACATCTACAATGGTTCACCATAGCAAACAAGAAAATAAATTAAATTGGACGGAAAAAAACATGGCCTCTTCCCCAACCTCTTTATATGATGCAGGCAACTCCCATAGTACAACAGTTGGACTATCAACCAGATTAGCCTCTGCCTGGAAATGAATGAAGATAGGTTTAGAAACTTTTAAGTCCACTATTGAAGCCAAGAGATTCCCCCCTTGACGCCAGGGTCAAGATAACAAACTCTCCCAAATTCCATCGTCTGAATCTATTGATGAAATTTTTGAAAGATTAAAACGGCCCTGCTATAGGCCATAGAAGTTATGACAGGAATGATGACGATCTTTGGTGAGTATGCAGTGGTCATCAGTATGCCAGGGCCAGGCAGATGATTCCTTGGAGTTTTAAAGACACAGGTAATTGTAGTTACTCTGAAAGTCGGAAAATCCGTTTTATTTTGTATCACAACACTATTATCAATCGAAACTATGCATTCTGCATAGATTTTGGTGATATGCTAATTTTTAACAGATATGCTCAAGCAAGCTGTAACAATAGAGGAATATCATCATACACATTAATCACAAATATACAGAAATAAAAGATGTGGACAGATTTGTGGTCTGCATATTGCTGCATTTGTTGTTCTGGGCATTCTTTACTGGTCTCTTGCTGTAATCCTTTTTTTTTATAGTTTCCGCATAAATGAGCTAATTTCTGCAGCTGGGTAGCTATTTGCTTGTTATGGTCTGTACTGTATTCCAGGATGTGTTCTTCTGTTTGTAAAATCATCAATCAATAATCCTGGAGTTTGACAATCTTTTGAGGGACGGAAGTCGACTGACTGACTGGAAAGAATTGAAATTATTCACTAATTTTCTCTGTGAAGTTCAGTTTTCTGGCAAGTGAATAAAATGAAAGGCTTCTTTAAGGGGTGTGTCTCACCTCTCCCTGCTCTATTTTCATATGCTGTCCTTCACCTTTCATTTCTCTTTGTAGTTTTGCTATGTTGACTAATTATTTTTATGAATTTTTACTGAAGTAATATCATCACAACCAACATATCATTTGTAATCTTTTTTAACTAACACCAGTTGGTACAACTTCACTAACCTTAACTTCGATTTAACAACAATCTTGTGAAATTGTAGCATAAGCAAAATCTGACAGTCTGTTTAGAGTTTGATCTTCTTCGGTCCTTGAAAGAAGCTTAACTTTTCTTGTCTTTTTTTTCTCATAAAACAGTAAGAGTGTAGTAAATTCATCATTTATATTTTACTATTTTTTTCTTGTATTTTCTTTCATGTGAGATGCATATGAAAGATCTAAGTCGAGCATTAAGCTATTCTTCAACTTATTTATTTACAAAGGAGGTTCGTAATGAATCGAAGATTGTAACAAACGTTAAATATCTTGTAATGAATCATATTTTCCTTCCAAAAATGGAATTTTTTTTTTGATTATTTTGCATATTAATTATGCTCGTAACAGACAAACAGGGCCTTCACTGTCGCATTTGCCGAAAAAACGTTAAGCTCTGTAGTCCTTGAAGTTTCCGCCATTCACAACTAACAGACGCAATCTCTCTCTCTCTCTCTCTCTCTTACCTACAAACACACACGTACACACAGAGTGAGAGGGAGGGAGAGAGAGATTGATTCAAAGATCAAATCACTTTTCATTCGGAGTCTCTCAAGTTTCTCTCTCTACAATGGAGAGCTTTGTTCTCTGTTCTTCCTCTTCCAGTACCATAGCTTTTTCTACGTTCTCTCGCATCTCCTTACACCTTCGATCACGCCCACAGTCATTTTCTCTCTCCAAATCCCCACCCTCCGTTTCCCTCAGACGCACGCCAATTCGCCCAATCTCAGCCCTTCGACCACCCCAATCTCTTTCTTCTCCCTCTCCCTCTCCCTCTCCCTCTCCACTCAACCCCGAATCTTTCCTGTTCAATCCTCTACCAAAACCCACAAAAACCCACAAACCAATAATCCAAGCCGTCGCAAGTTCGTCCCCACAACAAACCGAATCAAAAGCCCTTCAAGGCGCTAAGCTTTTACCGCTGATTTTCTCAGTGTCAGTTGGGCTAATTGTCCGATTCATCGTCCCCAAACCACCGGAAGTTTCAATCCAAGCCTGGCAATTACTGGCAATTTTCCTCTCAACGATCGCTGGCCTGGTTCTGAGTCCACTACCTGTCGGAGCTTGGGCGTTTTTGGGTCTCACAACTTCGGTTCTAACTAAAACATTGACTTTTTCCACTGCTTTTGGTGCTTTCACAAATGAAGTGATTTGGTTAATTGTAATTTCGTTTTTCTTCGCTCGTGGATTCGTGAAGACGGGCTTGGGGGATAGAATTGCGACTTATTTTGTGAAGTGGCTGGGGAAGAGTACATTGGGTTTGTCTTATGGGTTGACTCTTAGTGAGGCCCTTATTGCTCCGGCAATGCCTAGCACGACTGCAAGGGCCGGCGGTGTGTTTTTGCCGATTATTAAGTCATTGTCATTGTCGGCCGGTAGTAAGCCGGGTGATCCCTCGGCAAAGAAGCTTGGGTCTTATCTGGTTCAGTCTCAGTTCCAGGTTAGATTTTATGTTGACTTCTTTATGGTTCTTGAATTGGATTGATATTGGAATTCTTATGTGTTGAATTTGTATGCTTGTGAATGTACATCAATATGCATTTATTGTATATGAAAGTCTTAATTTACCATCTCCATTACTTTTTCACACAATTTGGTGAGCACCCACCGTGTATGGGTGAGTGATCTACATATAAATAATCTACCATTGAGTGAAATTATGTGAAAAAGTAATGGAGAGGATCTCATATCGAGCTTATGGTTTTTTTCTCTCTATCGGGGCGTTGAAAGAATGATTGGGCTTTTAGGAATGCCTTGACTGTGCTTAATATGAGGACAGTTTTCATATTGGAGAGAAAATGATGCCACAGTATGTATCAAAGAACATTTGGAAAGATTTTTTATTTTAAATTATCTTTCGAAATGAACCCTTCTAATTGAATATGCCATAATGGTGTCTAGTGTGCTTCCATTCTTAAATTAAGAATTCAGAAATATTATAAGAAAAATGTTAGTTTTCTTATAAATTATGCTGCTTACACCGTCATTTTCTTTGTTCAAATCCTTTGCAATCCTAAGGGTAACGTACTTACATGGGTTCAAATGATTTTACCTTAGTGGCTTTATTGTAGAGGTTTTAAGTTTTGTATACTATTATGCAACTATCCTCATGTTGACCAAAGGGTAGGGTTTATTAATTGATCAATCTTTTTTTTTTTTTTTTGGGAGGGGGACTTGAACTCTTGACGTTAAGAAGACAAAATCTTTACAAGGTAAGGAGTATCATTAGACCAAAGGCCCATTGGTGTCAATTGATCAATCAGTGAGGCCCTACATAAAACATTCTGTCTCGAGCAAATGTTCAATACGCCTTTATTTCAATATTGGCACTTGTGAAAATATGTCTTATTCTATTTTTCATTAGAAATTTAGTCATTGACATCTCTGTTACTCATACATTGCTCTTTTATCGTGCATGGCAGGCTTCTGGTAACTCTAGTGCTCTGTTCCTAACTGCTGCAGCTCAAAATCTGCTGTGCCTCAAACTAGCTGAGGAACTTGGGGTAATAGTTGCTAGCCCATGGGTTTCTTGGTTTAAGGCTGCTAGTTTACCTGCATTGGTTTCTCTTTTAGCAACTCCATTTGTATTGTACAAACTTTATCCTCCTGAAATCAAAGATACGCCAGATGCCCCTGCTATGGCTTCAAAGAAACTGGACCTTATGGGTCCTGTCACAAAAAATGAATGGGTGATGGTCGGGACAATGCTTCTTGCAGTTTCTTTGTGGGTCTTTGGGTGAGTACAGTGCCTTACTTCACATTGAATTATATCAAATGCTAATTAGCAAAGGATTGCCATAAATTAGTAGATAACAATATTATTTCTGTTTGTCATCAATATACACTCTTTGTCATGCATAAAGATAAGAAAGGAATGTTCTACTTTATAAAGCCATAGACTTCTTGTTAGATCATTTCCAAGAACAAACAATTGTAGGGTTGTTTGTGGTGAAATTTAAATTCGACACATAAGGTGGTGGAATGGTAGTCATAAATGATTTCCATGATAAGGTGGTGACTTGTATGTTCACCAGGCGCCTAAAAGAGTAACTAGAAGCGAGAAGGCAGGAAAGGAAGAAAGGAAGAGAGAGAGAATATATCACTGGAAAATGAGTACTTAGGGTGGATAGTATAGATTTAGTCAAGCATTCATTTTTCTTAAAACTGTTATATGGTTGCCACAATGCAACAGGTTCAGCACTCTGTTTGATCAAAATTGAATGTAGAGTAAATGTTTTTCCAGGCCAGATATTTCTGAATTATTGCAGCAGTGGTTCATCACTTCTTTTGTATATGGAAAGAGACTTCTATTGAACTTATTTTTTGCGATCACAATATAGATTGAATGATCATATATAAGGTTGTTTTCCTTGGAAAAGAGAATGAAATATTTACATGAGAGATGCAAGGATCAAAATATCGTGTCGAAACGTCCGAAACGTTTCGGAATTTCAATACACCGACACGAAACATGGGTTGAATCCCAAAATTCCAAAGTTTCGGTTGAAACGTCACTGTGTCGGACCGTTTCGGTCGAAACATGTCGAAACAGGTCAAAACATGTCGAAACAGTATGTAGAACTAAAAATTTATGTGTTTTAATCATAATGTATACAATGATTTTAATATTAACGAAATAATATTATTTATTAATTTGAAGACACAATTTAAATTAATAAATTAGTATTATAATAATATGC
>CM042189.1:34625094-34647754 GCA_023539305.1 Ilex asprella
CTCGACTCAGCAGATATATATATATATAAAGGAAGCACCCACCCTATCGAAAATGACGAGTGGCTCGACTGTTTATCAAGTTGATCGAGGTGTGGAGTTTGTTGACGAAGTTCCTGCCCTACTCTGTCCCAGTGGGAACTCCAATGGAAGTCTAAGACTCTTCTCGGTTATCAGGACGGTCAAAACCCCTACTCTAGTAGCTACTCGGAACCCAAAGCCCTCTTCAACTTATATGTGTAGTGTTTTCTTGGTTTGTTAGTATAGTTACTCTATTGTTTTATTATTTAATAATTGTCATAATATGTGTGACCCGTTAAGACTGTCTAAAAATGGAAAGTATATATATATAAATTTTGAATTGAATCAAATTATAATATAATTAGATATTAATATATTTAAATTTGAAATCATGAAATAGAATATAGAGATCATTGTTAAAAATATCATCCACAATCAACTAATCGGATTGGGATTCAAGTCGAATTTCAATCAATCTTATTCTTATTTTGAAGAAGTTGATTCTCTGATTCAAACCCACGACATATCACTTAATTAATGAACACCTTCTCATCGTTCCAGATCGGACCTCTACCCATACTTGTTATCCAAACAATACTAAACAAAATAAAAATAATACAAGTTACCTGATTGGGACATCTCTGCACATCCAATTCTGTTATCCAAATGGGCATATTGATAGCTCCCAAAACATCCAAGCAAGCACGCATGTAAGCTATGTTTGGCTCATGCCTATCAAAATGAGCTTCCAATCCAATCCCAACCACCATTTCTTCATTTCCCGGCAAAGATCTGATGTTCCTAATTTTTCTCAGATACTCCGACGGCGTCGCAACCATGTCATGTGGTTGCTCTAAAGTGTTGAACTCATTCAAAAACATTATTGCTTCAGAATCAAGTGCTTGTGCTATCTTGAAGAACATTGCAGAGGCATTTGGTCCTATTCTTTCCTCAAAGAATGAGTGGTGTAAATTCTCATTCATTACATCCCAACCCAAAAGCTGGCCGGAATATCTTGACATAACGGAACCCATTCGCCGGACCGATGCGCCAAGAAGTTCTCTGGGGGATAAAGATTTGACCCAGTTCATGTTGTAATCTGGATCATCCCAGAATATGTTGTGGCCTCTCACTGAAATACCATGCTGTTTGGCAAAGGCAACCATTGCATCTGGAACACTGTAATTTTCATGTCCTTGATCTTTTTCTGTCCAGTACCTGTTATGTGCATGTTTTTTATTTATTTATTTGAAAATAAAGATTAGAGCAAGGACTAAAAGTCTTTTGTTTCGATGCATAGTTTCGATATTTCGTTTATGTTCTTAATTTTTCATTGTTTCAATGGGAAAAAAACAAAATTAGTAACTCAATTAGTGGTGCAAGTTTTTTAGGTAGTTAATTAGATAGTGAAGTCATGGGGATAATTACCAAAGTAGTTTCTATCATCTTTTTTTTTTCTTTCTTTGTAGCCCTTCTATCAATGAAAAAACCAGAGCTTTTTATCCAATCCACATAGTTTAAAAAAAAAAAAAATCCAAACCTAAGTTGTTTTGAAAGTATTTTTCAAACTCAGGTAGCTTTTAAAAACAAATCAACGTCTTTATTAAAATCGTCATTCCAACTAACGTATTCGTATTCAAACCCAACCCAATTAAGTCCACCACAACCACAACCACAACCAGGTAATGACGTCTTTTGTGCTTACACAATTTATCCTTTAAAATCTCAAACAAACTTAAATTTTAGAAATCATAAACTTAATTTTGCGAAAATCTAGCATTACCTCATTTACCATGTTTTTAGCAATTTTATCCAATCAATTCTAACAAACGTCAGTTGGACGTTTTTCAAAAGTGTTTTGAGTTTAGGAAATAAGTTTAAAATTACCCTATTTTGGGAATTATTTTCTCAAATTGCCTAGTTTTGGTAAAAAAACACTACAATAAACTAAGTTGCATTTTATAAATAACTTTATCGTAAAAGTTTTGGAGCTCGGGTTCTCCTCGTTTATCTCCTAGAATAGTGAAAGTAACAGTACCATTTCATTTCGTTGTCGAAAGAGGTTGCAGTGTGGCTAAATCTTGTGATGAACCAGTCCTGATAGGCCCTGTTTTCTATAATTGAATCTGTGAGTGCACAGCCAAGGGGGAAATAAGGCCTTTTCTGCTCAGTGGTGATTTCTACACCTTTAAGCTTCTTTCTTTTCTTGTCTGCAACATGTATTCTCACTTTTCTGTTTCTTATCTGCAGAAATTAAGCTCATGATTCAGTAACTTTTGTGTATAGTAGAAGAGACATTTCATTAGCTTACAGATGAGTTTACTTTTACCTCCTCTATGCTCTTTGATTGTTGGTCTCTCCACTGCCTTTTGGTAAATGGTTGCAGAGAAACATTGTCTACCCATAACTCGATATTGCCATTTTTACTCTGTACAAATTGGAAAATTAATCAGAATCGATCAAATGCGATGCTTATTTTCTGCATATATACATATGCAGAATTTTAAGGAATCTATCTCTAGCATTAGGGGTTGTAAACCTTGTGTTGTGTCATGTTTGTATCATGTCGTGTTGGTTTTGAGTATTATCTAACACATCAAAAATTTAAGACTATGACTCTTTTCTCTTAATGAAACCCACCACAACCCATGTCTCCTATATGCCAAATATCTACTTGATTCATATAGATAGTAGCAAAACCAAGTGAGAAATCCTCTAATTAATCAGTATCAAAATCAGTCTATTCATGTTTGAACTTTGCAAGATTCATGTTTACGGATAGTGTCCCCTAATTTCATATTGTGTCTGTGTGGCGTTAACATATCATATCGAAAACTACAACTACACTCAGTCTAGCAAACCATAAAATAGAGCTCTGCTGGCATGGTGAGATTAACAGAGAGTCCTCCTTTTAGCATAGACCAGCAGCCAAATTGAGCTATGACAGAGCCCACTATCTTTGTTTCATTATGCCAAGTTCTAAATGCAGCAGTCACAGTGTCACTTCCTTCACTAATTTGTACCCAAGCTGGAAAAATTCCAAATTATTGTCAGAAACTGGCGATTGAAAACCGGAGAAAAAAAAACTTCAAAAAGTTCATGAATTACCTGAAAATGTGTGCAGAAGCCCTTCCTCTAAATAAATGTGTTGTGAGAAACTATCATTAGACTGAGTTCTATTATAAGCCACAATAAACTTGTTCCCAGTCTTAGATGTTCTCACTTCAACTTTGCCTTTTCCAAAAACATCCCATCCTTCTAAGCCATCATCAAACTTTGGATTTGCTATGAGTCCTCCTTCATATTGAGGAGCTGAAGGACTAGTCTGGCACTGAAAACATCAAGGAAAAATGATAAATATTGCTAGGGTTGATGGCACATATGAAATTATATAAACAATTTGCTTGTTCTATTTCTCTTGCTTCTTTAAAACTATTCCCACTAACTATTCAAAAACAGCACCATAATCTAATGGCTCCAGTAATCTTTGTTTTAGATGTCTTTGCATTAGGTGTCAATTCTCATCCTATCCAACATGAAACCCTTCGGATTATAACTTTTAAGAATTTCATACACGCACATGCAAGTTTGTAGCAGAGAGAAGTAGCCATTCTCTTGTTTACGTTTTGAAAACTTTTAAGTAATTCTTATCGTTTATAGTGAATTTTTTCCCTTGTGTTTTGCCTGTGAACATAGACTTTTGAATGTGGGCTGCTGACCCTGTAATCTTGTGTTATGTGTTTTTCTTCTTTTTTCTTTAGGTTTCATTCTACTGAAATACTACTTATTTGTGATCTTGTGCATAGCAATATTGATTGATGAAAGTCTTGTCTTTGATGGGATTGTCTACTACATTCAAATACATTAATAGCCTTCTATATGACTTTATGCTTTTGTGGAACTTAGGTAAAGCCTTGTCTCATTCACAGAAAAAAAGAAAAGAAAAAAGTATTACTGTTACCTCTATGCTTGCAGAGTAGTTGTAGGTTGAAGCCTCAATTTCAAAACCTATATGAATCAAAAGAGTAGAAGCTCAAGCTTAGTCCATACCAAACAGACAAACCAAAAATGTTCTTCAAAATCTGTGGGGAATCGTATCTCTAATTGGGTCGACCCACCATGGGCGCCTAACCCCAATCCAAGTCCATTGCCCAATGTTTAACAACATCTATTTTGGTGAAAATCCATTGAGGTTCAAACCTCAAATCTACAATTGAGTAAGCAGATAGTGTCTACTGGAAAAAAAAGCCTGAAAAACAAAACCAACCTGCTAAAAGTAGGAACCACAACAGCAGTAATACTTTGTTTTCGAGGTAAACCTTCATTTTTCTCTAGCAAGAAGCTCCTGAAATAAAGAAGTCACAATTAACTCGTGCTTTCAACATAATATTTTTTCAAATTTGGTTCAAACCACACGTCTTTTGGACTTGTGGTTATACTATAAGCTTTAGAGGTACGAAATCATCCATAAACAAAACATATCAAGTCAACGAGAGCGTCTTGAACTGGGCACACAATGTAGTAAACCCTAAAGTCTATCCTTCCAAACTATCCTTGGTGTATTTGCTTCCAAACTACCTTGGTGTATTTGCTTTTAACGTGATTTAGTAGACATGATTTTTTTAAAAAAAAATTGAGAACTACTAACAGTATTGTTTAGAATTGAAGAATCAAACTAGAGAAATAGTCTCTTCTGATACCATGACTAAGTTATATTTCTTGGATTTGAGAAAATTTTTGGAGAAAACCATTCACAAGATAGAACAACAGTACCTCTCTAACCTCACCTGTGATAATAACCTTCTACTCTCTCCTTTCCCTTCTTTGAAGGTTTGTTGTAAGTGAGGCTTGGGATTTATAGACTCATATTTGTAAACTTGGATGTTCTGAGTTCAAAACTTGACAATCTCTTAGGATCAGGTCATATAGTCCCGGTATGGATGGTCTGCCCTTGACTGGATCAGAGAGAGAATTAGTCGAAGTGCATATAATCTGGCCCGGACACTCCTGACCATTAAATCAAAAAAAAAAAAAAAAAGAGAAGACAAACTCCTACCCATCAACACTAACGGTACTAAAACTTAAATACACCAAGAAGGTATGATTTTATGCCTAGATTTAATCCTACTAGATTGATTCTTAATTATTTTCTTGAACTACTATATTTAAGTAATTAAAGCCAAATCTATAAGCCTAATAGTATGTTGGGATCCTTGTTTATCAATTATGACTTTCCAAAAATGGAAAACAATCTAATAGGAATGGCTGGCTTTCACTATCTAGCAAACAAGATCATTGTTGGCATTTGCCACTATTAAATGTATGAGACAAACTTACAATGGAATTTTTGGATGATATCCAAAGATATGCCAACACTTCTAGTGGGAGAGGATTGTGTTTCACCATTTCTAATCTTAAGGAATTTTCAATTTCGGATGTTCCTAAAATTTTGTTAGACAATGGAAATTGTTTGAAGCTGAACTTTTTGGGTGCAAAATAGAGGTTTGAAAAGTGAAATGAAAAAGTCATAGTTAAAAAAGTTTTTAAAACCATTTGAAGTGTTTCTGAAAAACTTTTTTTTTCCTAAAAGCCCTTGAATAAGGTTCATTTTTAGTTTTTCCTTGGTGCTGATAAAAGCTGTTTTTGCCCAAAAAAATTGATGAAAAAGCCTCCAAATAAATTTGGGTCCAAACAAATCAAACTTTTTTTCCTCTAATACTAAAAAAATTGAGGTTTTAAGCCAACTCTAAACAAACCAAATATCAACTAATACACCATTATTAATCGAGGGATGACCATATTTATCATAAAATGGCACCCTAGATGTGAATGATTTGATTAGGGCCTTAAAAACCATGTTTTTTTTATGGTCATGCAGGATCAAGAAAGTTAATTTACCCGAAAAAATAATGAAGCAAATTTTTAATAATTAAAACCTAGAATTTGGTGTTGTAATTAAGTAGGACTTGAGTATGATCAAGCTTAGCTTGGTTGTCTTTAGTTAAGCTTAAGTTCGAGCCAAGCTGAATCGTCAAGTTTAGATTCTTGTGTAAGCTCGGCTCAACACAAACTTATAAGTATTCAAGGGCAAAGTCGGGCTCAACTTTTCAATAAAAAAATTAATAAATGTAATCCTAGAACTTAACTACCAACTCTAAAGTAATCAAATTGTCACTAAAATTATATCAAAACATATTCAATCAGCTATAAAATCAAACTTTAGAAGGTTAAAAACCTATTAGAAAAGAGGAGAGAGAATTGCATATAGTATGTAGCTATTTGTGGTTTGGGGTTGGAAATCCCTCCAACAAGAAGTGTTTGAAAGGAAAATTAGCATGGTTGATAAACATGAAGTTATTCGAGCCACGCTGAGTCTACTTGAGATGAATTACGCGTTATTCAAATACGAGTTGTTTATAAAATGAACTTAAAAATCTAAACATATTTAGATTATTTTGCAATTTAAATGTACTTGAACTAGTCAAAAACACCGTATTAAGTTCGAGATATTCCTACTTTTTAATAACCCTACCTAAAATCATTACAGGGTTGAGGCCAGGCTCCACTTCATTGTTTCTTTTCATGCTTATATAGAGGCACTAAGATGATCGCAAAAGCATGTAGAAAGTAAGAACCTTTATTTGCAATTTGGCAAGTTGTAATTTTATATATAGAGCCGCTCAATTCGAGTGCGTAGTTGGCTCAATCCTGGACAAAAAGAATAGAAGAAGAAGAAGGTATTATTAGAATTTAGCCCCTAATATACAAGTTATATTCAAATTTGACCCAAAAGCTTAAGGTCAAACTCCGAGAAATTTGTTGTAAACTTTATATATCTATATAATAAAGTATCTTATAATTCAAATCTCAAAAGATAAATAAAATAACTTTTGTTATTTCTGGTTGAGATAGCTTTAAATTTTACTTTAAAGTTAATCTAACGGCTAATATTAACACCCTAAATTTAATAGGAAAAAAATAGACCCCTAAGGGTGTGTTTGAAATGATTTTTTAAAAATATTTCTAAAAATTATTTATTATAAGTACTTTTAAAAAAATAATAGTATTTAAAATTGTCCCACCACTACCTCTACCACCCCGACCCTCACCCCCGCCACTGCAGCCGTTGCTGCCACCACCGCTACTTTTACCCTCACTTCCACCACTGTCGTTGCCGCTATCACGGTCATTGTCAACCACCCAACCATCACTGTCTCCTACTACCACCATTGTCGCCCATCACTACTGTTGCCCACTATAAATCGATGCTTAAATTCTTTTATCTATTTTTTATATTTGTGATTTGATTTTGGATATGAATACAAATATATTTATTATTTATTATTTTTTTTATATTGTGTATTCAGCTACAGACAATAACTAGTGTATATATAGACCTAATTCGGTTTATGAATCTTACCGATGTTCACATAGGCTCCTCCTAAGCTCCTCATAAATAAGTTGGATTTAAGCTTGACTTGAAAATGTATAGTTGGAGAGTTGGTTCCACATTTTGTATATTAAGCCATATCTATTTTTTGACACGTTGGATGTGTCTTGCGCCTCTCACATCCTTTTCATATCTTTCGGAATTCACCCTACAATATGAGGTTGAAAATTGATTGGCCTAACAACCCAACCCAACCCAACCCAACCCAACTTAAGTGGCTCCATAGATTCTCATCCTAAAACACTAACGTGGGTTCCAACTTGGGTCATGATCTAGAACACATGAAGCAAAAGTGAAAGCGAGAGCGATTTTTTTTTAAAAAAAATTGAGAGTGAGGGTATCACTGAGAACGTCAAATTTATATATATGGCATTGGGATGCACATTGAAAAAAAATGGATAGTTATGTATAAGGATTTTATAAATTTTCATAATGGATAGTTATACCATCAATCCATCTTGCACTCATAAGTTTTCAATGCCCACCATCCACCACAACTACCACCATTGTATTGTCGTCACCATCACCTCCACTGTCACCATTGTGCCACCACCATTGACGCCACTATCATTGTATCACGGCCACAATTGTCGCTACCACCATCATTGTGTCGTCGCCACCACCATTGTATCTGTTACCACAACCAGTGTGCTACCGCCACCACCACCAGTACCAGCACCACCACTATTGTTGTGCGATTGTCACCACCATTATCACAACTATTGTCGCAATTATCACTACAATTGTCACTACTATCACCATCATAAAAAAATTGATTCAATTTAATACTTAAATTTCAATTGATACTAAACAGTTTACGAATTAAAAAATTTAACATTCAGTATTTAAAATTTAGAATTCAATTTTCAAAGTTTAATTTTCAATTTTATCAAACACCATCTTAATATCAAAATTACTCTGAATCTTATGGATTGTCGTTGAAAATATTAGTTTGTTGAGGCAGATGGACGAGTCATGTCATCTAGATTGTGACAGCTTGATCATGTGTAACATATTTGTCGTTAAATTTGGAATGTGTGTCAACCATATCACCTTCATCTTCATGATTACAAAAAAAAAAAAAAACAAACACCAAACGTTGAAATTAAGAAAAGTGAAGTTTTTTTTTGTAAAATTCCAAAGTAAACAGTGACGGCCATTGAAACAAGTGAGGGTGAATCAATTATGTGACCACTGCACTGTCTATAACGTTAATACCACCACGTTTTCATTGACAACACATAGTTCGTTCATCGACTGCACAAGTATTACTTTGCATAGGTCTACCTAGTACCCCTCACATCACAATGGTTGCGAGTTCAAATCTCGTCATTGTTATTAATGTTTATCTTTTAAAAAAGTTTGCAGGCAATGAGCTTTAAATGATGAATGAATTTGAGTGTCTTAGAGCATCTCCAAGGGGAGTTGCCATTTTTAGGGTGTCAAATATCATTTTATAACTTTGAACAGTGTTTTGACACCCCTGAATTATAAATCTGTTTCAATGGTAAGTATCAAAACAGGGTGCCATTTTCATATTTTTATTCATCAATCAATATGAATCGTTGGATCTATAGTCATCTAACGGATCTACATTCACCAACTCATTTGCCATCTCTTACTTTTTCTCTCCAGAGTTGTCAAAAATGTCACCTCAACCCCTTTGATGTCATTTTTCAATCCCATATGTCACCTCATTTGGAGTGAACATTTTTGAATTTAGGGTGGCATATGAGATATGCCACCCCATATGCCACCTCCCTTGGAGTTGCTCTTAAGATGTTGTGTTTGTATTTAACCAATTATTCTTATGTGATTTATTTCAATCGATCCTTCCCGTTAAGATTAATTGTTAAATGAGAGAAATTAACTATTAATCTTAACATAATTTATCTTATTAACCGTTAATCTTAATGGAAAGAATTGATCGAAACAAATTAAATAGTTCAAAGGACAAATTGTGAGAATTAAAAATTCAAGAGGCAATTTAAAATAAAGGTCATAGTTTATGGGACCTTTATGCGATTTATCTTAAATATTACATAAACTTTCTTCTTTTAAATATATTTTGTACCAATCCCTAATTGGACAATCTTAATTATCAAAAATCAAAATTAGCGAACATTAGTATTTTGAATCCCTTTTCTTTGTTGATAAAGATTCTATTGGGCCCCACATAGTGGATGGGTCCCCACCCTAATATAGTTAGGACTCATTTGATTATAGTATTAAAAGATAGATTTATAGAATTATAACAGATTAAAACTCTTTAATCGTATATTTAATTTATTTATACAAAATTAATATGTACTATTATTATCTAACACAATTCATTTTTTAATAATACGATAACCAAAAGAGCCTATATAATAATTACACGACAATTTCCCACTTTGAAGCAAAGGAAAACTTTATTAAATACCAAACTTTTGAAAAACAAAAAAAAATCATAATCATCCAACGGTATTATTCATCATATTGAAGTTGAAATCCACGTGTACGGTTTAGATTGTTCTGAAAAGTATTCCTTAGTGGAGAAGCACTCATTAATTTAATTAAACCCCTTAATCAGCAAACACTTTCCCTCACACACGTATCCTAAACCGCGTTTTTTCACTTAATTAGAAAACTTTGCGTCTCCTATTTGGAAAAACCACCAATTAGGCCTTCATTGCCGTGGATCTTTCCTCGACATTCGTGTCAAGAAAGAAATTCGCAATCCAACGGTGATTATGCGAGGTAGACGTACACACTACTAAGTCTTCCACTGACCACAAATCTTCTCAATTCTCATGATCTCTCCCCCTATATATACCAACCCACCACCTTCCTCTCCCTCTACACCTCTCTACTCTCTGTAGTGTGTTCTTTTTAACCACTCGGTGCTCTCTCTCTCCGTCTCAAGCCTGTGTTCATTCTTATAACAATGGCGTACTCGAAGGTTATGGTTTCGATGCTAGTGGCATTGTTCTTGGGACACGTGGTCGCTAAGTCTCCGTCAGCAGCACCATCACCGCTGGTATCTCCACCGACAGCAACACCACCAGCCGCCGCTCCTCATGCTCCAACACCGTCTCCCACCGTAGATCCACCATCCGCCGCTCCAACTCCTACGCCGGCACCAGTCCTCTCTCCTGCTCCAACAAAGACTCCACCAGCGTCGGCTCCTTCTCCGGCCACCGTCAACTCTCCACCATCTCCTCCGACAGTGTTGCCTCCGTCTCCGTCGCCTTCGATCGCGCTGTCTCCGTCTGATGTAGCTCCAGCACCGAACGGCGCCGTTCTGAACAGATTCTCCATTGGATCTATCGCCGTCGGCTTCTTGACCGTCGCTTTGATGGCGTAGATAGCCTAAAAGAATTTATTTTCTTACTTATAAAGTAATTATTTATTAGAATTCTTAAGATTTTTTTATTGCTCATAGAGTAATTATTTAGTAGAATTCTTGAGATTTTTTTTTTGTTTCCATATGTTTTTCACATTAATACATGTTATTTATTTACTTGTATTTTGCATTAATTTTAAATTATTTATTATGTTTTTGTGATTAAATTATTAAACATTTATCCTTTAATTTTTTCTTAATTTTAACATAAATGATCGGCTTTTAACCGAACTGATTTAGTCGAAGGACGCAAAAAAAAAAAAGTTTAGGTTTATGACTTTTCCTACGTTGTCGTTGCAACATTACTCGTAAGGAAAGGGGAAGGGAAAGGGAAAGTACCATGTTTATTGAATAAAAGGCTCGAACTTGGGATTTTATATGATAGCAACTCATGAAATCTTCCGGCATAAGGTACCCTCACCTGCCTGTGTTGTTTTGTTGAGGTTTAATGGAATTATTATAAAAGATGGGATCGAAATATAATATAACAAAACTGTAAGATGGTTGTCTATGTTAACCCTACAGATTTGTCATGTGAGATTGATTTCCCTCAATTACAAGAAGATAAATCAACACATGATGGATATCTTCTTTGATCTGATGTATATTTTCTCTTTGTACATAATTAATTACTCTACTCTGTATAAGAAACTCTTGTGTAGGAAACTCCTAATTTTAAGGAGAAATTCATGTACTACAATATTATAAATACAATATGAAATCACAGCCACTGTTAGGCTGCCAAATCTTTTATGGTATCAGAGCATTTTGGTTTACACCGTTTGACGAATTCTTTTTCAATGGCTGAGTCCAGTAACTCAAGGTTTAGCATTTCAAACATTGCCCATCTCATTTCAGTGAAACTTGACAGATCAAACTATCTTTTATGGGTTTCACAATTTTTACCAGTCTTTTGTAGCCACGACTTATTGGGTATCGTTGATGGTTCAGAATCATGCCCTTTAAAGTTTCTTATTGATTCCGAAGGAAAAGAAATCCCTAGTGTCAATCCAGCCTTTGTTATCTAGAACAAAAAGGATCAATATATATTAAGTTGGTTAAATGCTACACTGTCAGACAGTATTCTTTCTACTGTCTATGGGTTGAATATAGCACGTCAAGTGTGGAGCTCTGTGGCAAATCGTTTTGCTTCATAGTCTCGATCACACATTAATCACATCAAAAAGCAATAGCAGAACCTTCGTTAGGATTCACGTTCCTGCTATGAATATTTGCAACTTGCAAAATCTTGGGCTGGTCGACTTGCAGTTGTTCGTAAGCCTGTTGATGACGATGATCTAATATCGTTCATCATCAGTGGACTTTCCCCAGTTTATAATTTTTTTGTGGCATCTATTTCAATTGTGACTCATGACAATCCATTATCTTTTGATGATTTCCATGCAGAACTTCTTAGTTATGAGTTAATGCTTGAGTCTCAAAACCAATCTCTACCAATAGAGACAGGTGGATCTGCTTTCTATATGTCCAAGCCACGTACCAACTCAAATCAATTTCATAGTCACTAACCAAAGCATTCTATTTACAATAAGAACAAATCTCCATCACAGAATCAGAATCAACGACGTCACTCTAGCAATGGTCCTTCACAGCCATCTCCGAACAGTGGGTCACCTACCATCTTCAACAACAAACGGATACCATGCCAATTCTGTGGAAAACTGAATCACCTAGCCATTGATTGCTATCACAGAATAGACTTTTCTTATCAGGGTCGGCATCCTCCATCTCAACTTGCAGCAATGGTTGCACACTCCAATACTCCAATGAATCCACAATCATGGTATACAGACAGTGGAGCTACCAACTATAACACTGCAAATCTTGAAAATCTCTCTTGCATCAACCTATCGTGGTAATGAAGATGTGGTTGTTGGTAATGGTATAGGTTTCCCAATTGCCAATATTGGTTCGAACACCATCTCTACTCCCTATTCTCATTTTAAACTAAATAATATCATTCATTGTCCTACTGCTTTTGCAAATTTACTTTCCATTCAAAAATTTGTTACCGACAATAACTGTTATTTTATATTCACTTCCACTCATTTTTTTGTGAAGGACAATCTCATAGGCAGATTCTTTTACAAGGGTAGAGTGAACATGGTCTTTATCCCATTCATCTTCAGAACAATTCCATCAATAAATATAGAAAACTTGCTTCTCTTCTTGGTGTTCGTGTGTTTTGTTTCCTTTGGCATCATCGCTTGGGTCATCCAGCTTCTCCAATCATCAAACTACTGCGAAGTTCGCATCAACTACCCATTATTGGTCCTGTGGAGATGTCTGGTGTGTGTGAATCATGTCCAATGACAAAAGGCAAACGTTTACCTTTCTCCTTATCTTATCGAGTATCTACTTCTCTTGAGTTAATTCACTCAGATGTATGGTGTTCTCCAATTTCATCTATTAGTGGATGCAAGTATTATGTCACTTCTATCCAATGCATGCAAAATCTGATGTGTTTACTTGTTTCGTCAAATTTAAATGTCTTGTTGAAAATCTCTTGTCATGCAAGATAAAATACTTTCAATCTGGTGGTGGTGGTGAATTTTCCAAAACAAGTTTCAAACACCTCCTTGAGTCTAATGGCATAATGCATCGATTCTCATGTTCTCACACCCCTCCACAAAATGGAGTTGCCGAACGCAAATATCGGCATATTGTTGAAGCAGGGTTGGCTCTACTTGCTCATTCTCACCTTCCTCTCACTTATTGGGTTGAGGCCTTTAACACCTCAATTTATCTTATTAATCGATTGCCTACACCCACTTTACAACATAACAATCCCTACACCAAATTCTGCAATAAAAGTCCTGATTATTCATTCCTTCGAATGTTTGGTTGTGTGTGCTATCCTCTCCTTCGTCCATACAACTCTACCAAATTCGCATTTCGTAGCAAAAAATGTACCTTTCTTGAATATAGCTCTAATCATCGGGGATATCGATGTTTAGATCCAGACTCTGATCGTGTGTATTTGTCTCGTCATGTGGTGTTTGATGAGAACTCTTTTCCATTTCGGGATAAGGCCATATTTACTAGGCAAACTTGTGAAAGAACTTCTCCCACCCCGATTTTCTTACCACCCATGATAGTTCCATCCACCGATGCCATAACACCACCTATACACCCAGAGACCTCTACAACCCCTCCACTACTAGTAGAGCCCTCACACATGGACCAAGGGTCACCCAATTTTGGGTTCTCTACTGATATCTCAAGCCAGGTGACAACCCTTCCTCAGATGACGGTCATGCCAACTGTAACTACTATAGCTACCACTGTTCCTACTCAACCTTGTCACCGCATGTTCACTCGAGCGCAATCTAGAACTTCTTGTCCCAAGGACTTTCGAGAGTATCACCTTTACTACTCTACTAAACATCCGTTAAAGGCCCTTTATATTCCTGAGGTACCCTTTGAACCTACATGTTACTCTCAAGTTGTTAAATATTCCTCGTGGAGGGTTGCTAAGGGTGAGGCATTTTATACACTCTAACTTAATGGTATTTGGTCTCTTACTCCTCGCCCTCCACACAAGAATGTGATTCGCAACAAATGGGTTTACAAACTCAAACAAAAATCAGATGAGTCTATTGATCGATACAAGGCTTGCCTTGTTGCTAAAGGATTTGATCAAAAGGACAACATTAATTATTCTGAGACATTCAATCCGGTTGTTAAACCCACCACTATTCGTCTTGTTCTTGCCATTGTTATTCATTTTGATTGACCAATTCGCCAATTGGATGTCTCTAATGCATTTCTCCATGAGTCTTTGGATGAGGAAGTTTATATGGTGCAACCCCAAGGTTTTATTGATGCCACATATCCTGTATGTGTGTGCCGCCTTCATAAAGCAATCTATGGTCTCAAGCAACTCCGCGAGCATGGTTTACACGCTTATCTCAATCTCTTCTTGCACTTGGTTTTGTTGAATCTCAGATTGATTATTCC
The DNA here is from genome assembly GCA_023539305.1 of Ilex asprella. NCBI lineage: Eukaryota > Viridiplantae > Streptophyta > Magnoliopsida > Aquifoliales > Aquifoliaceae > Ilex > Ilex asprella. Next base: position 34,639,929 of record CM042189.1, read on the forward strand.
TTATTTACATTCCATGACAAAGATGTTCATATTTTTGTTCTCATCTATGTGGATGACATAATTTTAACAGGAACCCATGAATTAGCCATTCTTACCCTCATCACTCGCTTAAAGGACGACTTTGCAATGAAAGATCTTGGTCCACTCCATTACTTCCTTGGCCTTCATGCATTTAGAGACAAAGATGAATTGTATCTAACTCAATCCAAATACATCACTGATCTTCTTCATCGTGCTAAAATGGTGGGTGCCAAGCCATACTCAGCCCCAACAATGTCGGGCTCCCAATTGTCTTGATTTGATGGTGCTCCTCTTTCTGATGGTTCTGAATACAGACATATCGTAGGAGCCTTGCAATATTGTGCTCTTACTCGTCCTGATTTTGCTTTCTCTGTCAATCAACTTTGTCAATTTATGTATTCACCATCTACTTCACATTGGACTGTGGCCAAACGTGATCTACGATATCTCAAAGGTTCTCATGATCACGGTCTTTATTTTGGTAAAAGTTCTCTTCAATTGACAGCTTATTGTGACTCAGATTGGCAGGAGGTCCTGATAACCGTCGCTCCACTAGCGGCTTTGGTATCTTTCTTGGTCCATGTCTTGTCTCTTGGGGAGCCAAGAAACAGTCGACTGTATCCCGCTCTACCATTGAAGTTGAATATCGCTCTCTCGCAATTGCTACTGCTGAACTATATTGGTTGCGCATGTTGCTCAAAGATCTGTGTGTTCCAATTACTTCACCTCCTGTTTTATGGTGTGACAATGTAGGTGCTCTTGCTCTTGCCTCCAATCCTGTTTTTCATGCTCGGACGAAGCATATTGAAGTCGATTATCACTTTACGCGTGAAAAGGTGGTTCGCAATGACATTGTTGTTAAATATATTTCCACAGTTGATCAAGTGGCTGACATATTCACCAAAGGTCTCACTTCTGCTCGGTTTAATCTGCTTCGTGACAAGCTCATGGTTCTCTCACCACCCATTCACTTGAGGGGAATGTTAACCATATAGATTTGCCATCTAAGATTGATTTCCCTCAATTACAAGAAGACAAATCAACACATGATGGATATCTTCCTTGATCTGATGTATATCCCCTCTTTGTACATAATTAATTACTCTACTCTGTATAAGAAACTCTTGTGTAGGAAACTCCTAATTCTAAGGAGTAATTCATGTACTACAATATTATAAATATAATATGAAATCACAGTCACTGTTAGGCTGCCAAATCTTTTAATATAATCCATAGTTCAGAGGTCTTCAGAAATAAAATTAGATTGGCTTTAACAAATTAAAAATGAATAAATATCAATGTTTATGTGCAAACTTATAGGATATACAACACTTTATAAAAGTTTATGCATTTGCTGCTATTCATAGACAAGCAAGTTTAAAACTCATTTTTCCCATGTCCTCTTTGTGTAGAAGAGGGTCATAGACTTAGAGTGATGTGAACAATCATGGCAGAGTTCGTTTCTGCACTACTTTTCACCATTTTCCCTTTCTGTGATCTTTTTAATGACAGGCTCAACCATTGTCTCCAAGTCTTTCAAGTCTACCTTCAAATTTTCAGCCTGTAAATTCAAAGGAGATTGAACTAGCAATGATTGATAGGATATATAACTTCTTAAATGAGGGTAAAACTTTAAAAACCAAAAGTTTTGGGTTGGAAAAAAAATTGACAGCAATTTTAAGAGGAGAAAAAAGAAGCTTGGGGTGAATGTAAATAATCATTCCATTAAAAAAAGGGATATCTTAATGTAAATAATCATCTGATTGGGGAAAAATCAGATGTACACATGTAGCAGCTTTACTTCCATATGCAGAGAGATTATTTCTATAACTCGAACTAGTGGGTATGAAGCAATTTTACTGCTACATCAAAGATTACCCTAATCTTAAGTTATATGAGCTATGGAACAAAATATTCGAATTAACCTAAGCAAGCTAGGATCATTAGCAATGAAATAAATAAATTGGTTATGTAAATCATTCTAATAGCTCAATTATCATAAGCTAAAATAAACTCAAACAATCAAGTAATGTGTGATAATGTTATACCTTGTGAATAAAATCTATTGTTAATTGAGCATCCTTAGCAGCGACACTAGATCCATGTTCTACCATTAAAGCTGCTTCTTTGAGCTTGCTGTTGTCTGCAAGTTCATCCGCCACCTCTGCTGATACTTTTTCCACAACAGTCGCTACCTTCTCTACCACCTCTGCCACAACTTCGACCTCTTCAATGGCATTTTCCACCTTCCCTAAACATTCAAATTTGAAAAATTAGAAGAAAATTAACAAATGAACCAAAATTGTTCTCATTTGTTTATCCTTGATTTCTCTGTGAAATAGGTAATGAATCACAAACAATGAACATAGTTTGAGGAGAATAACGACATGAATGAACTTGACGCAAAATACAACCAACAATATTAGTAGTACAACTGCCATAAAGGAAAGAGTCTGCACGGACAAGCCTGCTTCTCCTTCTATCATGCTGTGGGAGAGTTGATCAATGGTATGCATTGTAAATACCTTCTAAAGTCAGCCACTTTCCCCATTTTTGATGCCCCAAAGGTAGCAGTAGGGACAACATAGAGCCCAAAAGCCATTTTGCCCTGCATAATAAGATTATTTATCCTCAGGCTTTTTTTCCAAAAAGAAAATTACAAATGCATTGGTAAATGAAAAAAAAATTGTGTATTCCTTCGGCAATGTGGGATCTGGAGAGGCTCAAATACACATAGCCTTATCGCCACATGCACAAACATAAAAAATATAATATCTTTTGTTAACATAAATTCAAATATGGACCAATATGGTGCTCCAAGACAAGGGACGTAGGGGAAATTCTAGCATTAAATAAACATTGGAAAGCAGAAACACATAGGATGTGCCTACATTGATTGTGCCAGAATGATTACTGTAGCAATATGAGTTGCTCACGAAAGCCTCATAGCTACAAGGTCTATAGAGATCATTTGGCTTCTGAGACTGAAACCTCTACTTATTCCACTACCCCAAACCCAAACTCGAGGCAAAATCCCATGACTGTAGTACCCATTTTCAGCCATTACCGGTCTTAAGATCTGATGACGAAGTTTCAAACAGCGCCTGATTGGTTCAGCATAAGGTTCGAGCAAGGAGAGAACGAGCAAAGGATTTAGCAGAATATTGGACTGCCTAGGGACGTAACCCCTAATTTACTGGGACAGCACCTCATTTGAATAAAAAAATGACATTCGGGGGGACAAGCAGCAGCCCTCATTCTCAAAGCTTCCACTTTAAGCACTGCCTTCAACCATTTTCATCACCCTATGCCACTGCAGACCCCACCAATCCATGGGATAACCAACCCCCTTTTCAGGATTGCGACCTTCATCTGGCCATCTCCACTAGATTGCCAACAGTAACCACCAATTACGGTGACTAGCTTCACTCCTAAGATTGCAATTGTTAAGAGACCCACCTAAAGGACCCGCCAAGTAAAGGAGGGGAACTCAAGTATCATTCTTTGCATAAATAGTCCAAGGTTATCGGTAAAGGTACAAGACTCAGACAGAATTGACTTGAGCATCAAAGAATCTTAGGCCTGCTGACACTAGAACAATGGTTGCAAAATCTAGCTAAGAAGAAACAAGTCCCCTCAATCTGCCTTATTTTCCTCATTTAGAACGTCCATCATAAACTTTAAAATTCTGATAAACAGACTATTATCAATGCCAGAACCTATCACAAATTATCATAAAAAATATTTGAATTAATTACTAATTACATACCATGTAGGGAAGTTGCACGAAGAATGAACTGGCGCTGCTGATTGAACCTTGACCCTGTCATCCTTTAGCCTGCAATGAAACAGAAACCCAACTCAAAACTTACAAGATTTAATACCCTTAAAACCTACAAACATAAGAAAGTCTATGAATTAATTTTTGCACGGGTTGGTTCAGAGGTGGAAGAAGGCACAAGTGTCCCGGCCACATAAAACCTGGACTTCAGCAATGCAATTGGGTAAAGGTAACAGGATCCATCCAAAGTTTGCATTACAATACTGAGTCCAAAGAACATGTAATTGAAATAATCCTGTTAACGAAAAGGAAAATATCTCGATCGAAGGATCAGGCAAGATTAATACTCACATATCAGTCTTTGACGTTTCACCTACTCCGCCATTGGTACTAATCAGCCTTAGCCCTTGATGCATTGACCAACTTTGCCGAAGATTAGATGACAGCACCTCATCATGGCGTCCGGGCAGAGATGAATATCCAGAGTAAACTCTGTAGCGATGAAGAAATGTAATCAAACTTCGAAGTTTGTAATAAGCTGAAGAATTTCTGGCAGACATTACGACAAACACTTGGAATGCGAATAGGGAAGACGTAGTAAACCAGATGCCTCGTCAAGAATCCCAACAGTACAGGCTGATCCCAGAATACGATTAAGGTTGAAGCCATTTCTAACCTTCTTTAATGGCCGTTTTTTTATGCGACCAAAGAGTGACACAGACGCTAAAATTTAAAAATGAATTAGAAGAAGAAGATACGAACACGCCAAGGAATGATGTGGTTATTTTATCCGCTCACTTTAAGGTAAGGTTAAGGTTAAGGTTTTGTCCTAAAAATTCAATAAGTCACATGTTCCTTGCACAAGTCATTAAAAGTTGCTAACGGGGAAAGATGAATAAATATTCAATACAACTATAGATGTCACTATTATTAATGTCATATAATATTATTATTTAATAAAAAGATAATAAAATACATAAATTCATTTGTTCATCTATTACATTTTTATTAAATTATAATAATACGCCTATATTACCGTTGTAATGAATTTTTTCGGAGGAGAGGAAGTCATGCTGGCGGCCTTGTCTAAGTCTACGTTTACTTAGTAAGAGGTTTCTTTGGAAAAGTTTGTTCCTTGACTTTGAAAAATGGGAAAACTTTAGTTTACTCCTTCTGGTTTAATTTATTTGTACATAACTTCTTTAGGGTTAAAAATTGCGCATAACCCTCTTATAGTTGTTGGACTAAAATGCATCACTTAACTTTGTTAACAATAAGATTAAAATGATTTTATTGCCCTTAAGACTGTTAATCGAATGAGTCTGAGCCGAGTTCGAGTCGAACTTGAAATACGTGTTTCTTAATCAAGCCTAAAAATTATTCAAGTTTTGCTCGTTTAAGAAACGAGTCGAGCTTGAATGAGCCAAAAATAAGTCGAGCTCGAGCTGAGTCCGAGTATTTGTACTTAAACGAATCAAGTCTGTCGAATTTGAATTGAACTTATAAAGACGTGTTTTCTAAAGTAGCCTAATAACTTGTTCAAGTTCGAATTTATTTAAAAAACGAATCGAGCCTTAATGAACTGAACCCAAACTGAACTCAAGTCAAGTTCGAGTAACTCAATTTAATTAACGACCCTAAATGCCCTTCCCCACCTTTCTTCTCCGACAACTCTATCCATTCTTTTCGGCCTTGCTAGTTTCAACCAATTGAGTGGGTGACGATTGAAGAAAGGCCAATTAGGAATAGTAACTTGAGAAGTCAAAACCACAGCACCAACATATATGAGAAAGTGGGGAATACATCAAACAATCCAAAAATTGGGATATAATGCAATCCAAGTCAGCACACACTCCATTGTTGCAATTCAGGTCCGACACTGCAAATGCCCCGTTTCCTTTTTCTCCGACAGACCTGCCTCTGTTTCTTCTTTTTCCCCCTTCTCCTTCTCCTTCTCCAACAGAATCGGATGCAAAATGATTTGGTGGTGGGCTTTTTTTTTTTTTTTACCCCGGACCTATGTAGTCTAGAGAGAGAGAGAGAGAGAGATTGCATTTTTTTTTTTTACCTGTCTTTTAAACATTTTTTTCTGCCCCAAACTTGAGAAAATATTCGTATAATGGTGATATCACGTGACAAAGTGATATGGTATCACTAACTAATAATATTAACACAAATAAGTATATGGGCCCCACAAAATCAATAACTAACCTGTCATGTAAGCAAATAATTTCCCACACTCTTAACGTGTAAGTCTAAGTGAGATTCACCTTTTATATTTAGGATTTTATTATTGATTACTGATATTATATCATCAATGATAACATGATACCACCGTTACATTCAATATTTACTCACAAAACTCATACATGCAGTTAAATTGGACACCTCATTCACATTATAAAAAATACACACCTCTATTTGTGGACGAGGTGAACGTTATGATCAAAAAGACTTTTTTGTCGTTCATTTAATTGGTCAATGAAGTCTAAATGAGAAGGGTGGAACTATTCTCACCTCTTAAATCTCATTTTTTTATCTCATTTAATCATCTTACTTCAAACTATTAAATTTACTTATATATTTTCACCTTCATTAGTTACTAAACTCAATTCATTTATATTCACCAATTAAAAATTAAATTTATTCAATTTTATTTCAACATACTATATAGGTAATGATCAAAATTTTATTTCGGTGTATTATTTCGGTACAAAAATATTTCAGAAGCAAACTAAAAATTAATAAAAAAATTAGTTAAAATATGTCAAAATATATTTAAATACCTCAAAATATTTCAAAGACATTGATGAAAATTTATAAAAAAGTTCGAAATAATATAGATTACCTCGAAACATTGAAATTTTGCTTCAATTACTATTTTTGTTTCGGTTTATTTGACAGATATTTAATAGTTTAATTGACTGAGTATAAAAGAGGTAAACTTAGTAACTAACGGTGTGTGTATAGATGTGATGAACTTAGAACATCTCCAACCCTAACTCAAATTTAAATTTGAGTAATAAAGAATAAAAACTTACTTCAATATTTGACTCAAACTTATATCAAATTAAAAGAGACTTATTTTTTTACTTAAATTAAGGAAAACTCAAATCTTTATCCAAATCTTTAATAGTGAAATTTCAACATCTTTTAAAGATCCAATAATTATCTTTATTCTCTATTAAATTTGAGTTTTTCCTCTTTTAAATTTGTGTATTTCCTTCTTTAAATTTGAGTTTGTCCATTGGAGTCATTTGTATCAAATTAAGTTTTTTACTCAAATTTGAGTAAAAATTTGAATCATGGTTAGAGATGCTTTTAATAGTTTAAAGTAAGATCTATAATATAAAACAGAGCGGTTCAAATCTCAAGACTTAAACATCCAACAGTCACAAATCAATTAAGGCTTTAACATCCAACGGTCTCAAATCAATTAAGGCTTCGACATCCAACGGTCTCAAGTCAATCTAAGTTTCAACATCCAACGACCTTCATTCATCAAAGGCTTCAACAAGCCGATCCTACAGTTTCAAATTCATTCATCCAACGGTTAAAAATTTATAATTTTTTTTAATATTTTCTTTTTAAAAAGTCAACAATTGTGGCTGAATTTCTAACACATCCTATGGTCTCAAATTCATTCATCAAACGACCAATAAATTATATTTTTTTTCCTTAATACTTCTCCTTCCAAAAAGTCAACGATTACGACTGATCTTGAAATACATCCTACGGTTTCAAATTTATTCATCCAACGGTAAGAAATTATAAATTTTTCCTCCCAACAGGTCAACAATTACTGTTGATCTTAGAATACATGATTTTCTCTAACATAATAATTAAATTGATCAAATTTGTCATTAATATCATTTATGTAGTGTAACATTTTGAATTTGTATAAGACACAAAGAGATTAAAAAAAAATCACCAATTTAAGATGAAAAAAAAATAAGGGTGCTGCTTAACACATTCATATTGAATATAATTAATTTTAATTTTATTTATTTAATTAATTATATCA